>CM070550.1:57831755-58239255 GCA_036346405.1 Phyllostachys edulis
GTCCAACGAGACATTTCCAATATTGAGTGTCAACAATGAAGTCGCCCATATGGGGATACAACCTCCCCATACGCTGATGCGAGTCATCAAAGATGCTCACCCCTTATACGGTGGTGCTCCTTGCAAAGGATAACCCCACCATCGCCACCCAATAGCCCACCATGCGACTCAAGCTAACACCCGCCAAATTACTTAGTCAAGAGAGGTCCCATATCCCTCTCGTGTGGTTAGCACGCAAAAATGCTTGGTTTAGTGTAACAAGATGTTTGGTCCTTGTTGACTTAGGCACCATTCCACATACCAACAATCACACCATCATCCATTGTGCCCAAGTCCAAATAGTTTTTATTTTTAGTTTTGTTTTGAATTTACAAATTAACAAAGCACAAGTGCTGGACATAATGGAATAATAATTAGATTTGTATGATCAAGATCATCGACTAAGTCGATGACCGCCCAATTCTACCGTAATCTAAGCCTTCCTAAGCAATACCAACGCGAACTACTAAGTGGTGAGAGCTCATCCAACGAACTCTAACCACAGCAAGATAGTCCTAGGCTTAGTAGTAGAGAATGAACATTTACCTACAGAGTATGCATCTAAAGGATCAACTAATCGATATCATTTAACAACAAAATAGCAATGCATACATACAAGTTAAACAAAGTATTAGACTTTAAAGTAATGGGACATAATGGATATGATCAAACTGCTTGCCTTGCTGGGGCTGTTCAAAATGCTGCAAAAGATCACTCACGGGATCAACACACTCGTCGGCACCTAACGAAAAAGCGAAAAAGAACCGATAAGAACGACGAAAACCGAAAAGACTCAACAGCAAACTTGCTCCAAATGCTCTAAAATTTTTACAGCAGCAAGAGCATGATTTTTAAAGAACTTAGCAATAAGAACCAATTGATTTGGATTCTCAATACAAAAGATATGGCCAAAACAAATCTGCTCAGCCTAGAAATTGCTGGAAAATTCAAATCGGTTACTGTTCATCCGAAGCACAATTTTCGACAGAGGTGTTGCACCTGGGATTTTTATGGCAAGTCAAGCACCTCATGAGATGAATAACACAATTGAGTTCACCTCATTTGGAGCTATGATGCATGTTTTATGATTTTTCAAAGACATGCAAAAGAGCACAAGAAACATGCACCCACAATTCTTTTGAAAATAGTGACATGCCTAAATCCTATTTTACCATTTATTGCACTAATAGAGGAAGCCAACAAAGTTGGATTCACTCAAAAAGGATCTATAGATAATTACTTATGCATTTTACAAGTTAATTACCACTTTTAGGATAATAATTAAAACCTATTTCTAAACTATTTTAGCAAACCATTTTCTGGAGCCGAACTGAGCTCACAACCATTTTTAGATTAAAGCTCAGTTCAAACCAGAGCTACCAAAATTTGAATCAACTCAATAGGAGCTAAAATGAAATAGTTATGCATTTTCAAAGTTCATTACCTTTTTCAGTTTGCAAATAAATCCACCCGGGAATTTCTAAAACTAATACGACGTGGACGAACCTGGGCCGTTGATCCTGGATCGGACGGCCCAAGTCCTTCCAGCAACGCGTGCTCGTCCGCGCGAGATCGACGAACGTGAGCCGTGCATCCTGGATCCAACAGCTCAAGTCCTGCGGGCTCGCGCACTCACGCCCGCGCGGAACCAGCGAATATGGGCCGTTGATCTTGAATCCAACGGTCCGAGCTGGATCACGCGCGGCGCGTTTGGATCTCGCGCGCGCGAACGGGGGTGGAGGTCGTGGCCGTTGATCACGAGATGGACGGCCCACGACCAACGCACACAGCGCACACGCGAGCCCCCGGGCAATCTGAGCCCCAGATCTAAACACAGACGGCTCTAGGAGGTCGCTACAGTTGTCGGTTTCATCCGACAACGAAACCGACGGTGAAGAGATGGTCACCGCCGGCGTTCTACGGCACGACGGTGCAAAGGGTGCAGTACTGGTGCGCAATAGCAAGGCGCACTGGCTGGTACTCACCCACACTGCATGGTGGTGGACCGAGCGCCATGAAGCCGGAGAGGGGCAGAGCACACGGCCAAATGACAAACAACATAAGGAGCTCCGCAGCGGTCATTCAAGCATGTGCCAAGCATCTAGGGGACTACCAGGAGGTACCTGGAGGTCGCGGAGGTACTGGGGAGGACAGGGGAGCTCCAGCGACGAAAGACCTTGCCGGCGCCGAGGAGGACAATGTGGAGGAGAGGACCTGGTCAAATTTACAGCACCGGGTCATCAAGATGGATACCATAGAGCTAGGAGGTGCTCCCAGAGCAATGAATCGAAAAGGGGGAGGTCCTTACCGGTGATGGGGAAGAATGGTGCTCCACGGCCGAAAAGGGGAAGACTCCAAATTAGGCCGCCTCTGCAAATGTCCAAACCAATTAGGTTAGGGGTTTTGACCACAGAGGGGAGAGGCTTAAATTGAAGCAAAGAGAGGGAGAGGAAAGCCATCGGGACCCCAGGCCACCGAGGAGCTCCAAGCTCAACAATGGCAAATGAGGAGGTCTCAGGAGAATGGAGCTCGCCTAAGCACATAGAGGCAAGGCAAAGCTCGAGAGTGGTTAAAGGAAGGCAAAGGAGCGCCAATGGTTACATATAGCTGGGGAGCAGAGGCCATGAGCTAGGGTTAAGCTCCATGGTGAGCTTAGCCCATGGCTCTGGCCCATGGCTCTGACAAGGACGTGGAGGTGATGGGGCAGGTCTAAGCATGGCCTAGGGCGGAAGGTCGACCAAAGATTTAATTTGGCAAAGAAAAGAGCTTGGGAGTTGACAGGGCTCTGCTCCCCCTCTGCCATGGCGCACGCGCGCGTGAGCGTGGAAGGAGAAGAACAGGCGACGGAGATCCACCGTTGGATAAGCGAAGGGGGAGGTCGTGACCCTCGGATTTGGCCCAGGGAGGTCTGAAAAGAAACGGGGAGGTCGCGACCACAGATTTCGAATGGGGAGGTCGCAGCCGCTAGATCTCCATCTGACGGTTGCGAAAAGAGAAGAGAGGTCGCGCGCTGAAGGAGACAGGAGGTCGTGACCATCGGATCTGCATCCAAGGGCGCGGATCCCATGGGGGGAGGTCTTGACCGCTGCGCCCGACGCGGACAAGCGAGGGGAGGTCATGGCTGTTGGATTTTAATCCAACGGCGTACAACATAGAAGGGAGGTCGTGGCCATTGGATTCACATCCAAGGGCAGACACAACGATGGGAGGTCGTGGGCATTGCGCACGACGCAAAGGGAGGTCGTGGCCGCTGGATTTTAATCCAAGGGCGTACAACAGAGAAGGAGGTCGTGACCGCTGGATTTACATCCAAAGGTGCCGAATGAGGAGGAGGTCATGCGGCCATTGCGCACGCGCAAGGGAGGTCGTGGCGGCTGGATTCTCGATCCAACCAGTAATGAATAGAGGTAGGAGGTCGGGCGGTTGATTTCAACCAACGACACACAATGAGGTGGGAGGTCCGGCAGTGCAAGACGATGCGATGGGAGGTCACGGCCGCTGGATTGCGATCCAAGGGCACGCAACTTTGAAGGGAGGTCATGGCCATTGGATTTACATCCAAGGGCGCACAACGGTGAAGGGAGGTCGTGGCTGCTGCGCACGACGCTGAGAAGGTCGTGGCCGTGAGATCTTGATCTGACGGCGACGCAAGGAGAGGGGAGGTCGTGGCTATTGGATCTCGATCCAACGGCGACGAACTGAGGTGCGGGAGGTCTGGGCGGTTAGGCAAGACACTGAGAAGGGAGGGGAGGTCGTGGCCATGAGATCTCCATCTGACGGCGACGACATGGAAAGGGGAGGTCGTGGCGGTTGGATGCGGATCCAACGGACACGACCTTGCGCGGGGAGGAGCACGGGCTGCGGTTGGTTGCGTCGGAGGTCGTGGTTGTTGGATTTGGATCCAACGGCGCACGACCTCACGAGGGAGGAGGAGCTCGCGGTGAGCTGGGGAAGTGGGTTGGGTTCGACCCACTTGGAAAGTGGCTCGGACCCAAGGAATAGTACCAGATTTGAAATTAAATTTGAAGGCTGAGGTTGGAGGAATTTTTAGAGGTAGCAAAGTAACTCCAAAAATTCCGAAATTTTAACTGGAGCTTCCTCACTCCAGGATTAACCTTACATAAAGTTTCCAGAGGTTTTTGTGTACTGCATTTTTCTCCAGAAATTCATCAAGGCTGTTCTAGGGTTTGACTTACCTCCAAAATTTATCAAATAATTTCTAAAAATTATGAAATTTTCCAGAGGGGTCACACAGCATCTCTAAAACCTAGGAAAAATATTTCCAAGGGTTGGCACAAGATTTGTGACAAAGTGGAATAAGGGTTTGACTTTAGTCAATAGGAGGTTTAGGTTTTTGAACTCCACAACTCTTGACAAGAATTATGGCAATGTTCAAGAGTTTCAAGATGTGAGAAAAAGTTTTAATTTCTACATATTTTCTTACATTTGAAACACACACCTATTTGTACATTTGGGATGTTACAGACAAGAAGATTCTAAATATAGTTGATGGCCAAAAGTCTCAAAGCACAATGAGCAATATTTGCACATTTCAGTTAATTTGCACAAACAATAAGCATAAACATTGCTAATATTTCACTATACGTATTGATGCACAATCAATTTTTCAGGTGCAAGCAATTTTTCCCCTAGATTCAAAGCCTCTGGACATGCGCAAGCTATTTTTCCTATAACAGATACCCCAACAACAGCAAACAAAAATTCAGAAATGGAAGCAACAACAGCAAGGCAAACTTATGTCGGACCCGGGAGTAACCCCCCCAAATCCTCTGTGTATTTCTGAACTAGTCCCATGATCAGTAGCTAGTTCACACAGTAAACAGATATGGTAATATCCATAAATCGTACAATTAAATTAATACTCAACATAGTTTATTACAAAAGAGACTTACAAGCCAACAATAAAGAACACAGTGGAAGATGAAGAAGAAGTGGAGTCCAACTGATCTGCCACAGGCAATCGACTGGGGTAGCGGCCTAGTCGTCGAGATTCACACCGGTAGCAAAGTCCTTCTCTTCTGAAATTTATTTGCATAAAGTAAGGATGAGCACAACTTCCGTGCTCGTAAGTTACACCCAATAACAGAGTTAATGCATGCAGGGATATTAACAAGGAAGGCTTTTAGGGTTATTTGTGGAAAAGCAATTTTTGACAATTTAAATACAATACTAAGTTCAAAAGCTCCAATTTTATAATAACTAAAATTGAGTTTTAACTAAATTAATAAAGCAAGTGTAGACACCAACCTAACACTAACTTAAACATGGGCACCAACCCGAGGCTTCAACCCATAACTTTACTCATGGACACCCATCCATGTCATAAACTATTTTATAAAACATTTTGAAAACAAAAACAAATTCTAACTTTGAGTGGCTTTACCAAGCATGTCCATGACCATGGACACGGCTATTCAAATAGTTCTTAACACTTTGTAGAGGTTGTACAGCTTTACCCATAAGAGATAATCAACTTGTACTGTTCGCTCACATACTTCCGTAGGTGTACGACTAAGTGATTATCACGAGGCCTTTACAATGCGCCATCCCAACGTAGTTATGCCTCGCTAAGGTTTTGCCCCCTTTGGATTGACCATCCGCCGGGTTCTGGCCCCCTCTTGCGCTAGGTGGGAATACATAAAAGTAGGTCATAATAGACACCCACACAATTGGATGGCCCGACCATGATGGAATGTTGCAAATTAGTTAGCCAAGTCCCGCCCACACAGAACTTGTGGTAGTACGGTGAGGCGTAGCAAAGGAATGCTTGAAGGCTGGTCCTTAACTGACTTGGGCAACTTCCAAAAACCCTGGGTCTCAATCCTACCCAGACTGAACTCGTGTATAAACTTGCACCCACCAACCATCCATTTTTGCCCAAGTCCAAACCTTCTTTTAATTTTATTTCATTTTTTAAAGCATTTGTAAACTCTCATGACACACCAATGCCATGGATACAATTTAAACAACATTTGGTTTTTGGCTGAAATTCCCCAAATCAAATATTTCAGGTCTAAGCATGGCTAAGCATAATTTTTTCTCAAAATATTCTAGTTCATACTATTGTATAAACTAGAATTTTATCTAAGGTATCAAGGTTTGTCTATTTATGTCAAAATTTGGATGTACAAAGAAATTAGGCATAACTATAATTTAAAAACAGGTATTTAAATTAGATTGAATAGAAATAAGCGTGCAATAATAATTTAAAATAGAATTTAAATAATTTGAGATAATAGGATCAAATATGATCAAAGGTATAACTTGCCTTGCTCAATTGGTTGTTCTCAAACGACGTCGAAATCTGACTCTCTGAAATCGTCGAAATCTATACGCGAAAATAAGCCAAATTCAAACAAAATTCAAAATAGAATTCAAATGAACTCCAAATTAAATAATTTTAGTTTAGTTAGCTAGATCTTGAACTTATATGAATTTAGAAATTTGAATCGACGAAATCGAAGTTCGTATGAAGGAGAACGAACCCCGGGAAGTTTTAAAATCACATGAAATGATGAATTATGGTTTTTCAGATTTTTAGAATTATTTTTACAAAGGGAAAACCGATTAATGACATCAGCGGCCGGTTTTCATTGATAGGTGGGTCCGGTCTTGACATGTAGGCGCTGATGTGAGCGATGACAGGGCTCAAATGGCCTACGTGGCAGCCATGTGGTGTGAGGTGGCAGTGACGTGGCAGTGCCACGTCATACCGGCGGGTGGTGGCGCACGGGAGCCGATGATCCGGCGAACGGCGGCACGATTGTCGGCGGCGAGGTGTGCTTCGGGTAGAGGAAGAGATGGGGAGTTTGGTGCTCTCACCCAGGTGGCTGGCGGCGAGGGAAGAACGGCGGTGCACACGGCTCGACGACGTCGTGGGTGCTCCGGTAGCGCTCCAGCGGCGAAGACGTGCGCACGAGGTGGCACACGGTGCGGCGAAGCCAGAGGAGGGGTCGGTGGTGGTAGGGCGGTGTTGACGGGGTGCTAATCGGCGACGGCGATGAGCTCGGCCAGCGAAGGGGATATGGGAATTCCGGTGAGGATAAAGGGAGAGAGGAGGGGAGATCATGGGGGGGGGACGATGAGTGAGGCATTGCTCACCTGGTGCTCCCTTTTATAGGGGCGGAGGAGGCCGGGGCGAGGAGATCAGGCGCATGATGAACGTCGTGGCCGTTGTGGGATCCGGCGAGAACGGGCGCGAAAAAGGGGGAGAAGGTGGGGAAGGAGGCGGAGGTGGACGCGGGGTCGGTTGAAGAAGATAAGGCGCACGTTCTCGCGAGAAATGGGGAAAGGATAAGGCGGCCACACGGAGGTCCTTTGGGCGGTAATGGCATCGACTCGGGCGTGAGGAAGAAGGGGTGGGGAAGAAGAAAGATGGGCGCGGGCCCACTTGGCGGTGGCGGGGAGAGGGTGATGGGTGGGACCGGGGGAGGGGAGAGAGGGTGGTGTGGGCTGGGGTGGAGTGGGCCGAAAATGGGAATTGGGCCATGAGCGGAGGGAGAGAAAAACCGGCTGAGTAAAGGAATTCGGGCTGATTTCAAATCCGGATTTAAATTGATTTATCATTTTAGATAATTCGATTAATTCAATTAAGCTTTAGAAAATAGCAAATAAAATCAAAAACTTCTAGAAAAATGCACAGAAATTCCTAGAGTTATTTTGGACTTAATAAAATATTTCCAACTTATAATTGGTAATAGTTTTTGCACATAATTTATTTTGGTTTCAAAATAACTAGGGAAAAGCTTTTAAAATTCCAGAAATTAATTAAAATTTACTTTTCACTTTAAATCCAATAAAATCCCGTAAAACTCCACAAAATTTCTTTTTGACTTTTAAAACCAAGAAATTAAATAATTGATTTTTTTAATTTTCTTTTAACAAAAAAAACTCTTTTTAAATTACTGAATATCAACAAAGAACTTTGACAACCAGAAAATCCAATAGAATAATATCTTTATTTATTTTTATTTTAGTAACAGAACTTTGGGATGTTACAACTTAACATTTTTTCTGCATGCCGAAGCATAGGACAACGGGGATCTATCATTTTCTCCCATAAAAACATCTGTACCGGCTAGATCTACCAAAAAGGACACCAATCGGATGAAAATATGTGTGATTTCGGGGCATACCTTCGGATCCCACGACAACTTCACACAGGGTTGAGGGAGGGGAGGTAGATCGGGATAGGAAGAACCAGGAGATGGCAAATCACAGCAAAATCACAGAAACCAGGGGAGAGGCGGCACCTTCGGGATCTCCGAGAGCCGCCAGAGAGAGGGGGCGCCTGCCGATCCATGCAAGAGGATAGAGGGGGAGCTCGGGAGAGTGAGCGCAGCGCTGCGAGAGAGAGCACGGTGGGCGAGGAGGTTTGGGACGGCGTCGTTCGGCATTTTTCATCGAATGGAATGGTGCGGCATCTTCCCAGCATATTTGCTTTTGTTGAACGCTATGATACGGGATGGCTCGGTTCCATTCACCCAACCAAACGGACGAACACCTTTTTTTCCCGAACCGACTGGTACATGGATCACGAGATTCACTCATCCAAACACTAGCCTAAATGGCACGGTTGGCCACGTTTTTTTAATAAAAATAGCTATTTGCGTGTGTATTGTCAAAAATAATATAATAGAACGGATGTGCTGATGGCCAATGTGTGTCCAAAATCGTGCATCTAATGCCCAAATTCTATATCCACCGCACATCTGGAGCTCGGACCAGCCTCCTCCCACCACGTGGCTGTCACCGCTCTACTAACGCACGTCCATGCCTTGTCTATGCGCCCAGCGCTCGAACGCTCCTTATCCGCATGTCCCTAGCCCGGACGAGCCTCCACCATGCATGTGGCACACGGACAACCCCTCTACCACACTCCCCTAGCCCGGACGAGCCTCCGTCGCGCACGTGGAGCGCAGACAGCCCCTCTACCGGCCCCCCTTACCCGGACGTGCCACGTGGCCGCTTCCGCTCCCCCTGCGCGCAGCGGGCCCTCTGTTGTGCCATGGTGGCATGGTCCCCCCCCCACGTCTCTTGCCATGCCCTGGTGGCATGGTATGTAATGTGTCGAGTCACCCTACGACCAGGGTACGGGCGCATTTTATGCTCCCGCTGAAAGTACCCCCTGTCCCCTCGATCTTTTCCCACGTCTCATCCATCGCCTCGCTGCCTCCGTCCGCATGCATGTAGAATCACAACACAGAGCACGTAGGATTCTCTCCCATTGCCTCGTGGTCGGAGCGAAATGCCTTCTCGTGGCTATACAAACCAGCATTGCGCTCGCTCTCGCTCTCATTTTGGAATTCATTCTTGTTCTCACGCTCGTCGCTGAGAACATAGAGAATTGAACTAAAGATTTTTTCAGAATACGCTGTGAATTAAAAAGTGTTTAGACTAGTGGTTAGGACCGTATGAGTATAGTGAGGTCGACATCAAGAAAAGGTAAAATTATTTCCTATGCTTTTGTTGTAATTATTATAGTCATAGTTAAGTAGTGGTAATTTATTAGTCGTAGATAGCTAGTGGTAATTTACACATCGTAGGTAGCTAGTGGCAATTTACACGTAGTTTATAAGTAGTAATTAAATTAGAGGTAATTAAGTAGTCTTATTTAAATACTCGTAGTTAATTTGTCAAAAGTAATCACAGGAAATTAAATATTAATTAATTAGTCATAATTAATAAATCAAAATTAATTTAATCGTAGTTTATTAGTGGTAATTACATTAGTGCAAATTGAGTGGCCTTAATTACGTAGCCATAATTATTTTTTAGGTAAGTAATGACTCGTAGTTAATTAGTGTTAAATAATTAATCGTAACTAATTCAATGGGAATTAGTTTGATGTAATGAATTACTCGTAAGTAATTTATTGATAAGTAATCAATTTGTTGCTAATTGCTTACTTGTATGCAATATGTCGTAATTTTTTTGTGTCATGGGTAATTAGTGGCAAATAAATTACTCGTAATTAATTAGTTTAGTCCTATTTAATTAGTGGTAATTGAATAAATAATCACATGTAAATAGTCATGTACAGTAAATTAATTAGTGGTAATTACATACCATGTTTGTTGTATTGCGTACCGTAAATCGGGTTGTTGTGACTTTAGGTAATTTCGAACATGCAAGAGTTGGTAGTGTTTTATGACGACGGTCTCGTACGGGTCGGACCCGATGGGTTGGACCTATCGAGATGCAGTACAAGGTGGTTTGGTCAGAGGGGCTCGATGCGATGAATATTCACGAGCTTAGGAACTGCATTAGGAGGGAGTTTGACACGGAGCCAATGACGAAAAAACTTGTCATCGAGGGGATCACCTGCACGAATAGGAGAGGACAAGGCATATGGGAGCTAGTCAAGTTGAATGGAAGCGTAGCATGGGGGTAATACATGCAAATTGCTTCCCAGTCTGAGGCAGCTATATACGAGAAACCAATTGTGTGTACGTGAATTTTGTACGTAGGGCACTAAGAAACGTGATGATGCTGGTGCCTCAGGAAGCGGGCAACCGTAGTCAGAGCTTGAAGACGGTAGCAGGGAATGTGCTATTTTGGAGGAAGTGTACGAGAGAAGACTTGCACATAATTTTGTGCAAAATAAGGAGGCTAGACTATGGTGGTCGGCCCGCATTGACTACCATGAGTATCTACCAGACCAGCCTCTCGGGTTAGAGTCCAACGAGGACGCCAACCCAGGCACGGATGGTAGTAAGGAGGACACACCCTAGGGTGGTGGTCCGATTGGTGGAATTGTGTCATCGAAGGTGCCTTGCGTGGCATCCAAACTTGATGATATCGTAGTGCGATCGCTCATACTGCCGCATGAAGAAGGGTAGCAGTGGGGGTTTGATGCTGGCACCCTCTTAGTTGGGCAACACTTCCTTAGCAAGGCGGTCGTGTAGCAAGCTATAGCACGGTACGTCTTGTCCATCAGTTGTGTGTACCGGGTGCACCGATCTAACCCACGACATTACGCAGTGAAGTGCCTAGTGGAAATTTTCCCTAGCAAGGTCAGCACTCACTGAGCAAAGTTCTTCGGCTCAGTCTTCACGATCAAGGTGGTGACCGACCACACATGCGAGCTTAGCGAGCCACTACGGCAGCATCGAAATGTGACTTCCGCATATGTGGCAAAGCCTCATCAGCCACCTAGTTCTGCAGGACGTGTCTGTCTCCCCCAAGATACTGCTGTTAGAAGTCGTCAATCTGGCTGGTTATTTATTGAGCTATAGCAAGGTCCGACGAGCCAAGTAGAAGGTTATCGAGTCCATGTGCGGGACATACGAAGAGGTGTACAACCTTGTGTCGAAAATGCTTCACTAGATTGCTAAAGCAAACCTCGGCACGTACATAAACAAGGTTGAATGTGAAGATCCTGATGGAGGCCCTAACTGCTTCATACTGGACCTAGTGTTCTAAGCTTTCGCCCAGGCCATAGAGGGCTTCAAGTTCTGTCGTTCGGTGCTCACGATAGATGACACTTTCCTCACGAAGAGGTACAAGGATACCATTCTCACTATGGTGGCGGCCGACGCGAATGACCAGCTTCTCTCGGTTGCTTTTGCCATCGTAGAGAATAAGAACTCATCCAGTTGGCTATGGTTCCTGGCGAATGTGAAGTGGGCGATCGTGGGAGACCGACCCAACGTATGCTTTATCACTGACAGCAATACTGGGTTATTGTCGGCTCTGAACACCATGAAGAATGGGACAGAACCCCCTTACTAGTGGAATGACGTGGAAACCCAGTGGTGCATGAGGCATCTTGCATCGAACTTCTTCACGTGGTTCTGCAGTTAAGAACTAATGAAGACATTCAAGGAGTTGAGCAGCAAAACTAGAGGCAGAAGTTTGAGTCCATCTGGATAGACCTTGAACATTGGACTACAAGGCATACAATGGAGTCCCCTCTGGAGGCACAGGAGGGACAGTAGGCCACGAGCGGGCAATCCAGAAGCATCATAAGTTTCACAGAGTGGATTAATCTCCACGCTTTTGAGTTGGAGAAATGGTCCCTACTCTATGACACAGACGGTGCGAGGTATAGAGTTATGATGACCAACATGTACGAGGTGTACAACAACGTGTTGAAAGGTGTGCAATGGCTCCCTATCACCGCGATCGTTGAGGAGATTTGGACTCGCATTATCTGTTACTTTGTTAATAGAGCCACTGCAGCAAGGCGATAGCTAGAAGAAGGGAAGCAGTGATCCGAGAACATGTAGATGTATATGAACCAGAAGATATAGAAGGCCCGAATGCATGACATCTGGGTGATCGATAGCCTCAGGAGGAAGTACGAGATTAGACTGAGGCAAAAATATGTCAACAGTCATACTAGGGGGAAAGGAAACATGCATGCACCCTGGGTGATGTGGCTCCATGCAAATGCAACAAACTGAAACTCCTGCACAAGCATGCTCGCATGTGTATAAGGCGTGTGCACAACTCAGGTAGATGTCTACGCCATATATCTCCGAGTACTACGACATGTAGCATCTTTTTGGTACATGGAGTGCAGAGTTTCACTCTTATGGTGTGGACATGAACTATAGAGATCTTTGGCCGGACAGGGTGAAATGGGGCCCAAACAAGGCCTCGAAGACTGGGAAGGGACAAGAGCAAACGTGGTGCTTTCGGAATGACATGGATAACAGCCAGCGTGGGGGCCTGAGTCGTGCGACGAAGTGCAGGATATGCAAGATCCTTGGCCACTCCATGAAAGATTGCCCCAACTAACTGAGCTCGTCTAGTCATTATTCTGTGTCATAATTTATTGTACTACTTGCCTGTACGGAGACCGTCATTTCATGTAAATGGGTAGTCTGCTCATATTTGTGCATTTATGTACGTCATTATTTCTTAATGTGTACGTATCTCGATATTCTATTTGTTCTGAACTGACTCACCCTTGTTCTGTGTGCAACAGCAAAACATTAGGCCATCATTGAAGATGTCGGACTCATCGTTGAACTTCTATGTGAAGATACTACAGAAGCACAGGTGGCTTGCTAAGAGGGCTAAACCCTACCTAGATTTTTCTATGAAGGATGCACTGGTACCATTAGAGTTTCCATGTCCGCAATGTGTGTGTGAAAAACTAGTGAAGATCATTCAGTCCACACACCCCACCACCGTCGCTCGGGCGTACTACACGTGCGGGAACATCCTGGTAAGGGAATCTTAGGCACACATCGATTTTTCACACCTTACGTTGCATTTATCAAATTCCTAACATCCTCCATGCATAATGGCAGCTCGAGATGTGTTGCAACTTCTTCCAATGGATCGACGGCCTAGAGATGTACGATAGGACGTTTATCTAGCAGAAGTACATATTGAACTACGCGATGCGAGCCAAAACCTTTCAGCGATGGAAACCTTACGTAATGAACCCTATTGAAAAGGCACCGGAGGAGCCCAAGACAGCAGGGTGGTGGTGGTGGACCCCCGAATAGGAAGCTGAGTATGACTGGGCACAACTCATGACGGACAAGGGGAATGTTCCTTCTACTGAGACCGGCGGTCGTCGTAGCGTTTCTCGTCGCCTGGGCGCACTCCATATCAAAGAGGTGAGTTATGTACAATTTGTATCCTGATTATGTATCTAGCCTTACGTTCTGCTAACATCATGCAATCATCTGGCCTGTTTCGCAGAACATGGATGACTTCGACACTCGTCGCCGACGTGGGCTGTCCTAAGACAAGGGAAAGGCTTTTGCTATTGAGACTGGTGACCGTCATAGTGTTTCCAGTCGCCCGAGCGGACTCTATATCAAAAAGGTGATTTATATACAATTTGTATCCTAATTAAGTATCTAGCCTTACGTTCTGCTAACATCATTCAATCGTCCAGCCCATCTTGTAGAACATGGATGACTTCGACACTCGCCGTCGCCGTGACTAGTTCCGAGACAAGGTAAAGGGGCTGACACACTGTAAAGACTAATTTCGATCCTCGTTTTTATCTGATTCCATAAAAGTCACGCGTGTATCTTAGGTATTTTTCGATTTGTTTAGTCGTGCATGCTGTCGTTTGTAATGCATGTAACCAAACCACATGTGGCATGTAATTCACAAATTACAATGTGTATTTCAAAATTTTGTCAATATTATTTTTTAAATTTTAGATTGCAACTCCACATGAAATGTCGAAACTCACGTGACTCCCCTTGTTATAGGGTTTCATGATTTCATGTGAACCTCAGGGTTTTCTGATTTTATGTGAATCCGGAACCGATCTACTTCGACAATACGCACATAATATACAGAATATGCATACAAAATATAGCGCAACAAAAGGGCATAACATCTATGCAGTGTTATTACACACGGGATATAATATGGCTCACTCGTTTGAGCCACTCTCTGCTAGCTACGTATGCGTCTGTGTGCATGTCCCAATTTTGCATTGAGCATGACCCGTGGGATAGGTTAACCGGTCCAGAGAGCGCGTATCGGTTCAGAGGGGGTACAGAGACCGTTGAGTGGGAGGAGGTGCATCGGTAGGGATGGCAATCGGGAGCAGCGGGTACTGGTAGTGCTCGCCCATACCCATGCCCGCAACCCCGATTTCCCCCATGGGCATGCCTGCAAAGGACAATAGGCGAAGAACCTCGCCCGTGCCCGTCGCCTGTGGGCATGCTCGTTTACCCACGAACTGTAACACCCTGGCTATTCGGAAGCCAAGATGTCACCTAAATAATCTAACATACAACCATAATGCGGAAGAATTAGAACACCATCTCATCTAATGACAAAAAGAGATCAATATTCAATAGGACCATGTCATGAATATAGTCCGAATCTAAGCAATAACTATCGAAGGAATAATCAAAGATCACAAGTACTATCAATTAACCATAACATAGCAATAGGTATCATTCATCATCTAAATTTATTTACACTACTACAAAACAAAGTTATAGTAACGCCCCATCACGCATTCGCCTTTGGAACCGCTCTGTTGGGTCTGTCGACCTGGCGGTTGGCGCCGCCACCAAGATCGCCGCTCGAGGCCTATCATGCATTCTTATTTAGAACCGCTCAGGATAGTTATTATCACGCACGGTTCATTAATAGAACTGTCAGGAACTATCACGCATTTGTTCTATTCACAAACCGCTCGTGATAATTCAGTTAATCACGCACGGTTCTCAATAAGAACCGCTCAGGATAGTACACGACGGTTATCAATAAGAACCGCTCAGGATAATTAGTTATCACTGCACGGTTCTAATTAAGAACCGCTTGTGATATCCTCGCTTCTCTCGCCAAGACCGCCACGCCTCTACCGCACCGCCACTCTGGAGCCTCAGGTCACGCATGGTTCTTTAATAGAACCGCTCAGGATGATCACGACGGTTCTATTAAAAACCGCTCAGTGATAGGTGTTATCACGACGGTTCTTAACAAGAACCGCTCGATTGTTGGGCGGAAACGAAAATTTGAACATAATGGGCGGGCTGCAAACTCGCTTATATAACCTCCATCTCCTCCTCTGCGGTCTCTCCTCCTCCATCTCCTACTCGCCATTTCTCCTCCTTTGCCATTTCTCCTCCTCACACCTTGCGCCCGGCCTCCGCCGAGCTTGTCGCTCATGACCTCGCCGAGCTTGTCGCTCATGACCTCCTCCAACTCGTCCGGCCTCATCCGAACCATCACCCGGCCTCCTCCACCTCGCCCGACCTCGCTGCCACGGCCTCCCACGACCTGCCGCCTTGGCCTCCACTTGCCGCCCGGCCTCCCACGACCCTCTCTCTCTACCCCCTTTGCTTTGTGATATGGATTCTTGAGTTGATGCTATTGTGATGTGGGTGATGCTACTGTGATGTGTGTAGTTCATGTTGAGTTGTTTGGTTTGGGCAAAAATATGGATGGTAGATCGCGCACCGCTCGTAAAATCATCATAACTTTTGCATACTGAACTCCGATTGCGACGTTTTTGGCTTGTTGGAAAGCTAACGAAAAGCTCAATCCAAAATCCATAAGTCAAGGTTAGATTCTCTTCGCGAGGTCTCAAAAAGTGAAAACCCCAAAAAGGTCGTTTAGGGCCTCTAAACGGCCTCCAAGTTTTAGCGTTGCCGCTTTTTTTTGTCGCAGAAAAGGCTATCACGCACGGTTCTAAACAAGAACCGCCTATGAAAATCATCACGCATTTCGCTCAACAAGAACCGCTCGCGATATTATTTCACGCACGGTTTTTAATGAAAACCGCTCGTGATATTTTCGATCACGCACGGTTTTTATGAAAACCGCTCGGATAATAGCCTTCACTGCACGGTTTGAACAAAAACCGCTCGCGGATAGTGCGTATCACGACGGTTTTGAACCGCTCAGGATAACCGCTCGCTATCACAGCATCAACAAATATAGAGGGTTCGGAAACCGTCTGTGATGACGGTTCCGAACCGTCTGTGATGAGGCTTCCTGTAGTAGTGTTATTACAATTCATCAATAACGAATGAAAGATAGAACTAAATCATAATCTTGGACTTGTGTCGGACCCGGGAACGAAAGATCCCGAACCCTCTGTGTTCATACACCACCCAGATTTTGTACACAGCTACAAAAAATGATAATCAAAACATATCACGACTTTATTAATAATTATTCGAGTTTATTACAAAAGAGGCTTACAAGCCAACAATAAATAACACAGCGGAAGACGAAGAAGTAGTGGAGTCCGGTGATCGCCATGTGCAATCGATCGGTAGCGGCCTAGTCGTTGAGATCCACACCGATGGTGAAGTCCTTCTCCATCAAATTTGTTTGCATAAAGCAAGTATGAGCACAACTACCGTGCTCGCAAGTTACACCCAATATGGAATTGTAATGCATGCATAAGGTAAACAAAGGACATTGGCAGGTTATTTTATGAAAGCGGCAGCTTTTAATTTAAATAATCATAATAGATTGCAAGGCCATTTTCATACAAGATTTAAAATCATAATTTAAATGACAAATGTACAATGTGGATAACCTCCAACAAAGGTGATGGATATCCTCCAATCACAATGGCTAATCGCCTAATTTTTCCCCACAGACTAACCATCCCGAAAACATCTGTTGAAACCATTTTAAAACAAAAACAAGTCTAACTCAAAGTGGCTTTGCTAGCATGTCCATGATCATGACGCGCTATTCAATAGTTTTCACTCGCAGAGTTTTGTACACTTACCCACACGAGATAATTTGCTCCTTGTGTCGGCCAATCCACGCTTCCTAAGGCGTGTGACAAAGCAATTATCACGAGGTCGTTATAATGATCTACCCCAAAGAACTCATGCCCGCTAAGGTTTCGCTTCCATTGACTATCCATCCTCCGGAGCCCCTCTTGCGCCAGTGGGACTACTTGTCTAACCAACACCCACTCATACAAAACAGCACTAATATATACGTGGTATCCCAAATTATTAAGCCAAGTCTTGCCTGCATAAGACGGTGGTGGTACTGGTAGGGCATAGCAAGATGCGCTCCAAGACCGGTCCTTAATCGACTTGGGCGCTGCTCAAAATCAAACCCCGGTGTTAATCCTAACCAGATTAAACCCGCATAAACTCGCACCCACCATTCATCCGTTTCGCCCAAGTTCAAACCATTTTAGTTTTATTTTAGTGTAAACCACCTTTACAAACTCTCTATGGTAAAACAATACCATAGATTTGATTTTAAACAAGTTGTAATGATTTGGCTAAATCCTCCCAAATTCAAAATCATGGTCTAAACATTTGCTGAGCATTTCCAAACAATTTATCTATGGTGACAAAGGAATGACATTTCAATATTCAAGGTTGGCTATACAATAGCAAATGGAATAACTAAGCATTTAAACAGGGTATTAAAATAATTGACTAAAAATATGCATGCAATAATAATTTTAAAAACGGAATTAAATAACTTTAACATAGTAGGTGCAACATGGTCAAAGTGTAACTTGCCTTCGCTGAAGTCTTCAAATTCTAAAGCTTCGGAAGAATCAAATTCCCCGGAATCGTCGTAATCTAAACGTGAAAATACGACAATCAATTGAAATTCCAATAAAAACAAGACAATAGTTTAAACTAACTCCAAATAAAATAATTATATTTTATTTGGCTAGATAATAATTTTAGAAGACTTTATAAGTCTGAAACACTAAATTTGGAATTAGGAAATAAAAGATATGAATTTTACAAGTTTAAATTCTAAATTTGCAATTTAAATAGTTTTAACTTAAAAGAGACAATTTAAACTAATTCCAAATAAACAAATTTTAATTTATTAAGCTAGATAATCTTTTTACAAAATTTTAGAAATTTAATTCAATAAATTTGGAGTGGAAATCGATGATATGAATTTTACAAATTTAAATCTAAATTTGATTTTAAATGAATTTCTAAATTCTAAAACAGAACTAAAATGAACTCCAAATTGAATAATTATATTTTATTTAGTTAGATAATAATTTTCTAAGAATTTAGCAATTTGAATCATCTAATTTGGAGCTAGGATGAATAAGTTATGAATTTTACAATTTAAATCCTAAATCGCTTTTTTAAACAATTTCCCGAATTATTTTTCTAAAGGAAAATCTATTAATGCGCAAGGCTGACGTCAGCGCACGGAATCCTCTGATTTAAAAATAATTACGACGTGGGGCCCTTGTGTCAGTGACTAGGTCCATATGGACTTGGTCCACGTGCTTGGCTCACGGGTGGGTGGCGCCAAGACGACGTGGTCGCCACGAGGCGCCACGTGATTAAGGCTGGCGTGGCGCCGAGTGGCGCCGAGGTGGCCAGGCCACGTAGGCCGATTCCGGCCATACTCCGGTGACCACCCTCGCCGGCGCTACGCGCCACGGCGAGGGGTGCGGGTGAGCGCAAACGAGAGAGAGGGAGTCCGCGAACCTAATGCTTACCCCCTCAGCGGCGACGCGTGACCGGAGGCTCGTCGGCGTTGAAGTTTAGCGGCGGCGGCGCGACGGCGCCGACGAAGAAGGTGCTCCGGTGTCTTGGGGCAAACGGCGCAAGCCTTGTGTTGTGATGACGCTGCGATGTCGTGAGCCGACGGCGGCGGCGGCGAGCGACTCGACGATGGCGCAATCGACGGTTGAAGCCTCGGGAACGGCGGCGATCCAAACCTCGATTCCGGCGAGCACAGGGCGTGAGGGGGTGGGTGAGTGGTGGCGTTGGCTTCGTGGTGAAGAGAGGCGCCCGGTGCTCTCCTTTATAGAGGTAGAGGGGCTCCGAGGCGGCGAGGGGTTCGTGGAGGTCGGCGCGTCACAGGCAAATCGATCGAGCCGCGGCTTGAGAAGAGGGGAGAAGTAGGGTAATGGGGGCGGTTGAGGGCGCCGAGTCTCGCGCGTGCGTCCGCGAGAGGAGAGAGGGGTTGAGGCGGCAGTTTTGTGAAGCTCCCCCACGCGAAAATGGCGGCCGGGTGGTTGCTTGTTGAGAACGTGGGGAAGAAAGGAGGCATGGAGAAGAAGGTGGGCGGCGGTTGGATGCGAATCGGGTGGCCAAGAAAAGGGGGCGGCGTGGAGCGATGCGGGCCGTCGGATGTGCATCCGACGGTGGAGAGAGGGGGAGTGGGAGATGAGGGAGATAAGCGGGGTGGGGGCGGGCGATAGACAAGGAAGGCCTACATGAAGTGACATTGAATTGGTCGAGATGGTTTTTACCAAATCATATTTAATTTCAAAAGGCTTTTCTATTTAAAATAAAGATGATAAATGAAAAAGGGTTTAGAAAATAGCAAATAAAATCCAAAAATTCTAGAAAAATTCACAGAAATTCCTAGACTTATTCTGGACTTAATAAAATTATTTCCCACTTAAAGTTGGCTTTTAATTTTGCAAACAAATTATTTTGGCTTTAAAACATTTAGGAAAAAGCTTTAAAAATTTCAGAAAATTCTCAAAATTAATTTAGTTTTTATTTTTTTTCAACTTTAACTCAAATAAAACTTTAAACACTTTAATAAATTTTATTTTTGACTTTTAAGACTTCCAAAAATTCAAATAAAGCAAATAAACTCTTTCAAATTTTAGAAAATTCAATAAAATGATAACTTTAATAAATATTAAATTGGTAATGTAACTTTGGGTCATATAACTTGAATAGGGTGAAGTGAATGAGTAGTGTGTGTCTACTCCTCCCAATAGAACCAACATCAATGATCACCTAAAATAAACAAACAACGCAAGAATGAGTCCGAGACTCAAAGAAGTATAGTGAATAAATGAGACATACAACAAACATGATCAAGCCAACATCATTGAAGAATATGAATAAATCACGAATCTAATATTTGAATGAATGGATTGAATGAAATGAAGGACTACACACATGCATATACTGGGTATTGCTAGTGACACACCCGTCGGTGTTCACCTAAGCCCGCATTTAACAAAATACGGGGATCCAAGTCCCGTATGAAGAACGTTTTATACGGGTGTCCCAATCTGCCCACATTGGAATGGTGGGTCTTACGTGCCCATACTGGAATTGATGGGTCTTTTTAATCCACTCCCGTGGATTAAACATGAATAATGGATGCATGGAATGCAATATGTATATTGAAAAGACATGCTCTCTAATCATGGAGATAACACATATGGAAGGAACATGAACATTAAATATTATCATGAATCTTAGAAAAATACAATATCAACATCAAACATTCAACATTTTCTAATTATCAGAACATCAAAGTACTTGCCTTCCGCGATGCGACGCGTTAGTAGGCAATGGCGGTGCTCCTAAACCTGAAGCCTCTCCGCCTACACAATATACACTCAAAATAAGAACAACATATAACAGAACACTTCCATTAACGTTCTACAATGCCTTCCTGACAACCCACAATTAACTAATTAGATCTAATCTGAAAACAGACGACACAATCATGAAACTGATTCTGGACAGCAGCACGGAATCACTCATATCTAACGATCTGAGACTCGGAACGAGGTGAGCCCAGATCCTATGGAAACTTAACGAACATATCTACGAAAACCTAGTTGGTGAGATAACCCAATTCGGCCAAAATCAATATACTATAGGCAGATGAACTTGAAAGACAGAATCTGTCCCGACGAAACGGGCAGCAGTAAAGAAAATAACACAACTTTTGATCTACAACTCCGATTAAGGCGTTCTTTATCATTCTAGAAAGGTTATAAAAATTTATACAATAACCTAGTTGGGTGAAAACCTTGAATCTGCCAATAACATAATCATAATTTAGGAGACAACTTGACAGTTCACTCTCGTCAGGATTTCAGGACAGCGGTAAAGATCAGACAATAACTTTTGATTCGTATGTTAGAATTACGTGTTCTTGGAGGCTACGGAAAGCTAAGAACATTATCTAAATATCTATAAGAAATGGACACCTCCAAATCGGCCTATAAGAACCCAAAATATGCCACGCAAGCTACTGGACAGAACTGAACTTACAACCGAACGAATTCAATCCAAACTAAATAATCTAATTTCGCATCTAATCAACATTAAACAGTGGGGAAACATCTCGTTACCCTTGAAGAACCCTGGAGAACGATGAACGATCCTTGGAGAAGATGATCCCTTCTCTTGTCCTCCTTTTTTTTTTCCTTTCTTCTTCTTCCTTCCTCTCCTCCCTTTCTCCTCTTGGCATAACAAGAGGGGGATTGCTCTGATCTTGCACTACAGATGCAGGCGGTGTTACTGTAGCAACTAGGGTTTTTCCCCCTCCTTTTATTGGTGGCCAGCCCCTCATGGGCCTCTTGGGCCAAGACCCAAGGCCCAGGTTGCCGAAAAATGCAGAAATCTCCTTTTTCTTATTCCTAATTTCCCTTTTGAACGCTTTCTTTTATAGAATAAATCGAAGTATTACACGAACAATGCATCGCCGCCCGTGGGTACCCATCGCCCGTGGGCATGCTTGTCACACATAAACAATGCACACATCAATAGTGCTCACACATTCAACAACTAATAAAGTTTATCACAATTCACACATCAAGTTCGATAAGACAACTCATGAAGTTCAACAAATAAAATGAAAATACAAACTGACAGACCAGTAGCAGCAGCTAACAGTAAGGAAATAACCAAAAATGTTACAATGGATAATCCCTTGGATTCCTCTACCAAGTTAACAATTGTGCCTTGTAGAGTGCTACCGCCTCAGTATCCTCAAGGTTAGTTTAGGCAGTAATTATAGGCTTTGGAGAAGTCGTAGTACCTGACATTTAGGCCCTATTTGGTAGAGCTCCAGATTCTCATTTTCCAGAGTCCGCTCTTGATTATCTGAGAATTCACTTCTCTTAGAATCTGGAGTTGTCTGTTGAAAGCGTTTGGCCGGTAGGTTGGTCCCAAAAACCATATGAGGGAGGATTAGAGGAAAATAGACTATGTTTACCCCTGGTTGTAATAATTCAATTGTATTTGTGTCTTTCTCCTATGTATTTGTACACAAATTATAGAATTTTTCCCTCTAAATTTGTTTAGACCATGTGAATGTATATACGTTGTATCTGTACACAATGTCAGGTTACATTGCATTTACACTTCATGATAGATTATAACTGTGTATAAGCAAATTTTATACTGTTCACGCTGCAATAGATGAAGCTGGAGATATCACATTCATGTCGTATAAGTGTTCAAATGAAAATTAAATGTTATTACGTACAAGTATTGAAATGATAAATGAGTCATAACAAAAGACTACAAAAATTCACAAGTAGTGTGTCCATCATCTTAAATGAGCAATTGCACTTGCAAGGTCATCACAGAAACTATCTATGGATGTAGCACTTGTTTGCGACGTTGACGCATCCGGTGCATCATGAGAAATGACATATTTGGCATATCTTGATGGTATTGTGGGCACATAATTAGGATCTCGATCGAACCTACGAAAATGCATGTCCGGCGAAGCATGTTCACGTATGAAGTTGTGGATTCCCATTGTTGCTGCAATAATCATCTTTTGTTTGGACATGGGAAAGCTCGACATCTTAAGAAGAATTCTCCATTGCATCTTCCATACACCAAAGGACCTCTAAATTACATTGCGAACACTCGAGTGCAAATGGTTGAATTTCTCTTTCTCACCACTAGGAGCAACACCTCTCTGAAATTCTGGAACATGATACCTTTCGCCCTTGTATGGCGCTAAGTACCTAGGCATGTTCGGATAACCGACATTGACAAGATAATATTTACCTGCAACATAAGACAGAAAATTCATGTATATCAACATCCAATGCATGAACATTACAAGTAAATAAATTTGTAAATGATACCAAACAAAGAAAATTACCCTGCGTAGGATGTGGAAAGACTTCCCTGTCTACATCCAATGCATGATAAAGCATACTAGTTTCGTGCATAGCTCCTGGTTGTCCAATAAATGCGTATGTGAAGAGCACGTCAAAATCACATACCGCCATGATATTCTGTGTGCACTTCCTGATCTACCAATAAATCTAATTAGATCTTCTGGAGCAACAGTTGTAAGAATGTGTATACCATCGATAGCTCCTGTCGGACCTAGGAGTAACCCCCCAAATCCTCTGTGCATTTCTGAACTAGTCCCATGATCAGTAGCTAGTTCATACAGTAAACAGATATGGTAACATCCATAAATCGCACAATTTTATTAATAACCAACAGAGTTTATTACAAGAAAGGCTTACAAGCCAACAATAAAGAACACAGCGGAAGACGAAGAAGTAGTAGTGGAGTCCAACTGATCTGCCACAGGCAATTAACTAGGGTAGCGGCCTAGTCGTCGAGATCCACATTGGTAGCAAAGTCCTTCTCCTCTGAAATTTATTTGCATCAAGCAAGGATGAGCACAACTTCCGTGCTCGCAAGTTACACCCAATAACAGAGTTAATACATGCATGGATATTATCAAGGGAAGGCTTATAGGGTTATTTGT
The DNA here is from genome assembly GCA_036346405.1 of Phyllostachys edulis. Taxonomy (NCBI): domain Eukaryota; kingdom Viridiplantae; phylum Streptophyta; class Magnoliopsida; order Poales; family Poaceae; genus Phyllostachys; species Phyllostachys edulis. The sequence goes on from CM070550.1 coordinate 57,855,735, forward strand.
GCAAAAGCAATATTTGACAATTTAAATACAATAATAAGTTCAAAAGCAGTTATACTATATCTAAAATCAAATTTTATTTTTAATCATTATTTCTCAAGTGTAGGATAAATCTCCATACACAAGTGGTGAAGGACTACCCCCCTTGCACCAGGCTTTCTGCCCAAATTTCCCACATGGAATAAACATCCATGAATCATTTCGTAAAACCATTTTTTTTTAAAAAAAATCATAGTCTAATTCGCGAAAGGCTTTGCTCAGCATGTCCATGACCGTGGACATGTCTATTCAAATAGATTAACACTCTGCATAGGTTGTACAATTTTACCCACAAGACACGACTTCTCTAGTTTGTTTGGCATCCGTCGATACCACTGCTCACTACCTTAGGTAAGCAGTCTAGAGCACGTGACAAGGATTTTACAATGCTTCATCCCACCGTAGTCCCGTCTCACTAAGGTTTCGCCCCATTTGGATAGAAACCCGCCGGGTTTAGGCCCCCTCTTGCGCTAGTGGGAATACATGTACGTAGGTCATAAAAGACCACCCACACAACCGAATGGAACGACCATGGTGAGACGTTGCAAATTAGTCGGCCAGGTCCCCTCCCCATACTCAGGATATGTGGTAGTACAATTTTGGCTTAACAATCCGTAGCTCGTAGACCGGTCCTTAATTGACGGGACGACTTTCAAAACAATCCCTCGGCCTCAACCATTCCTGAGAAGAGCCCGTGCATAAACTTGCACCCACCAACTATCCATTTCGCCCAAGTCTAAACCAATTTTTGATTTTATTTCATTCTTCAAAGCATTTGCAAACTTCCATGGAATTTTTTTATTATTTAATCCTTTTTTAATTATATTTTAAATTTAACCCCTCGCCAACTTTATTTCCAAATCTGACCCTTTTGGTCACGCCACCTCCCGTGGCGTGACCAAATAAAACTGTCACACCACCAGTGGCGGCGTGGCCAAAGGCGCCATGCAAGCCGTCGGCCACGCGCCGTGCTAGCGTGGAGGGCTTGCATGGCACTTGTCACGCCTTTTTGTTTGGCGTGACAGAGCCCGATTGTCACGCCATTTATGACGGCGTGACATGGGCTAATTCCAGTTTGTTTGTATTCCATTTGGATTTATAGATTTGGAGCCAACAAAGGGACTTCGTTTTGAAAGATAGAAAACAATTGAAGATACGGTGATACATAACGCCATGTACATGTAACATTTAAGAATTGACAACTTGAAAATAGAGACCTCTCTACGTAACCAAATATAGCACCATCCTTTTTAACTGAGAGTAAATAGATATATGGACATGCAATCTTTTCGTGCTTTAAAACCCTTTGACACTTTACAATATTTCCAAAGCGTGTCCCAGAAGTGATACATAATGCATCCTGAGAAAAAATGAGTAATATGTGGATTGTGTGGTACAACATGAGGCACAATTATGCACATATGCTAGACAGTACCGCTGTTGAAAGACGCGTAGACATCCTAGTGGAATGATAGGTGGTGCGTAGACATCCTACTGGAATCATAGGTTTGTGGTCGTAGACCAAACCGTGAACTTCCGGAACTCATTTTTGTCATGTTGTTGGATGCCTTACTACGCAAAGAGTTGAATGCGAAAAGACGACGAGATTTAAAGCTGCAAATTAAAATAGACTTCATAACAAAGCTTGGAATAACATGGCGCACAGGGTTTGGTTACATGCATAAGGAACAACATCATGCACGATGCAATAAACCAAAGTTCTCCTACGATACATATGCGCCTTTTTTGAATGGAAATAAATTAGACCTTCCGGGAACTAGTACGGAAAGGTGCCTCGCACTACCCACATAGAGTATTCTACAGTTGGGCGCCTCGGACGTGGCTGGCCGTCGTTGTATTGGCACACACATATGCAGCTAGGAACTTCCTATGTTCACAACCTCCTCGTTGCCCCTCTCGCGTTGCATCTATTGGCAGAGGTAATCATTTTGCTCCTTCAGATCGTCAATTTGCGCCTCCAAATCAAAGATTCGGTTCCACAATATATCCACGTGCATCGCAACATGTCGTTCATGGGGAGGATTGATCCAGCGTAAAGTTGTATTTCGCCATCTGCTGTAAGGGCAGTTAGTATGGAGGATGTATTAGCAATAACATGAACAAAACTATTTACCCCAGAGTATGGGCATCGGAAGAAACGTCGTCTGCCATCGAAAGGGCCGTCTATGACCTACACGATAGCGTCCTCCCCGTGTCTGCATTTCGGCCACTTAGGTTGAGCACGCTTGTTCGGCATCAACCGGTAGTTAGGGCCAAAGTCCTCCCTCCTTTCCAGGTGAAGGTCTTGCTTCGACGACCCTGGTTGGACTGGTCCCTAGGCGTCTGCCATGGTATGTTAGTGTATGACGGAGAAGGTTCTTCTTCCTACGGTTTGAAGGATCGAGTGGTCCTTCCAGAGCGTGGGGCGCACATTTTATAGCCCGCAGGGGGAGGCCAAGACCTGACGTGGTAATGTGTTAGGTTGTAGACGACAAGACTTGACGGGGCTGTCTGCTTTGTGCAGAGATAAGACCAAACAGGGCAGCTTTGCGTAGTGACAACACCAAAAGAGACGACCTTGCGCGATGATAAGACCAAAGGCGGCTTTTTGCGAAGGACAAGACCACGGTGCGGCTTTGCTTGTGATGACAAGGCCAAAGGAGATAGCCTTGTGCAGTGACAAGACAAGACGGGACAGCTTTGCATAGTGATAACCCTGACCGCCTTGCCAGCTTTTCAGAATGAAAAGACATGACTCTGCAAAGCGTAGACGAACTATATTCAGGAACCATTCCCAGCTTTCATTGTTCTCACCCTCTGTCAATGCGAATGCTAATGGAATCAGCTGGTCCTCCGCATCAATACCCACGGTGAGCATCAAGGCACCATAGTACTTCCCCGTCAAGAATGTAGCGTCAACAGATAAGACATGCCTGTAATGTTTGAAGGCCTCTATGCATTGCCCAAAGGACCAATATACCCTTCCAAGGACATGTTTCATAACCCCTCCATCGAGTTCCATACGGTTACCGTGCCAAGGGTAAAACACCATGCCCGGATTCTTGGCCTGCATAGCGGTTAATATTCGAGGAAGCAAACCGTAAGCCTCCTTCCAATCACCCCACAATATCTGCATCTCTCTCTGCTTTGCCCTCCATGCCTTCCCGTACTTCACACGGTACTTAATGAACCCGTAAATAACCTCGATGAGGGTGGCAACGGACACATCAGGATCGACAGACACAACCACCATAATACGCCTAGCAATAAAATTTGCAGTCGCTTGGAGGTGCTCCCCGGACACTTGTGCGGTCCCACAAGTGTGAGGCTGCTTCACATTCGCTATTTTCCATTGGTTGTCTCTTGTTTTATGCCCCATACCTTCCATCCGCACTTCTTCGCACCTCACGGTGTACCTTTTGTTCACATCGGATGTTGCACTATGAAGCAGACGATGGTGCCAAGACTGGTATTCTTGCGTACCAAACCTTCATGTCCTCCATGGTTGGAAACAATAAGTTCTTCCGTATTGTCATTCTCCGGGTCCGCAATGCCATCCCTACTCCTCAACTCATTAGCACAAACCACCTTATCAACCATACTGACATCATCGAAAGAATGCATCGACGGGACCTCACCCATTACACTGCGAATAACCCTACCTTCCTCTGAGGAGAAAAGAGGTGTGGGAGCCTCATCTTCGGTTGAGTTCCATCCTTCGTCAGACTCCACTTCACGGGTTGTTCCATCGCGAAAAAACTCCTTCTCAAGCTCGTTGTTCATTACAACGCCGTTGAAATCGATCCACGGGGTCAATAACACGCTATGGGAAGATACAAGCGATCCACCGAGTGGGGCCATGGTTGGTACGACTCATGCTAACGAACTCTTCGGAAGGTCGCTCTTCCATTGGGGGGGCTCGCGAATGATGGGCAGCAGGGTCTTGTTCCTCCATGTTGCCATTCACCACATCCAAATTGTCTGGCAAATCCTCAACAACGATTGTCCTTTCCACCGCCACCTCCAACACCCGGACCTGAGATGCGAGCGCAATTTCGTTGTACATGTCCCAATCATCGGCGGATAGGATTGGCACCAAAAAGGAGTGCACCTTAGAACCCAACCCTGCGTCATATTGTCCTTGCATTCTGACAACGACCTCGGGCTCATCCCATCCAAATGTCGACTTAATCCTAGTCACAAGAGTTTTAAAGTCTAGTGATTCGCGAAAGAAAAGGACGGTCGCTTCCATGCCGCCGAAGTCGACAGAACTTCCAGTTTGGCTAATGGCCCCACCAGTAAATACACGTACAACTTTGTCCATCTACATCCAACAAAATATTACACAGTCAGTACTGCATGCCATATGAACGACCTCAAGTACAAAATATCACAATCAAATTGGACATAACAAAAGCTTAGTTTCCTGAGACATGCTAGCAGTTTGACGGTACAAACATATGCATAATTGACGGGTCGTTTCACAATGACTTGAGGTATGTTAGGCCATACACAGTGGACAAATAACACCAAGAAACAAGGAGATGCAAAAAGATCAAAAACCTACACTACCTGAGTCTCTCGTGCTCAGTCACGCTCGAGATCCCGTTCTCGAGACCGCCCAAACCACGTGTTTGGGACCGCTCAGAGCTTGCCTCTGAGTGCGACCTACACTACTCTGGATCCACGTGCCCAGGTACACTCGAGATCCCATTCTTGAGACCGCCCAAACCACGTGTTTGTGACCGCTCAGGACTCATTCCTGAGTACGACTAGGACTTCGCTCCTGGGTACGCCAGAGCTACATGCTCGGAGTGCCACGAACCACTAGTTCGGGAAAACTAATATGCAGAAAGGAGATAAGTCATATTGTTCTGATTCTGATTAGTTTATAATCACACTTCAGATTTAATAAATAGGCAACAATCCAACACTTCCCAACACGATAAAATACCAATATGTTTTGCACTTTGCTAACAAATAGCACGAACCAATGTTTCCTTAACTGTGCATTTCATTTGAAAAGAATGGAATTGCACTTAAGTGTTTCCAAGTTAATAAGATGCAGAGCTGAAATGAATAAAAGCATGAAATGTACGAAAGTAGGAACCACAACATTTATACAACTTACAAAAATGACATAGGGTACAGGTAGGACAGAAGTCCAATTATGTCAATGATACAAAATCACAAGTTTTGTCACACAAAATCAACCAAAAGAAGTTTTTTTTAGCATAATTCATCTCCAGGTTTTTCATAAATGAAGTTTTTTGAGCATAATTCATGTCCAGGTTTTCAAACAAAAAGAAGTTAAAAGACTAAATAGAAAAGAGAACTAAGTAAGTACATATCATCCATTATCAGCAGAGCATGTAGAGTCATATATAAATAACTAGGCAGATGCTACCATAGCACAAAACAGTTACACCAACCAAACCAAGGTGACAAGGCCATACATAGAGGTAATCGCATGCTATGATTTCACATCAAGTAACAGGATTACAGAAATATCATTTCAATGACTATTAAATTCAACATCACTAAGTTAATCACAGCACGGATAAAAGATAAGCTTATTGAAGACTACAAGTCTAATTCAGTTACCTGAAACTACTGCTGATTGACCTCATTTACACAGCCAAGAAGTCTAATTTAGCTTATCCTTGTAAGACCAACCATTCATGATTCGACCGAGAATTTATATATCAAACATCAGACATGAATACTCAGCAAAACAGACAGCGAGAGCAAATCACACAGCATTGATGCAATTGTTTCAAAGCACATACCTCGACTTCACATACACGATGTTCTACACAACACTAGTACTAAACGAAGGACGGTGCAGTTTGGTAAAGCACGGAGTTGGGGGATCCAAAAACAACACAATTCACCGCTGCGATTATACAATGCTATCTTCCCCTTACGGCCGCATGTAACATTTGTACCACGATTAATTTTCTGTGTTCTACAAACTAAAACTATGAATCGACCTCCAAAACAGATTAATTAAAACGAAATCTTGTACACGACTTCAATCAAGGCTCATGATAACAAGAAAAAATAAACAGATTACTGAGTACCATGCATAGTTCATCAGTTACATTACATTCTTCAACCCGAAAGAGAGTAGAAAACCTAAGAGGAAATGAAGTCAAACCTTGATTCACGGGAGAAATCTTTGGTGGGGAAGGGCGGTGGGGATGATGGGCGGCCGAGGAGGAGGGCCGGGCGTGGTGGCAGGCGGTCTTGGGGAGTAGAGCCATGGGGAGACATAGGGAGGAGATCCGACGGTGGGACAGGGCGGTGTGGAGGGAGGGCATGACAGGATGGGCGGCGGGAGTAGGAGGCCCGGCGGGGGAGACGCGGGGAGGAGATCTGTCGGTGGGATGGGGGCGACGCGGGGAGGAGGGCCGGCGGCGGGATGGACGGCGGGAGTAGGAGGCCTAGCGGAGGGAGGAGGCCCGGCGGTGGGACGAACGGGGGGAGGGGGGGAGCATTGCCGGCGGCGGGACGAACGGGAGGGAAAAGGGCGTGATGGAGGAGCGCGGCGTGGAGAAATGAAGAGGTGCTTGGGTCCAGGGCTTAAGTGGCCACTATCATGCCACGCGAGTTGGCGTGACAACAGCCATTGTCACGCCACGAGTGTTGGCGTGACTATTGCCACGCAAGCTCCAGGCTGGCACGGCACGCGGGCGAGGGTTTTGTGGCAGCTTTGGTCACGCCACCTCTCTTGGCGTGACAGTGTGGTTTTGTCACGCCACCTCCCGTGGCGTGACCAAAGGGGTCAGAATTGAAAATAAAGTTCGCGGGGGGTTAACTTTAAAATATTAATAAAAAAGGATTAAATAATAAAAAAAATTCACTTCCATGACACACCAGTGCTATGGATACAATTTAAACAACATTTGATTTTTGGCTGAAAACTCCCAAATTCAACAATTTTTGGGTCTAAGCATGACTAAGCATATATTTTTCCAAAGTGTTCTAGTTCATACTATTGCATAAACTAGATTTTCATCTAAGGTGGCAAGGTATGAATTATTTCAATATCAAGATTGGCAGTACAAAGGATTTAGGCATAACTACAATTTAAAACAGGTATTTAAATTACATTGAATAGAAATAAGCATGCAGTAATAATTTTAAATAGAATTTAAATAATTTGAAATAATGGGATCAAACATGATCAAAGATGTAACTTTCCTTGCTCAATTTGTTGTTCTCAAATGGCGTTGAAATCTGACTCTCCGAAGTCGTCGAAATCTATACACGAAAATAAGCCAAACTCAAGCAAAATTCAAAATAGAAATCAAATGAACTCCAAATTAAATAATTTTAGTTTTGTTGGCTAGATATTGAGTTTATATGAACTTAGAAATTTGAATTGATGAAATTGGAGTTCGTATGAAGGAGAACGAACCCCGGGAAGTTTACAAATCACATGAAATGATGAATTAAAGGATTTTCACGAATTTTAGAATTATTTTTAATTTGGAAAAAAGGGGTGGAGCCGCTGACACATGGGGCCCGTGGCACTGTGGCAAGGTCACGTGGAAAATGACGTGGCATCCACATCACTGCCACGCGGGCAAAGATGACGAGGTGGCGCCTACGTGGCGTACACGTGGCTCCACATGGCTTTTCGTGCGATGTATTGCGGCAAGTCGCGCGGTACCGTGAGCTCGTTGGCGAATGGCGGCGAGATAGCCTCTGGCGGGGCTGGCAATAGAACGAGGGGGATGCGAGGGTTTCGGTGCTCACCACGGCGTCAGTAGGGCACAAGAGGAATGTCGGCGGTGAGGAGAACAACGGCGGCGAGATCGGGTCGGAGGCGGCGTGGTGGTTCGGGAGGCGCTCCGACGAGGGTGAGGCACGCACAGGGTCGGCGAGGGTGTGGCGATGTCAAAGGTGGGGGAGATGTGGCCATTGCTCCATGGGAGGCGGCGGCGTCTCTCGGCGGCCGGCGGCGAAATTCTTCAAATCCGGCGAGGTGGGCGCGAGGGAGGAGGTGTGAGTGGTGGGGATGGAGTGAGGAGGATGGTGCTCACCTCGTGCTCCCTTTTATAGGGGTGAAGGGGCACCGGGCGAGGAGATCCACGGCGCGGGTCCTCCGGTGGTGATGGCACGATTACGAAGATTCCGCGCACGGTGAAGGGGGAAACGGTCCGTGAGGGAGGCGGCGTGATGCAAGGGTTTGAATGCGCGTGAAGAGGGGGAGAAAATCACGGCGGATTTGGAGCTTGCCATTGCGGCCATGGTGGCTTGGCTCGGGCGCTGAAGGAGGAAGAAGGGAGTAGGGAGTAGGGAAGAAGGTCGGTGTGGGCCCACTTGTAAGAGAGAGAGGAGAGGAGGGATCTGGTGGCGTCTGCTTGATCGCGGTCCGAGTCGCGTCTTGAGTGGAGGAGGTGTGGGGCGTGGCGTCGTGTGGAAAGATGGGCGAAATGGGTAGGTAGCGGAGAAAATAGGGTTGGGCCGGAGGAATTTGGCCCGAACACTATTGGAGGATTTTTAAAGATTTATCAATTTAAAATAATTCAATTAAATAAAAAAGGCTTTATAAAATAGCAAATAAAATCCAAAAATTATGAGAAAATTCACAGAAATTCTCCGAGACATTTTGGATTTAAATAAAATATTTCCAACTTATAATTGGTAATAGTTTTTGCACATAATTTATTTTGGCTTTAAAATAATTAGGAAAAGCTTTTAAAATTCAAGAAAATTCAGAAATTAATTAAAATTTTATTTTTCAATTCAAATCAATAAAACTTCAAAAACTTTAATAAATTTTTATTTTTGACTTTTGAAAACTTCAGAAATTCAAATAAAGCAGTCAAACTCTTTCAAATTTCGAAAATCCAATTAAATAATAACTTTATTAATTTTTTTTTATTTTGGTAACAGAACTTTGGGATGTTACAGCTCCAATACAGTCTCTGAAATGTGACCACATCCTTCGATCATTTCTAATTCTAATGTGAACCGTAGAGAAGTTTGGATCCTTTGGCCTCACAAAATCTTTTGACATTGTGACCACACACTGCAAAACCTCATCAAACTTCTTGCTAATTGTCTCACCATAATGCTTGAATCGATTCTACGCTCTTCAGTTAGATTCACAGCCACCACATATGTATAGGAAAAGAGCCAGTACTTCAATTGAACTTGTATGCGTAGTTGATTTCAAAGCATATGTACTCACCAAAAGATCATGTAGACTATGAAAGATCGTAGCATTCATACGAAACATGTGGTAGCTTTCTCCCAGACTTTGAGACAATGTTCCCATTGCAGGAGACCAATGGTCTTCAACGGTGTTGCGAATGTCGTCAAACATCTTGGACAACAACTCCTCATTTTGAAGTCCAGCCTTCTCAAACTTGGAACATCCTTTATATTCATGTCAATGCCAAATATTACACATTAAACCTTCACTAATAATAGAGCTAGGAGTGTACATTAATGCATTTTAAAAATAGATAATGAGTAATGACTTACTTTTTTTTAATTTCTTCCATCGTTCGGGGGTGGCCTTTATTGTCTTCTTTTCGTGATCCCAACCTAAGCCCGTCTCCTTTGTCCTCAATTTCCTCCAAATGTTGTAATCGTTCTTTAATTTATCACATTTGTTCTTCAATTGCATCTTTTTGTATTGCAGCCTAGTCTTCTCTGCAAATTATGCAATCACTAGAGTATACCCTGGGTTGTTCAAATGGGTATTCGGGCGATTGCCTGCCTCTACTTGTTCAACGAACAAATCACACACTATCCTAGTGTTCTCATCGTTCCACTCAGCGTTATCAGCCATCTGCATTTTTTGGCCCATAAATCGAATCAATCAAAGTGACATCGACAACAAATATGGACACCTAGACTTTTGGACTATCAAGTGTTCAAAAACTAGCTACTGCTCATAACTTTTAGGTTCTTTATTAGTAAACTATCAGGTTCTTTATTACTGAAGTTCACTGTTCACCAGCTCTGAACAAATAAGAAATATGGGCATACAAGCATACAAAGCCTTGTGCCGTCACTTGAGAATAGTCACATGAGAACAGACTGAAGATATGGCCACTTAGACTTTTGACAGCATACAACATATGCTACTACTACTCACAATCCAATATGTACATTTGATAACAGAAAAAAATGGACAAGAAACAATCCTCAACTAGGCCAATTGAACATCATAAAACATCTGGTACTTTACATACACATGTTTTTTGCTTGAAGTCCACCATGTCTACAAGAAATATGCAAAATTATGGCTTTGAAACTTAAGAAAGTAGCAAAATTATGGCAAGCAATAATGACCATAGCCGCATTCAGGCTCAAGTGTTTAACAACCAAAATATGTTCTTTTTTTTTGGAGAGCGAAATAGCAATGTTCTATTACAACTCAAAGGACAAAGCCTTAAGCCTCACTGCAAGTCATCTAAAAAAATTACAAGTAAAATCCTCCCCAAGACATGCAACATAGATGTTAATTCAGTTCTGTACATTAGCTTCAGATACTACTATGAGGGGATAGATAAGCCAAATGTGTACAAGGGAAACAACATAACTGTCCTATGAAAACATCATGACAATCAATTCATAGTTGTTAATTTGTGCCTACTACATTCACAGATGCATGAAAAAAAAATCCTCAATCACTTGTTTCATGACAAATCAGAGGCATTCACATATGCATTAATAAAATAATTCACATATGCATGAATAAAATCATTCATAGAGGCATCCTGACATCAAGCAATAAAACTCGAATCTATAGGAAATCACTCTTAAAATTCTAACATCCAACAACACTCAAGAAATATCAAGTAGGCATCCTGACATCAAGCAAAGCTATCAGGCAAAGAACATTGGCATTTCACAGATACTATTAGGGTATCAGGCAAAGAACATTGACATCAAGCAAAGTTGTGAGGGCAAAGAACATTAGCATTATAGATCGATCCACCCTAGGGCTAAAGGCAAAGAGGAGGGAGACAAAATAGGGAGGGCAAGGGGGGAAATATGGATGACGAGCTTACCTTTGTTGGAGCCCGCCGGTGGTCCTTGAAAAACTACGACGGTGAAGAAGTTGGGGAACCTTAGCATCTAGGGTTTCTGGGGTCGGCGGCTCTCGTGTAGGCGGTGGCACAGTTTGGGGCCTGCGATGGAGTAGTCGAGGACCAGAGGCGGCGCAGTCGAGGACCCGAGGCGGCGCACAAGAGGCTCAAGGCGATTTTTCGCCTTGTCATGAGAGCACCGAGAGGAGACGAGGAAGCGAGGGGAAAGGCGAAGGCGTACAGGAGTGGGGTTGCGCGGTGGGATTTCCCGCGGGTAGTTGGATGGCATTTGTGGGTAAAAAAATACAAACTTCAAGGGGTATTTTCATTTATGCAAGTTGGATTCTCACGAGAATCTGCGGGAAGGCTGCTCCTCGTTGCTAGTTCATTTTCGAGACAGCTCCTCTCGAGAATCAGGATCTGGTCGTTTTGAGAAGTTGGGTATTTAGCACGACTCCACGAGATTTGATTGAGAAGCTGGGAGTAGGAGTTGTACCAAATAGGGCCTTACATAGGCAATGCTTCTTTTACTGGGAAGAATTGCAAGGATTTTAAGATTGCAATTATTTTAAATAAGAAAAAAACAATATTCTTCCCACACCTTTTGAATCAGTCAAATAGGACCTGGCATTAGTTAAATAGGAACCGCCGATGCAAAACTCTTATGCATATTGAAAATCCAGCCATTCTTACCAAAAACTAGTCAACTATTAGCTCAAGAGTGAATGAACCAAAAAAAAGGCATTCCATGCAGAACTCAAGTTGACTCAATGTGCAATGTCCAATTAGATTTTGTGTTACAATTCACAAGCCTTCAAGTAAATCTTAGGCACAAAATAGACCAACAGTATGAATGTATGATACTAACAAAAATCTGGTTCAAAACCATGTAGCGTTGTACATTAGCATCCATGTAGTGCATGTCACTAGATCTGCTACAATATTGCTGATTCTCAGTTTTATTTTCCTACGTCTATTCCAAGATTTATGCTTGGAGAATGTATGTTTCCAAGTATGTAACGTTTGATACCAAAACTAGCAAAGCACGGTAGCACGATAGCATAGAGTGCATAGGGAAATTTGTGACGTCGTCGTGTAACAAAATTGTAAAATAAGGTCTATACTTGGAAAAATGCACAAACTCTATGCATCTCCACTCCGATTTCATAGCCCTCGTGTGTGTGTGTGACGAGGACATCATAATCATTCACCCTCCCTCTCACATCTCAATCCCAAGCGAGAAAAACTTGAGAACCAAGGACTTTCTACAGAGGAATGCAATGAACTTCATGCACCTGAGTTTGTATGCACGGGAGCACGCCCAATCCAGCAAATGGTGCCTGGGCGGGAGGAGGAGGACGGGTTGACGGGGGCGGATCTGGAGTTCTTGGGGGGTTGGCGTGTGTGACTGCGACCGGTCGGGAGGAGGACGGGGGCGGCGGTTGGCCGGGAGGAGGACGGGGGCAGCGGCTGGCCAGGAGGAGGATGGGTGTTGGGGGGCAACGGTCGGCCGAACGGGGGACTGGGGGAGGAATATCTAGATCGGGGGACAAGGGGCGCATGAGGAAGAGGCTCTTCTAGCAGCTGGGAAGTGGGAGGCTGGGAGCTGGGACTTGGAGTGACCGAGCGAGTGACTAGGGTTTTAGACAGTGTGGGTGTCTCACTTGTCAGTGTAGGTTGCGGGTAATCGACCAAAGCGAGTGCAGGTGGAGCTTACCCATGACTACGCCCGTTTGCCCAATCGGCAAGGAATTGTGCCTGTTTCCATGCCCGTGGGCAAAGAAAGACACCCATACCCTCCTCCATTAGGTTATTCGCCCATGGGCATGCGGGTAATTAGGCACAATTGCCATCCCTATGCATTAGCAAGCAGACTTTGGCCTAGCTGAGTCTTTCCAACGTCAATGTCGTCTAGTTGAGTCATGCCAAACTGTTTACCACCTACAATCATGTCATTAATGACAGAATCAAGAAATCCACACCCGGATCGTTTGCCCCCCGGGTACGATGTCTGCAAGTCTCTTGGTGCTGAGGAACTCTAACCTTGACCATGCGATGTGACAGCGACCCCAAAGAATCTCTGCCCTTGGTACGGTACTCCATACTGGTCAACTTACGATAGAGGTGGGCGTCCTAGGTGCCACGGTCCAAATCCTAGTGCTATGTACTGCTCTCTGGCAGTAGCTGGGATGGCCATATCATCATTGGTTAATGGATGTCCATCACCCCACGCTCAACTAAAGGCTGCAAGATGGCATGATCTTTGGCGAAATAAATATTCAGGACCTAAACTAAACATCTCGTACCTTCTGGATGTGCAGTGCGGATGACTGAGGGAGAGTGCTAGTCTGAGTACGAGGTACGGATGACAGAAGTGATGCATCCCGATGGACGTGCAGCTAGAAGACGACATGATGTTAGCACAACCTAAGGCGTAATAAAAACAGGACATAAATTTGTCCATAACTTACCTCCCACCGATCTGTAGTGCGATAATCGATAGGGAGCACTACGACACCTGCTGGTCTGACTAGGCTGTGCTGACCTAGCAGGTGAGCACGGTCGGCCCACTCAGTGCATAGCGTGTAGGACGTCGTCTCCCGACCGACCGCAGCTCATGTTATATATTTGTGGATATCATGGGGATATGTGCATGATCTTAGGATGATGATACAATTGGCAATGACTTTTGTGGTTTGTCAAATCATGCGTTTTCGGCAAAGTTTCAAAGGCTGTCAGGTCACTAGCGGTCTGACCGGCCACTTTGGCGGTCAGACCGGCCTTGCCTCGGTTTATTTTTCAGGCTTGGTGGCTGACGGTCTGACCGGCCTTGGTGGCGGTCAGATCGGCCAGTGTGGCAGTCTGATCGGCTTCCCCTGAGCGGTCAGACCGGCCATTAAAGTGTCTTTGAATTTTTGAGCAGCGCCAAAAATAGAGAGTGTAGGCAAGAGAGAGGATTCTACTGCTCTTGGTCTCATAATTTTTGGTGCCTCCAGGCAAAAGTTCTATTCATTTGAAAATTCCAGAGAGCTCTCGGTTTTCCAGGATGGAAAATTGGCTAAGTCTCAAGTGGGCGGTCAGACCGGCCTTTTGTTGGCGGTCAGACCGGCCAAGGGTGGAGGTCTGACTGGTTTTGACTTGTTTTGTTCGTCAGTGTGGTGCGATGTGTGTTCGTTTGGACAAGTTCATGAATATCAGTGCATATGTGTTGCATGATGCATGTTTTCACAAACGTGGATCAAGTTGTGAAGAACTTGTTCCCGAAAATGATTTCTTGGTCTATTGCTGTGCAGGTGGCTTGCAGGTCAACGACGGTCAACGGCGAGGATGATCGGGACTAAGCTAGGAGAGCTGAGGTCCAGAACGATCGAGGATGCCAGGTGAGGTCAGGAGACTCAAGCATGGCACAGAATGGACAAGGATGATCGAACGGGCAGTTCGGTGCGACGGGTTGGATCAAGCGGCTTGGGGGTCGGTGCAAGTGCCATGGTAGTTTCGGTGAGAGCCGAACGGGAGAGACTTGCCGACACGATGAGAGCCGTTGATCAACCTACACGTGGCGAAGCAAGCGAGTGCTTCACCAAGATTTGACCTGGTCTTCGAAGTAAGATCAAGAAGGGGTATTTTGGTAATTTCACCAAATACCGCCTTTGTGACCTTGGACTAAACCGCGGCGCAAGACGGTGCGTGGAGAAGTGGTTTAGGTCAAGAGAAGATGAAGATGACGCTTTAAGATGCGTGCGTGTGTCCCGTTTGTGTTGGGCCTTAACGGGAGCCCATTAGGGTTAACTCTTCTAGAAGCTAAGCCTGACTACAAATAGGAGGGGGTGCTGTGAAACAGCCCCTAAGCACTTTATTTGCAAAACCCTAGTTTGTCTTAGGGCTTAGAGAGGAAAGGAGAGGCTTAGGGTTTTAGAGAGTTGGATTGATTTAGGTGCTCATGTTGTGAGTTTTATCCTCCACAAGGGAGTGGCTGTAATCCAGCAACAACCACGAATCAATCTATGCATGATTTCTCAAAGATGAGTTATCTTTGTGTTCTTCCTCCTTATTTTGTGATTTTGAGTTCATCTTTGATCTTTTGGTCTTTGGTTGGTTTCTTGGCCTCATCTACCTTGCTGTGACTTGGGGGAATACATCTAGGATCATCTAGATCATCATTCAACCACAAGCAAGTTTCTAGATCGCGTTTTCGTTTTTGCCCGATTCTGAAACCACCTTCGTTCAAATGGAAAAAGGTCAGGACTTTGGCATAGATCTGGATGATCGTTGCTTGCAATAGGTTCCTGATATCCTTAGGAAGGTGTGTTTCAAGTTTGGTCAAGTTTCATCGTGTAGATCAAAAGTTAGACCGATTTTCGTTTTGGATTTCAGGCTGTCGCACTGTTTCTGGTCAGGGCCGGTCAGACCGCTCGTATAACACCGGTCAGACCGACCTCCGGTCTGACCGCTCATATGCCGTCGGTCTGACCGCTCTACCAGATTGCTTTGAACTTTTTGGGTTTTGCATAAGGGTTTTTGATTTGGGTTCAACACAAGTCCTCTGCAGTACTTGATTTGTGAGCTTCATAGCTTCTGTAGCTATTGGAGTGATATTGATGTTGAATCTGATAATTGTGAAAAATTAGGAAAGCTCCTATTCACCCCCCTCTAGTCGCCTTTTCGGTCCTACAAGTGGTATCAGAGCCCGGTTAGCTCTTCTCATAGATCTTAACCGGTCTTTGGAGCCATGGCTACTGACAAGTATTCCACCAAACCACCTGTGTTTGATGGAGTCGATATTGCTTACTAGAAGGCTCGCATGCATGCCTACATCGAGGCTCAAGGACACACAATTTGGCTTAAAGTAAAAAATCCTTATGTTGTGCCAGCCAATGACGATGTGATCACTCCAGATGTTGAGGCTAATAGCAAGGTTTGAAACTTCTTGATTCAAGGACTTAGTCGATCTGAGTTTGAGCGTGTCGCTCATTTGAGGTCTGCTCATGAGATCTGGAAGACCCTCTATGATTACCACGAGGGATCTACTGCGATCAAGGAAGCGAGACAGAATCAGCTTAAGAAAGAATACTCAAAGATCGAACAAAAGCTTGGTGAATCTTTGGATAAGCTGTGGGAAGGTTTTCCAAAATCCTTCATGATCTTCGTGCTGTAGATCTTGTGTTCACTGAGTCTGAGAATGCACGTCAGCTTTTGGGTGCTCTTGATGTGAAGGTCTAGGGAATGAAAATCACTTCCATCAATGACAACACTGTCATGAGTGAGCTTACCAGGGATAAGCTCTACTTGAGGTTGAAGACGCATGAGATTGACTTCATCTCGCGTCTCTCTAAGACAAAGTTGATGGCTTTAGTGGCTGATCCATCTAAGGGTAGTTCTTCTGATCCTTTGGATTTTGGCTCATCTGGGTTTTCATTGTCCGCTTTACACTCTTTGAGCGATGAGCAGCTAGAGAAGCTACCCGAGGATGATTTAGCCCTCCTATCCACAAAATTCTCGAGAGTTTACAACAAGGTGAGGAACAGAAGGAGAGGTAGACATGTCACTTGTTTTGAGTGTGGTGAGCCAAACCACATTCGGTCCAAGTGCCCCAAGCTGAAGGGCAAGGTGGAGAAGGACTCTCGGAGGCGTCCTCAAGCTAAGGATGCGAAAGTCAAGAAGCCCAACTATTGCAAGTTCGTCAGCCGAGTCCTTGCCACTCTTGAGAGTGATGATATGAGTGATGTGGACTCAGGGACGGAGGACGACGAGGATGACTCCCATGGCAAGAAGAAGGTCCAGGATTTCACTGGCATGTGCTTCATGGCCAAGGACTTGCATGACATCGACTCCTCCAACGACGACGACCCTTTCAGCTATCCCGATGAGGTATGTCCCTCACTCAATGATATGAAACGTGCTTTGGTCGTTGCTGAACAAAAACTGAAGAAGCAAGATAAGATGATTAAGAGATAGGACACCATGATTGATAACTTGAACCTAAAAGTTGTTAGGCTCAAATCCATTAATCCTGCTGATGTTTGTGATTCTTGCTCTAGCTTGCATAATGAATTGACCAATCTGAAATCTGCTCATTCCTCTGTTGCGAATCAACTTAAAGATGCTCTTGATGAACTAGAATATCTCAAGTCTAGTCCTGCCTGCATGAATTCTATTGCTCTAGATGTGACTGCTGTAGATGCTATTCCTTTACCTTGCTCAAATTGTGCTTTGCTTGAATTAAAATTGAATAGCGTTACAAAAGAATTGCTGAAATTTGATGCTAGTCACACTTGCTCTCATTGTGAGGATAGTAAGATTAAAATGAAAGAAATGACTGAAATGGTTCTTCATTCTAAAGCTGCATCATGTGAAAATTGCCTTAAACTCACAATGGAGAATGAAGCTCTAAACAAGACTCTAGAGGAGAAAGCTAAAATTGAACAATCCATGTGCATGACTACATCCAAGAAAGTTGTTGATTCTGCTTCTTGTGCTTTTTATACTGAAGTTGGAACAAATTTAGATGAAATACAAGAGGCGTTTAGAATCAAATTCAAAGAGCAAGTGAGTAGGATTGAGAATACTTCTTGTGTGTCTTGTGAGGCTTTAAGGGTTGAGGTAGCTCTTGTTAAAGAAAAACTTGCTAGGACAATCAAGTCAAATAGGTGTGTCACCTGTAAGGATCTAGCCAAAGAAAATGATTACCTCAAAAAGACCCTTGAGAGGTTTTCTAGTGGCAAGAAGAACCTCAACATGATCCTCGACCAATCTAAGGTGAGTGTGAAGAAAAGTGGCCTAGGATTTAATTCCCTAGAGCATTCTAAGAACCATCCACCTAAGGTTGTAAGAGCTGTTGAGAGTGGTATGTTTGAGGTAGAACCTTTTGAGCCATCTAAGGTAGTTTTTAGATCTGCAGGTTTTGCCCAAACTCCTTCTAGCAAGACAGGTGCTTCTACTTCAACAGGTTAGATCCATCAAAAGGTCAAGTACCATTGCACCTTCTGCAAGAAGGATGGCCACATTGTTGAATTCTGCTTCCGTAGAGCCAAGATTGAGAGGAAGGAGAGAATGAGTGCTTTGAGGTCCATTAGAGGAGTTCCTTCACCTGCTATAGTCTCTAGAGCCAGGCAGCCTCTCGTTCATGCTAGACATAAACCTAGGTTTGTAGATGACTTCTTTGACTCCTTTGGTGGCTCTAGGCAGCATTTTGGTTTAGGGTATCGTGAGGAGAGACCGCGGGTAGCATCTAGACAGGGGGAGTACCGACCTTTTGGAAGGTCGATTCGGAGAGGTCTAGGTGGTTCTCGTGTGCATTCTTATGATTTTTCTCCTAACCATTTTATTGCTGTTTCTACTGCTTTGCCTAAGCATCGTGTGACTCAGTACTGGATTCCCAAGTCTTTTATCACTAACCCTTGATCTTGAGGCACATATGTTTCTGTTTGTGCTCAGAGGTTAAATGCGTGCAAGGAAGGAGGACATATGACTTGTTGACTCTGGGTGTTCTCGACACATGACTGGAGATTCTTGATGGTTCTCCTCCCTCACACGTGCATCCGGCAATGAATTGATTACATTTGGGGATGCTTCTACTGGGACCGTGACAGCCAAGGGCATAGTGCGCGTCAACAACAATTTCATGCTTAAGGACGTCGCTTTGGTAAGTAAGCTGAGGTATAATTTGCTATCTGTTTCTCAGCTTCTTGATGAGGGTCTGGAAGTGAGGTTCAAGAGCGGCGAGTGTAGAGTTGTAGACTCCTTAGGTGAGCGTGTCTTTGGGATCTCTAGGTTTAAGAAGATCTTTTGTGCTGATTTCAGTGTCTCTTCTGCTTCCAGTCCTAGATGTCTTGTGGCTTCTGACTCTCATGATCTAGTTTTGTGGCATCGTAGACTTGGACACATAGGTTTTGACCATTTGACCAGGATCATTAGCAAGGATTGATTAGAGGTTTGCCTAAGCTAAAGCCTGTTAGAGACCTTGTGTGCACTCCCTGTAGACATGGTAAGATGGTCTCTGCTTCTCATCCACCTCTTACTTTAGTGATGACTGATGGACCAGGTCAGCTCTTGCACTTAGACACTGTTGGCCCTTCTAGAGTCTAGTCTGTAGGTGGGAAATGGTATGTGCTTGTGATTGTGGATGATTTCTCCAGGTATTCATGGGTTTATTTTCTGGTTTCTAAGGACGAGGCTTTTGGCTATTTTAGAGAATTGGTCCTTAGACTAGCTGTTGATCTTCCTGGAGCTTTGAGAGCCATTAGGAGTGACAATGGGACATAATTCAAGAACTCTTCCTTTGCCACTTTCTGCACTGATAGGGGAATTGAGCACCAGTTCTCTTCACCTAGAGTACCCCAGCAGAATAGTGTTGTAGAGAGGAAGAATAGGACCCTTGTAGAGATGGCTAGGACCATGCTAGATGAGCATAGTACACCTAGGAGGTTTTGGGCTGAGGCGATCTCTACTGCTTGTTTTGTGTCAAATAGGGTTTTCTTGAGATCTATGATTGGCAAGACTTCTTTTGAGCTTAGATTTGGTCTTAGGCCTAAAGTCTCTCATTTCAAGATTTTTGGTTGCAAATGCTTCATTCTTAAACATGGCAACCTGGATAAATTCGAATCAAGATGTTCTGATGGCATATTTCTTGGATATCCTGCTCATTCTCGTGGCTATCATGTATTTAATTTGGACACTAACAAAATTATTAAGACTTGCGAAGTCACTTTTGATGAGGCTAGTCCTGGTACTAGACCTGATGATGCAGATACATAGGTTTCTGAGAGCATCTTCGTCGATGACGACTCTGAGGATGAGGACCTAATACATCCTCCAGTCACTTCTGATATGGTTGGAGAGCCTGCTTCTACTTCTCCAGTTTTAGCTGAGCAGCCTCCTCCTACCTTCACCGATGATGTGAGTGGCTCTGCTCCTACCTCCACAGCTCATGAGGTAGAGGCCACTTCTGTACCAGGACCTCCTCTTCACATTTAGCGACAACATCCATCTGAGCAGATGATTGGGGATCTTCATGAGCGAGTCACTTGCTCCAGGTTCATTTCTCCAGATTCTCATGCTCATTCTACTTTTGTCGCGTCTTTTGAACCTCGAGATATCACCCATGCTTTATCTGATTCCTCTTGGGTGAATGCCATGCATGAAGAGCTTGAAAATTTTGAAAGAAACAAAGTCTGAACCTTAGTTGAACCTCCACCTAATCACAATGTAATTGGAACAAAATGGGTTTTCAAAAATAAGCAAAGTGAGGATGGGTTGGTAGTTCGCAATAAGGCTAGGCTTGTAGCTCAAGGTTATTCCCAAGTAGAAGGCTTAGACTTTGAAGAGACCTTTGCTCCTGTAGCTAGATTAGAAGTCATTCGCATTCTGTTAGCATTTGCAGCATCCAAGGGCTTTAAGCTTTTTCAAATGGATGTCAAAAGTGCTTTCCTTAATGGTTTCATAGAAGAAGAGGTCTTTGTCAAGCAACCCCCTGGTTTTAAAAATCCCAAATTCCCAAACCATGTGTTTAAGCTCTCCAAAGCCTTGTATGGATTGAAGCAAGCTCCTAGAGCTTGGTATGATAGGCTTAAGAGTTTCCTGCTTAATAATGAATTCAAAATGGGAATGGTAGATAAAACCTTGTTCACTCTCAGGCATGGCAATGATTTTTTATTGGTTCAGATTTATGTGGATGGTATCATATTCGGTGGTTCTTCTTATGTTTTGGTGTCCAGATTTTCAGAATCTATGAGCAGGGAATTCGAGATGAGCATGATGGGTGAACTGACTTTCTTCCTTGGTCTTCAAGTCAAGCAACTGAAAGAAGGCACCTTCATTCATCAAAGCAAGTATACAAAGGACCTTCTTCAGCGCTTCGATATGGGAAGCAGTAGGCCAATGTCTACTCCCATTGCCACATCCACCGTGTTGGACCCTGATGAGGATGGAGAGCCCGTGGACCAAAAGGAGTACCGCAGCATGAATGGCTCTTCTCTACCTCACGGCATCGAGGCCGGAGATACAATTTGCTGTGTGTCTGTGCGCTCGATTTTAGGCTTCCCCTCGTGTCTCTCATCGTCAAGCAGTGTGTCATATTTTCAAGTACCTCCAGGGCATTCTTGATTTTGGACTTTGGTATTCTTCTGATTCTGCTCTCTCTATTCGAGCTTTTTCTGATGCTGATTTTGCAGGGTGTAGAGTGGATAGGAAGAGTACTTTTAGCACTTGTTATTTCCTAGGCACATCTCTTATCTCTTAGTCATCTAGGAAATAGTCCTCTGCTGCCTGATACCCAATCGCCGAGGCCGAGTATGTAGTCATGACGAGAGTTGCTCTCAGGTTCTCTAGATCTTGTCTACTCTGCGGGACTATGGGTTATCTCTTGGTAGTGTTCCTCTTTTCTGTGACAACACTTCTGCCATTAACATTGCCAAAAACCCAGTGCAACACTCACGGACCAAGCACATTGATATTCGATATCATTTCCTTAGAGACCATGTAGAGAAGGGTGATGTTGTGCTTCATTTTGTAGAGTCTGAGTAGCAGGTCGCGGATATTTTCACTAAGGCTCTTGATTCTTCTCGTTTTGCTTCTTTACGGGGAGAATTTGGGGTTATTAGTCCTCTTGGCCTGTTTTGAGGCGGAGTTGGCTCTTTTGCATTCTGTCGGTGTTTTAGAACCGAACTTACGTAAAGATTGTTTGATTCGGGGGGTCTCCTAGAATGGAATCACGCAGAGAGATTGACACGGGATTTTATACTGTGTTGAGCCTTCTCCAGAGAGAATAACAACCCTACTCCGTGTGTGTATGGTATTGAGTGTATTCTGAATAATCGGGAAAAACTAAGACTATTACAGATAGTCTCGGTATTCCGATGGCGATTGATCTCCTTTTCCTTCTCGATTGCCGCCTTTATATAGTACGTGAAGGGCGGCGGTTTCTCCAGTGAAGCGGCGCCTCATCACATCCTGAATCGGACGACGTTGGTAGTAATCACCGCGATAACTCCTCCACGTCGCCTAACAAACAATATACCGTAGATAATGGAGCATTACGTGCTATTACTTGCAGAGTAACAACAGATGATGATCGTTTGAATCCCTTAATCAATTGGGCCCACTTGTGCAGAGGTTTAATTGATCATAAGGTGGTCGTGAGTGACCTAGTCCTAGAAGAACTTCGACCATGAGGTAGTCGTAGCAAGACTTACGACTATTGGGGTAGTCGTAGCATAACTTACGACTATGGGGGTGGTCGAGAAGAACTTACGACCACCCAAAGAGGCTCTTCCCTTATAACATTAAGGGTATACTCGAGGACCATATGACGTCATATTTACCTATAATAAGAATTATAGATAAAAGATAAAATGAGGATTATTATATCCTCGTCACATTCATTGTATCATATTGCATTTTAAATCAGCAACTTGCATTGTAATATAAAATCATGGAGCTTTGATTATTATCCTTGTATGACTTGATTTCATACTTTATACCTTGCCATGTTCTATGCTAGGTTTCTAGATTTCTTTTATGGTTTTTCATGTATAGCTTAGCTTTTGCCATGCTAGCTTTATTATCTGTGAGAAAATTGAATCAAAACATGACTCGTTGCATCTTGTGACTAGTTTTTCCATAGTGATCCTCTCATGATTCACGCCATGTCATATAGGCTAAATTGAGTCTTGAACTTATTTTGAGTTTTAAATTGAGCTATGATAGTTCTTACGTCAAGTAAATAAAAAATGAGTTTTTCTGTGCGAAAATACTGATCTAACCAATTCTTTCTCATGAGACGGCTTGCCATTGCACTAGGCATGAACTCAGGGGGAGTTTTGGATGACCTAGACCACTCTCTTAAGCTTATTGCTTGGGATGGTCGCGACATGGCTTGAAATCTAGCACAATGCTAAGAAAACAAATTGTCAATTGGTTGAAGCTTAGGAGGCAGTTGTGGATGACTCCTAGTCTAGGACTTGCTTTACTAAGATAAAACCAAAAAATTTCAGCAAAATGCTCAATGTGCTAAATTCTAAATGTTTGAACAAATTGATTCATAACTGAACTCATAGCACTCAAAATTGACTCATTTTCTAGTTTAAGGATCCATTTTGCTTATAGACATGGCTTGACTCATTTTGGATACTGTAGCTAAACTATGATCTTGAGCAACTTGCCATGCTTACAATTCATTTAATTTCAGATTATTGCTATTTTGGCCTTAGCTTTGCTGTACATGTTTTGCCATGATAGAACATAGCCTCTTCACATAATATGGCTTGGTGTAATACTTGTACAGTCCTCATGGATAACTTTCATGGCTCTCTGTGGTAAAAATTGAATAAATTGCAGCCATTCCATGTCTTCATACTCTATCTTCATTTATGCACCTTGATGAATCATTGTCAAAGGGAGAAATGGTAAAATGAAATTTGCATGAGGTTATGAGGATCATAGTGAGGAGCATCTCATATGCATTTTTGCGATCTTATTGTCATTTCTGAATTTGATTTGCAATTCGTGCTTCCTCACAATGATCAAAGGTCAATTTGAACAATTGTTCTTTCATATGGACCTTAAGTGATATTTTTGTCACCTCTCTAGAAATCGAAGCTTTTGTGCTTTCTTTTTTCTTATCTCACTTGTCTACACTATTCTGAAGCCAGCTTGGTCATTTCCATTGCTTTCTTTTGCTTTTGGACTAAGTTGTGCCTTTGTGCGAAAACGTCGAGTATTTTACTTTCCAAACTTCAAACTTTGCATTTTTGAAAATTACCAATGTGTTCATCAAGGGGAGATTGTGGATATCATGGGGATATGTGCATGATCTTAGGATGATGATACAATTGGCAATGGCTTTTGTGGTTTGTCAAATCATGTGTTTTCGCAAAGTTTCAAAATTTGTCAGTCACTAGCGGTCCGACCGGCCACTTTGGCGATCGACCGGCCTTGCATCGGTTTGTTTTTCAGATTGGTGGTCGTCGGTCCGACCTTGGTGGCGGTCTGCCGAACCGCTTCCTTGAGCGATCCGACCGCCATTAAAGTGTCTTTGGATTTTTGAGTGGGCCAAAAATAGAGGGTGTAGGCAAGAGAGAGGATTCTACTACTCTTGGTCTCATAATTTTGGTGCCTCCAGCAAAAGTTATATTCATTTGAAAATTCAGAGAGCTCTCGGTTTTCGGGATAGAAAATTGGCTAAGTCTCAAGTGGGCGGTCGACCAGGCCTTTTGTTGGTGTCGAGGCCGAGCCGGTGGGCGGTCGAGGCCGCCAAGGGTGGCGATCGACCGGTTTTGACTTGTTTTGTTTGTCGATTGTGTCGTGATGTGTACTCGTTAGGACAAGTTCATGAATATCAATGCATATGTGTTGCATGATGCATGTTTTCACTAATATGGGTCAAGTTGTGAAGAACTTGTTCCCGGAAACGATTTCTTGGTCTATTGCTGTGCAGGTGGCTTGCAGGTCAACGATGGTTAATGGCGAGGATGATCGGGACTAAGCTAGGAGAGCTGAGGTCCAGAACGATCGAGAATGCCGGGTGAGGTCAGGAGACTCAAGCAAGGCGCAGAATGGACAAGGATGATCGAACGGGCAGTTCGGTGCGATAGGTTGGATCAAGCGGCGCGGGGGTCGGTGCAAGTGCCATGGTAGTTTCGGCGGGAGCCGAACGGGAGGGACTTGCCGACACGATGAGAGCCGTTGATCAACCTATACGTGACGAAGTAGGCGAGTGCTTTACCAAAATTGGACTTGGTCTTCGGAGAAAGATCAAGAAGGGGTATTTTGATAATTTTACCAAATACCGCCATTGTGACCTTGGACTAAACCGCGGCGCAAGACGGTGCGTGGAGAAGCGGTTTAGGTCAAGAGAAGATGAAGACGGGCGCTTTAAGATGCGTGCGTGTGTCCCGTTGTAACACCCCAGCCCAACAAAGGCCTAGAATGCTACTAAAATAATTAATTTAAAACATATACAAACTAAAACTTCATACGAAAACTCGGCAGAACCTCCTTTGTATAACTAAGTATCTGGGAGGTTCAAATCAGATGCATAAATTATTATCAATATCTCAATATCTAAAATCCATCAAGCAACCATTGTGAATCTATTCAGCTGAAGCATAAGTAAGCATAATCAAAATTTGCCACCCTCATTATTACAAATAGTTCAATGCATTCAAGCATAACCAAATTTATTCCTTAAGCAGTTTGCTTTTGTTAAGGTATGAACTAATGATGATTATCTCTAAAAGAATGGGTGGTAGTGAGTGCATCCTTAGCAAATCCTACTCCCTCCCATGTATGTCGTTCTTGCCAGAAGTACCTAAAAACACAGCAAAAACAAGAGGTGAGCCCAAAGACTTAGCAAGTATAATAAAAGGCATCAACAGTGAACAACCATGTAAATCAGCAATTAAACCTCTCGATTCCACATATCAACTATCTTACACATGCATGTATGCAATATGCTCCAAAAGACAATTCTCTTCCTTCTCTTTCCCTTTTTGCATTTTACCGGTAATGCAAAGTGTGCATCCGTCGATGCACACCCATGCCTGTACCATCTGATGCACAGGATTATTGCCCACGCCATGCGTATGGGGACCTAAGCCCATGCTCTTCAAGCATGGGGACCTTTAGTCCGTCATCAACATGATGGGGACCTCAAGAGATGCTTGGTCATCACGTGACCAAGACTTCAATAATTCAGCATGATGCATATGTAAGAACTCTCAAAATTATCACAACATGCATCCACATCAATATTTCATATGAATATCCTATTCATAAAGCTCATCAACATAGAACTCACAATTAACAGATATCCATGATTAACACGTAAATCATAACTCTAGCAACCATGAACATTATCAAACATGCCATCATCACGATCATGAACACACAAATACCCATTACATATATTAAACATTGTCATTCAACAATATCTACTATAACCGTCATTATACTTGCCTTAACCGTGAGAGAGTGAAGGATGCGCCGAAGGTGCCACCCCCGAGACCCGTCCACCACCTGAGTAATTAATATAGCGCATACTAAGATAGCAGTAGCGGAACAAACAAAAGCATACAACAACATCGCTAACTTGAAGAGCGTCTAACTCGATCCCAAGCCTACACGTCGATCTGTCCCCCTCGGTGGACAGTCGACTTCAAAAATTCATAACTATTGCTACAGAAGTCCAATTCAGGTTTTCTTAGACTTTCTGGAAATGTAATTAAATTTCCTAAATAAACTTAGTTGGGGAGCCCTTCTGATTCTGCCATCTACTGCCCCTACCAAGCCAATCTACAGAACATCAATTATCACGTCGGGTTCTCTGGACAGTACACTAAAATTATCATAACTTTCAGTGCGTGTATCCAAATCTCGAGTTCTTAATCTTTATGAAAAGCTGAGACATTGATCTACAACTTTTATTATACTGAGATTCTCTTATTTCCCCTTTAACTAATCGTTTCCACCAGATTACTAAAACCTGTCAGAACAGCAACGAATCTACGGAACAGTCCCACTAATAAAATCATAACTTCTGCTACAGGGGTCCAAATTACGTGTTCTAGCCCTTCACGGAAAGGTGACGACGTCCCCTACAATATCCTAAGAGACATCCTGGACCAATTCTGCCATTAAACCCACGAAAAACCTGATTCTCTCTAATCTGTCCTGAGCAGCCCTAAATACCAACATCGCTAGAATGACTAACCGAACACCTAATCGAAGGAGAACGAAAGTTACCAGGGATGAGCTGTTGGAGATGACGAAAGTTACCATATGACGTCATATTTACCTATAATAAGAATTATAGATAAAAGATAAAATGAGGATTATTATATCCTCGTCATCTAGCCCCCCAGCTTCAAGTGAAAGCAACTTACTTGGTAAAGGGGTTATAGATGGTCTTACGACCACGAGAGGGTCGTAGAAAGATAGTCGAAGGAAAAACTCTTCGTCATTAGTATACTACTTTGACCAGAAATATGCTTGGTCAAGGAAATTGCTTACGGCTATCAAATAGTCGTAGAACATTTCTACGATCACAAGGTGATCGCAGCATAGTGATCGAAAGAAAAACCTTTCCGATTAACATTTCCTTTGGTTAAAAAGAATCTAACCAAGGAATTAATTTCGCTTGAGGTGTAAAAGCAAACCTGATTTTCTCAAACGGACACGTTGGGGAATTTTAAACGACGCCTGTTAGCCTATCCGTTGAAGCGGTTCTCGAGACGGTGGCAACCTTTGGAATACCACGCCTCCAACCCGAGGCACGCGGTTATAAATACTTACCGGGGGTAAGACTTAGGGTTCACACTTTTCCTCAAATTATCCCACTGTTCATCAAGTTCTTGTCTTCTCCGTGTAACAGCCCAAAGTTCTGTTACCAATTTAATATTTATTACAGTTATCATTTTATTGAATTTTCTGAAATTTGAAAGAGTTTATTTGCTTTATTTGAATTTTTGAAGTCTTAAAAGTCAAAAATAAAATTTAGTAAAGTTTTTAAAGTTTTATTTGAGTTAAAGTTGAAAAATAAAAACTAAATTAATTTTGAGAATTTTTTGAAATTTTAAAAGCTTTTTCCTAAATATTTTAAAATCAAAATAATTTATTTGCAAAATTAAAAGCCAAATTTAAGTTAGAGATAATTTTATTAAGTTCAAAATAATTCTAGGAATTTTTGTAAATTTTTCTAGAATTTTTGGACTCTATTTGATGCCTTCTAAAAAGTGTATTTGATTTATTGCTATTGCTACGATATTCGAATAAAAATAATAATAATAAAATTATTTTTATTTCCCATGAGTGGGAGGTTCCCACACGGTCACCCTCCGAAATTGATCCGTGACCCCACGCTTAACGTGCTAAGCATTCCAAGCAAAATTTGCCATGCTTCCTTTTAACTTCCTTACTTATTACCTTCCTTAAATTCCTTTATTCTGATTTTTTCTCTCCCATAGCCAAGACCTTCTTCCCCAAACGTTTTTGGTTTTTCTCTGTTGAAAAGTTCTCCCGAGGGCAGCCATGGGTGACGCCACCTAGCTTGGCCGCGCCTCCAACAAGCCGCCACCGCCGTCGGCGCTGCCGCCGACCTCGCCGCCGGCCACCTCCACCACCACGCCACCTCTCTCCTCCTCTTTCTCTTGCTCTCCCCTCCCTTTTCTTCTTGCTGTCCAGAACATTTAAAAACCAACCGACGCCATTAGTGACACCACAAAAGCTTCTCAAACCCACCAATTTCTCAACCATTCTTCACGAAAATTGTGGCATTCAATCCCACGATCTCCACCTCCCCCATTCCCGCCCGTTACCCCCTCAATCACGCACACGTTCGCCGGATTTTCGCCATAACCGCCGTGATGGCCGCACGACCCGATCTCCCCACCACGGCCTCCCCTCGCCCTTTAAAAGGGAGCACGGTGAGCCCCCGTTCCTCCTCATTCCAACCCCACCACCCACTCCTCCTCCCTCGCTCTCTTTTGGCCGGATTTCTCAAGTATTCACCGTCGGCCGCCGCCCCTTGTGCCGCCTCTAGCGTCGCCGTCGACGACTCCCTAGAGATTCCGATCACACCATTGGCATCGCGACGTTGTGATCTAAGCCGTGCTCCCCTCGCCTTCGCCGGAGCATCGCCGGAGCACCGTCGCCACCGTGAGCCCACGCCACGCCGACGTCGTCGTCCTCACCTCCGACCATCCGTGCACGCCCCACCACAATCGAGGTGAGCACCGGCATCCCCGTCATCCCCTCTATCCATTCCACCCCTCGCCGGCCGTCAGAATGCCGTCGTTCGCCGGCAATATCACCATCCGAACCGTAGACTGAAGCCTCTTCCTTTGCGAATTGCGTTGCCGTCGAGCTAGCTCCGGCCAAATAGTCTCCACCCCTGGATTCGCATCGTCGTCCTCTACGCGGTGCTCTCCCCTCCTCGCCGTCACCGTCGCCGGAACACCACCCTCGATGGCCGCCATTTCTTTTTCCATGCGTGCTGTCTGTTGGCCGAAGCTTGTAGATGATGAACAGTATGCATACGAGTAATTAGTGCATTGAGTTTAGTACACGAACATTTTAATCATTCCAGAAATTAGTTCTCTCGCATGCAAGCTCCAAATCCGACGATTCTTTCTTCTAAATTCATCTACTATTTTCAGTATTTAATTCATAATTTTTAGATTTTATTTAATTTCCGTTAATTATTTGGTCCATTTTTCGCGTCGTCGTCGCCGACGACCGACCTTGCGCATTCCACGACAACCAGGGTGAGCGTTGCGTTCCCCGTGGTTCCCTCTTTAAATCGCCACAAACATCATCCGCTAACTCCTCTCCGTTTGCCCGCAACACCGACGTTCGCCCGCCGTCCGCCGAAGGCCTTCTCCGTCGGACTGCGTCGCCATCGAATATCATCTCGCTAAGCCGTCGACACCGTTGAGTTTGTCACAACGTGTTCTACGTCGTGCTTCATCACCTTGGTCCTAAAACTCTTTCCTTGTTCCCAATCAACCCGAAACCACAATTCCTGTGAATAGTGAATTTTCGGAATTATATCATTTCATGTGATTTTCAACCTTCCGGAATTTCGTTCTCCTTCATACGAACTCCGATTCCTTCCATTCAACTTCCTAAATTCATAAAAAGTCGATACCTTCCTAGTATTATTTATTTTATAATTTTTTTTGGATTTTTTGAATATTATTTGAATTCGGATCGTTACGGCGTATAGATTTCAACGACTTTGGACGATAGGGTTTCGACGCGTTTGAGAACATCGAATAATTGGGCAAGGCAAGTTACATTCTTGATCATATTACACCCATTATTTCAATTTATTTAATTATGTTTTAAATTATTTATTGCATGCTTATTTATATTCAGTAATTTAAATGCCTGTTTTAAATTCATAGATATTCCTAAATCGTTTGTATGGCCAAATTTGATAATTGAATCAAATACATTGTCACCCTAGATAAAACCTAGTTGATATGATAGTATGAACTAGGATCATTTGAAAATGTTGCAAAGACATGCTTAGACCAAAAATATTGATTTGGGGAATTTCAGCCAAAAATCAAATATTGTTTAAATCGTACCATGGCATTGGTGTGTTATGGAAGTTTATAAATGATCTTGAAAAATGAAATAAAATGATGGTTTGTACTTGGGCGAAATGGTTGTTTGGATGGTGCATGTCAATGCGGGCTCAATCTGGGTAGGGTTGAGGCCCATGGGTTTTGTGGAAAGTCGCCCAAGTCAATTGAGGACCGCCTCTGGCGTTCCTTTGCTATGCCTATAATGGGCTATGCCACATCGTACTACCACATGTCCTGTATGGGCAGGATCTGGCTGACTAATTTGCAAAGTGCCATCGCGGTCGATCCATGATTGTGTGGGTCCATCTCGGATGGTCGGTCGTGTTATGACCTCGTTAGTCCCATCTTGGCGTAAGAGGGGCCCCTACAAACTCTGCGGATTTCTATCCAAGGAGGGATCTGAAACCTTAACGGGGGTAGACTGCGGTGGGATGGCGCATTGTAAAGGCCTTGTCATGTGCTCTAGATCGCTTACCTAAGGTAGTGAGCGGTGGCATAGATATATGCCGAACAAACTAGAGAAGTCATGTCATGTGGGTAAAGTTGTACAACCTCTGCAGAGTGTAAAACTATTCGAATAGCCGCGTCCGCGGTCATGGACATGCTAGCAAAGCCACTCAAAGTTAGACTTGAATTTTTGTTTTGCAAAGACTTCATCAAATGGTTTATTCAAATGGGATTTGGGCGGTTAGCCATGTGATAGGAGGGTATCCTTCACCATTCATGTGTGAATGTTATCTGACTATAAAATTGATTTAGAAAATGAATTTTAGTTATTGAATAACTGCATTGGAACTTAGTACAAGTATTTAAAGAAATTGCTGATTTATGCAAATGTAACCAATAAGCCATCCTTTGTTACATCCATGTATGCATGTCATTCTGTTATTTGACGGGTGTAACTTGCGAGCACGGTAGTAGTGCTCAAACTTGCTTTATTGCAAACAAATTTCAGAGGAGAAGGACTTCGCTATCGGTGTGGATCTCGACAACTAGGCCGCTACCCCAGTCGATTGCTTGTGGCAGATTAACTAGACTCTACTACATCTTCGTCTTCCGCTGTGTTATTTATTGTTGGCTTGTAAGCCCCTTTTGTAATAAACTCTGTTGTTATTTATTAATATATTTGTGCGATTTATGGATGTTACCATATCTGTTTACTGTGTGAACTAGCAACTGATCACGGGACTAGTTCAGAAATGCACAGAGGATTTGGGGTGTTAATCCCGGGTCCGACAGAAGTGGTATCAGAGCCATATCGACTGTAGGTCATGACCTAGTTAGAATGGCCGTTAGTTGAAAAATTTCAAAACTTATTTTATATAACAAGCAAAATAATTTGTTCTCTCCTCATCTTGGTCATCTATCTATAGCTTCTTCACAGCTATTCTTTCTTACCTAATTCTTTCTTCACCATTTTATAAAGTTAAATAGATCCTCTCTTCCTTGGAAATTTCTATAGATGGTCAACCCGTTCTTAACCATTACGTTCAAGACCCCAGGAGATGGAGCTATCAAGAAAGTATCATCGTCCCCACCGTCAAAGGACAACGGACAAGACTCACTGAGGATCGCGATGTCAACCAGGCCATATAGTTTAAGTTTGCCAAGACTTATTCTGTGCATTGAGTCGTTTCACCAGATTAAGAGTTTCAATCGATAGAACGTTGTATGAAGCTTTTGAGTTGGTTCTTTTGTTTGGGGGTGTTGTTTCGCTCTATCCCCTTAGTTCTTCTTAATTGTCTCTTTCCTATCCTTTGTTCTCCTTTCCTAAATCTTTGGAGTACCCAACAGATGGTGAACACTAAATCGCTCGGAAAGTGGAAACAACCAAGACAACAATGTCCCTAGAAATGCTAGTACGAAAGCCAACCAACGACGACGGCGAAACCCTTCGGAATTTGAACCAGTTCTTCATCACCTAGGCTCAACTAATGCAACAGTTGATGCAACAAATGAACAACAACAATGCTTTCTCAGCCACTGCTCCTACAACACAAGAACGACGTTACTACACCAAGTGTTCCAAGAGGAAGATGGTGGATCAAGGGCAACATGATGCAAGAAACTTCAAGACTCGTGTGATTCAATCCCAACCCAACCATGTACCAATAACGACCGCACTCAAGACTTCAGGATCAACACCATTTCCACCCACGCAGATATTCCTCGACAACAAGGGTGGCCAATCTCAGCAGAATAAAACTTCAAGGGCAGGAATACAATGCTTCAATTGTCAGGATATGGGACATTATGCTAATAAATGTCCAAAGAAGAAGCAGGCAGCGAATCCAATCAACTCTGAAGTTCCAAAAGACAACACCATGCAAGCAAGCAGGAAGCCGCAGAATTCGGAAAAAAAAGACGTCTGAACAACATCACGGCTCGAATACGCCTAATGAGAAGCGAGAATGCGACGGCGACAACTCGGTTGAAAACCTTGTATCCTAGCTTTCTTTCTAGCCACTCCGAATCTCGGGACGAGATTCCTTTAAGGGGTGGGTAGTTTTGTAATGACCAAAGTTACATTACCAATTTAATATTTATTACGCTTATCATTTTATTGAATTTTACGAAATTTGAAAGAGTTTATTTGCTTTATTTGAATTTTTGAAGTCTTAAAAGTCAAAAATAAAATTTAGTAAAGTTTTTAAAGTTTTATTTGAGTTAAAGTTGAAAAATAAAAACTAAATTAATTTTGAGAATTTTTACGAAATTTTAAAAGCTTTTTCCTAAATATTTTAAAATCAAAATAATTTATTTGCAAAATTAAAAGCCAAATTTAAATTGGAGATAATTTTATTAAGTTCAAAATAATTCTAGGAATTTTTGTAAATTTTTCTAGAATTTTTGGACTCTATTTGATGCCTTCTAAAAAGTGTATTTGATTTATTGCTATTGCTACAATATTCGAATAAAAATAATAATAATAAAATTATTTTTATTTCCCGTGAGTGGGAGGTTCCCCGCGGTCACCCCTCGAAATTGCTCCGTGACCCCGGGCTTAACGTGCTAAGCATTCCAAGCAAGGTGCCATGCTTCCTTTTTAACTTCCTTACTTATTACCTTCCTTAAATTCCTTTATTCTGATTTTTTCTCTCCCATAGCCAACACCTTCTTCCCCAAACGTTTTTGGTTTTCTCTGTTGAAAAAGTTCTCCGAGGGCAGCCATGGGTGACGCCACCTAGCTTGGCCGCGCCTCCAACAAGCCGCCACCGCCGTCGGCGCTGCCGCCGACCTCGCCGCCGGCCACCTCCACCACCACGCCACCTCTCTCCTCCTCTTTCTCTTGCTCTCCCCTCCCTTTTCTTCTTGCTGTCCAGAACATTTAAAAACCAACCGACGCCATTAGTGACACCACAAAAGCTTCTCAAACCCACCAATTTCTCAACCATTCTTCACGAAAATTGTGGCATTCAATCCCACGATCTCCACCTCCCCATTCCCGCCCGTTACCCCTCAATCACGCACCGTTAGCGGATTTTCGCCATAATCGCCGTGATGGCCGCCGACCGATCTCCCCACCACGGCCTCCCTCGCCCTTTAAAGGAGCACGGTGAGCCCCGTTCCTCCTCATTCCAACCCCACCACCCTCCTCCTCCTCGCTCTCTTTTGGCGGTTCTCAAGTATTCACCGTCGGCCGCCGCCCCTTGTGCCGCCTCTAGCGTCGCCGTCGACGACTCCCTAGAGATTCCGACCGCACCGTCGGCATCGCGACGTTGTGATCTACGCCGTGCTCCCCTCGCCTTCGCCGGAGCATCGCCGGAGCACCGTCGCCACCGTGAGCCCACGCCACGCCGACGTCGTCGTCCTCACCTCCGACCATCCGTGCAAGACCCACCACAATCGAGGTGAGCACCGGCATCCCCGTCATCCCCACTATCCATTCCACCCCTCGCCGGCCGTCAGAATGCCGTCGTTCGCCGGCAATATCAACATCCGAACCGTAGACTGAAGCCTCTTCCTTTGCGAATTGCGTTGCCGTCGAGCTAGCTCCGGCCAAATAGTCTCCACCCCTGGATTCGCATCGTCGTCCTCTACGCGGTGCTCTCCCCTCCTCGTTGTCACTGTCGCTGGAACACCACCCTCCATGGCCGCCATTTCTTTTTCCATGCGTGCTGTCTGTTGGCCGAAGCTTGTAGATGATGAACAGTATGCATACGAGTAATTAGTGCATTGAGTTTAGTACATGAACATTTTAATCATTCCAAAAATTAGTTCTCTCGCATGCAATCTCCAAATCCAACGATTCTTTCTTCTAAATTCATCTACTATTTTCAGTATTTAATTCATAACTTTTAGATTTTATTTAATTTCCGTTAATTATTTGGTCCATTTTGCGCGTCGTCGTCGCTGACGACCGATCTTGCGCATTCCACGACAACCAGGGTGAGCGTTGTGTTCCCCGCGGTTCCCTCTTCAAATCGCCACAAACCTCATCCGCTAACTCCTCTCCGTTTGCCCGCAACACCGACGTTCGCCCGCCGTTCGCCGAAGGCCTTCTCCGTCGGACTGCGTCGCCATCGAATATCATCTTGCTAAGCCGTCGACACCGTTGAGTTTGTCACAACGTGTTCTACGTCGTGCTTCATCACCTTGGTCCTAAAACTCTTTCCTTGTTCCCAATCAACCCGAAACCACAATTCCTGTGAATAGTGAATTTTCGGAATTATATCATTTTATGTGATTTTCAACCTTCCGGAATTTCGTTCTCCTTCATACGAACTCCGATTCCTTCCATTCAACTTCCTAAATTCATAAAAAGTCGATACCTTCCTAGTAGTATTTATTTTATAATTTTTTTTGGATTTTATTTGAATATTATTTGAATTCGGATCGTTTACGCGTATAGATTTCAACGACTTTGGACGACCGGGTTTCGACGCCGTTTGAGAACATCGAATAATTGGGCAAGGCAAGTTACATTCTTGATCATATTACACCCATTATTTCAATTTATTTAATTATGTTTTAAATTATTTATTGCATGCTTATTTATATTCAGTAATTTAAATGCCTGTTTTAAATTCATAGATATTCCTAAATCGTTTGTATGGCCAAATTTGATAATTGAATCAAATACATTGTCACCCTAGATAAAACCTAGTTGATACGATAGTATGAACTAGGATCATTTGAAAATGTTGCAAAGACATGCTTAGACCAAAAATATTGATTTGGGGAATTTCAGCCAAAAATCAAATATTGTTTAAATCGTACCATGGCATTGGTGTGTTATGGAAGTTTATAAATGATCTTGAAAAATGAAATAAAATGATGGTTTGTACTTGGGCGAAATGGTTGTTTGGATGGTGCATGTCAATGCACGGGCTCAATCTGGGTAGGGTTGAAGCCCATGGGTTTTGTGGAAAGTCGCCCAAGTCAATTGAGGACCGGCCTCTGAGCGTTCCTTTGCTATGCCTATAATGGGCTATGCCACATCGTACTACCACATGTCCTGTATGGGCAGGATCTGGCTGACTAATTTGCAAAGTGCCATCGCGGTCGATCCCGCGGATTGTGTGGGTCCATCTCGGATGGCTGGTCGTGTTATGACCTCGTTAGTCCCTTGGCGTAAGAGGGGCCCCTACAAACTCTGATTTCTATCCAAGGAGGGATCTGAAACCTTAACAGGTGGCTGCGGTGGGATAGCGCATTGTA
Source organism: Phyllostachys edulis (assembly GCA_036346405.1). NCBI lineage: Eukaryota > Viridiplantae > Streptophyta > Magnoliopsida > Poales > Poaceae > Phyllostachys > Phyllostachys edulis. The sequence goes on from CM070550.1 coordinate 57,891,574, forward strand.
AAGGCCTTGTCATGTGCTCTAGATCGCTACCTAAGGTAGTGGCGGTGGCATAGATATATGCCGAACAAACTAGAGAAGTCATGTCATGTGGGTAAAGTTGTACAACCTCTGCAGTGTAAAACTATTGAATAGCAGCGTCATGATCATGGACATGCTAGCAAAGCCACTCAAAGTTAGACTTGAATTTTTGTTTTGTAAAGACTTCATCAAATGGTTTATTCAAATGGGATTTGGGCGGTTAGCCATGTGATAGGAGGGTGTCCTTCACCATTCATGTGTGAATGTTATCTGACTATAAAATTGATTTAGAAAATGAATTTTAGTTATTGAATAACTGCTTTGGAACTTAGTACAAGTATTTAAAGAAATTGCTGATTTATGCAAATGTAACCAATAAGCCATCCTTTGTTACATCCACGTATGCATGTCATTCTGTTATTTGACGGGTGTAACTTGCGAGCACGGTAGTAGTGCTCAAACTTGCTTTATTGCAAACAAATTTCAGAGGAGAATGACTTCGCTATCGGTGTGGATCTCGACAACTAGGCCGCTACCCCGATCGATTACTGTGGCGGTATTAAGCTGGACTCTACTACATCTTCGTCTTCCGCTGTGTTATTTATTGTTGGCTTGTAAGCCCCTTTTGTAATAAACTATGTTGTTATTTATTAATATATTTGTGCGATTTATGGATGTTACCATATCTATTTACTGTGTGAACTAGCAACCGATCACGGACTAGTTGTAAATGCCTGAGAGGATTTGGGGTGTTAATCCGGGTCCGAAGCGAAGTGGTATTAGAGCCATATCGACTGTAGGTCATGACCTAGTTAGAATGGCCGTTAGTTGAAAAATTTCAAAACTTATTTTATATAACAAGCAAAATAATTTGTTCTCTCCTCATCTTGGTCATCTATCTATAGCTTCTTCACAGCTATTCTTTCTTACCTAATTCTTTCTTCACCATTTTATAAAGTTAAATAGATCCTCTCTTCCTTGGAAATTTCTATAGATGGTCAACCCGTTCTTAACCATTACGTTCAAGACCCCAAGAGATGGAGCTATCAAGAAAGTATCATCGTCCCCACCGTCCGACACTCCGCCACCAACTCAATCAAGAATCTCCCCCTTCTGAGAGAAATGGCCGGGAGGGTCTCCGAGTGGGCCGAGTCGGAGATGGATACGGCGAAGATGGAAGCCCTTGTCAACGCTGGGAAGATTCCAGAGAGAGTTCTCGTGGAGTGGTTCCCGGCGAACAAGCAGCAATGGCCATCGGGCGAGGATGGACAAATTCCCGTCTTCCAGGCGTACTGTGAGTGTGGTCTACGATTGCCTGCTCACCCCTTTCTTACACTTATACTCGAGCATTTTGGAGTGGAATTGGTGAACCTTGGTCCTAATTCCATCACAATGCTGAGCGTATTTGTATATCTGTGTGAGGCGTACCTGGGAATTCCAGCGGATCTTGAGCTTTTTCAGTATTTCTATGGAATGGCTCGCCAATCTGGGATAGCTGGAAGTTGTGGTCTGAACCTCCATGATGGGAAGTCGAAGGAGAACTTACGACTAGATCCATAGTCGTAGAAGAACTTACGACTGGATCAATGGTTGTAGGAGAGCTTACAACCAATTTAATAATGTTCATGTCCACTTTTAACCTTTGCAGGTTAAAAAGTGACGAAAAGACTCTGGCCGACTCGCTCGATTATCAAAAAGAGGAGTCGAGAGTTCTGAGGAGAAAGTAGAATTTCTCTGAGGAAGCTTAAAAAGCTAACTCTGCAACGAAAAGGTGCGAGAAAGGATAAACGATAAGTCTTGAACTTAAGACCGCTTATGTTTTCGATCTTTGCTCGATTACTTCTTTTAAGAAAAAGAAGATGATATAAGAAAGCTCGAATGAAGTCCAAAATAAAACTTTGGTCATTCACAAGACTTCTCGTATCTCGAGAGAAAAATGAGGAAATTACGAGACTAAAGTCCCAAAGATCGTAAACAATTCTTACTACGCAATCTTTTCTGAGTTCTTCCCATATTCTCACTCGATTTCTTTTCTAGAAATGGAACTCGAGCTGGGAAGGCTCGAAAATGAGCTCGAGGATAAAACCGCGATTTATCTCGAGATCTGTCCAGATGCCAAAGAAAATGCGGAGGAGATTAGATCATGGGAGAAGAAGCATCTTTGAGACCGTTGCCTCCCATGATGAAGAAATCAAGAAATTGGATTCTCGACTAGCAGGTAAGGAAATATTTTACCTGTAATTATTTTTGTTTTCTTTTCCTCTAGAAGTTTATTTTTACTTGACCGGTCGTATTCTTTTCAGAGCAAGCGTTCGAAAAAAAACAACTCCGCGAGGCTTCGACTCGTACCCAACAGGAGATGGAGACAATGAAGATTAATCTTCAAAGCAGTGTCACGCTCCTGAACAATGTACTTAGTGAGCTTCATACTGAGGGAAAAGCTCATCAAGATGATACGATGGCTGCTCACATAAGTACAATTGGGGAACAAGTCGGGACTTTGCAAGAACCGATGACCACCTCAAGACCAACCAATTTGAATCGATAAAGGAGGCGGTCGAAGTTGCGATAAGTTATGCATTGGCCAAACTTAAAGCTCGTGACCCCAACCTTAATGTTCAACCAATGAAGCCGACTTCGATCGCCTCAAGCGAAGCAAGTCGTCTCGATTGAAGAAATGTCAGTTGGCGGAAGGTTTGGAGGAGATCGATTGGGCTCTCCTTCTTGAGTAGTTTGTAACAAACACGAAAAACAATCTTTTGTTGATGTATTATATAATCCATCTTGTTTCTCGCAAATCATCTTGTCGAGTAGTTAGTAACTCAAAAGATAATTAACGAAATGAAAGACTAAGAATTGAAGTCAAATTAATAACTTTATCCTAGCCCCCGACTATTTGCTTAGTTTGTTTAGACGAACTAAATAAATAGTGTTAAAAAGGGTTTCTTAAAACAGAGAGGTTTGTTTAACTTGTTGTTTTTGATCACAACCGTCATGCCTTTGGTCGAAAAAGTGGAAACGAATCGAGACTAGGAAGTTCCTTCTAGTGGGCGTGACCACGCAGAGAGGAAAGTCTTCGACTAGGTGATGTTACCATCTCGACTAGATTATTTAAGTCGAGAACAAAGAACTTGAGTTAAACAAACATCCGAGAGGACTTCAAAAATTCATTCGCCCTTCTTTGGAGGACTCGATAAGTCGTCTCCGATAGCAAGAGTAGGAAAGCGAGCGATGCTAGGAAGTTCCTTCTAGTGGGGCGGGACCACGTGCAGAGAGGAGAGACTTCGACTAGATGTGTTTCTTCCTCCGACTTAGTTGAGATTTAATCGAATGCACCAAAGGCGGTGAATAAATCTAAAAAGTGCACTTTGCTTAGAATATTTTTCAAAAGAACTGAAGAAATAATCTAAGGTGAAAGGAGTAAGCTTTCAAAAATATTTAGACTAAATAGAACTCGAGCTCTTTGTGTTGGCGGCAAAAGTGAGTAACGAGTCAACACTAGGAAGCTCCTTCTAGTGGGCGGGGACCACATGCGTAAAGGAGAGGCTTCAACTAGGTGATGTTATCGCCTTTTCACCGGTGTAAAGGAAAGCGGGTGTTTAGAATATAGTCGAAAGATTATGAAAGCACTACTCAAAAGTAAGACAATAGAGGTAGAGAGAACACGATTCTTTATTATGCGAATGATTGGTTACACATAAAACTTGCGTGAATCGGGTCGATGTTCCAAGAATTGAGAGAACTCGCCGTCTTCCATTGCCAATCGTATCGACCTCGACGAGTAACCCGACCACGTGTAAGGACCTTCCCACTTGGGAGAAAGTTTGTTCGATTAGACTTGGATTGGCGAGTCTCAATACCAAGTCACCTACCGAGGTCTGCGAGGTTGGACCTTCGATCGTAGTATCTTCGCAGGCTTGTTGATAGGCTCTTTGAGCTAATTAGGGCATGGTTTCTCCTTTCTTCAAGTAGATTAATATCATCTGCTCGAAGTTGTTCTTGGTTGGAGTCTGTGAAAGTTTAGACTCGTGTTGACCGTATCTTTAGTTAGGAGGAAGCATGGCTTCACTCAAGACTAGAAAGAATGGTGTTTCACTTGTAGCCCGATCGGTAGTCGCATTTAACAGCCCATATATCTGAGGGTAGCTCTTGTACCCAAGCCCCGGCGTTTGATGAGTGGTCAAGACTCGAGTCTTAATTCCTCTCATTATTTGGCCGTTTGCACGTTCATTGCCCCATTACTTTGGGGATGGGCTCTGAAGCATAACACAACTTGGTACCCAACTCGTCATAAAATTCCTAAAATTTTGCTTTCGAAAATTGCTTACCATTATCTGTAATTATTCGACTCGGTACTCCAAATCGAGTAATTACGCATCTCATCATAAACCGTTTTGCCGCTTCGTTGTTATCGATCCACGAGTTCGCTTCGATCCATTTTGTGAGCGTATTAATAGCCACAAAAAGGAACTCGAAACCTCCTGGAGCTTTGGGGAATGGTCCTAGGATATCGAGACCCTAGGTCGCAAAAGGCCAAGATAGAGGTATTGTTTGTAATGCCTGAGCTGGTTGGTGTATCTGTCTGCTATGAAACTGGCACTGGACACACCTTTTAACCAACTCTTTAGCATCGTAAAGGGCTGTTGGCCAGTAAAAACCTTGTCGAAAGGCCTTACCGACCAGCGTTCTGTAGGAAGCATGATTTCCACAGATGCCTTCATGTATGTCATGAAGAAGTGTTAATCCCTCGCTCTGCGGAATGCATCGCATGAGCACCCCTTGAGTACCTCGTTTATAAAGGACTCCTTCCACCAAAGTATACATTTTGGCTTTTCGGGATAAGCGATCTGCCTCGAGATCGTCTTCGGGTATAGAACCCTTCTGAAGATATGCATAGATGGGTGTCATCCATGTATCCTCGTATTCTAGAGAGGCTGTCTCAATAGGAGGTGTTTCTGGTTCGTCGACCAAGAGACGGCTTCGAGTTGTTCCAAGAAGACTCCTTTTGGTACTTCAGATCGAGAAGAAGCTATTCGAGCAAGGTGGTCTTGCGAGGAAATTATCCTTTCGAGGGATGAATTGTGCCTCGAAACCTAAAAAGTGCTTTTCTAGCTTACGCACTTCCGATAAGTACCAAGACATTGTCGGATTAGAGCACTGGTACTCTTTTCCGACTTGATTCACGACTAGTTGAGAGTCTCCTCTCACAAGTAGTCGGCGAATCGAGAGCGCTTTTGCTGCTCGTATGCCAGCTAGCAAACCTTCGTATTCTGCCACGTTGTTAGTGGCCTGAAAGTTTAATTGTATGGCATACTTTAAGGTTTCTCCGGTAGGAGATACCAGGACCACCCCAGCCCCCGAGCCACTTAAAATAAGTGACCCGTCAAAGTACATAAATCCATCGGTCGTGGGAATCGATCGGGATCCCGAACGAGTTCAGATTTGTCCATTCGGCGACAAAGTCTGCCAAGATCTGGGATTTAACGGCCGTTCGGGACACGAAATGGATGTCGAACTCCCCAAGTTCGACTGACCATTTTGCCATGCGTCCCGTTGTTTCCCTATTGTGGAGGATCGCCCTAAGGGAAACTCGAGGCGACTGACTAGTTTGTGCGCTGAAAATAATGCCGCAGATTTCTCGAAGACATGAGGAGGGCATATAGAAGTTTTGGACACGAGGGTAACGCTCCTTAGGCCGTGTAAAACTTCACTCACGTAGTAAACTGGTCGTTATGCGTTTTCACGTTCTCGACGAAGATCGCTTCTATCGCTGTGGCGTGGCGCCTAGGTAAATTAAGAGTGTTTCTTCTGACCTCGGAGAGACCAAAATAGGAGCACTCGTAAGGTACCTCTTGACATCCTCAAAGGCAGCGTTCGCCTCTTTCGACCACTCAAAACCTTCATGTTTCCTTAGAAGTTTAAAGAAAGGTAGTCCCTTTTCTCCCAGTCGTGCGATGAAACGACTTAAAGCCGCCATGTACCCTGTGAGTTTCTGAACTTCTTTCCTTGTGGTTGGAGGGCACATTTGGAGAATGGCCTTGATCTTTTCGGGATTTGCTTCGATTCCTCGTATAGATACTAGGAATCCAAGCAATTTTCCTGAAGAGATTCCGAACACACACTTCTCAGGATTGAGTTTTAAGCGATGTTTTCTGAGATTGTCGAATGTTTCTTGTAGGTCAGTAATATGATTAAGCCTCTTGATGCTTTTAACAACTAGATCATCAACATAGGCCTCTAGATTCCGGCCTAATTGAGATGAAAAAGTTGCTTGCATCAAGCGTTGAAAAGAAGCGCCGGCATTTTTTAGACCAAATGGCATTTTGACATAGCAAAATATACCAAATGGTGTAATAAATGCGGTCTTTTCTTCATCGTCTAGACACATATTGATCTGGTGGTATCCAGAATATGCATCTAAAAACTTAATATTTCACAACTGCGCAGAGAATCAACCAACCGATCGTACGAGGTAAAGGAAAATCGTCTTTTGGACAAGCTTTATTAAGATCGATAAAGTCTCGCTTTATACGCCATTTGCCGCTTGACTTTCTAACCATTACAGATTAGCCAACCACTACGGGTGGTTGACCTCTCTTATAAAGCCCGCTTTGAGTAGCTTATCCAATTCGATTTAATAGCATCTCGTCGATCGGGGCAAATCTCCGTAATTTTTGTTTTGGTACTTTGTCGCCGTAGTAAAGCTAGCCTCGTGCTCGATCACCTCCACAGGGACTCGGGCATGTCGGATGCTTGCCACGCAAAGACATCTGCGTTAGCTCGGAGGAAGGCGATGAGGCGTCTTCCTATTTGGGGTCGGAAGTATCCCGATGCGAGCGATCTTGAGGGCTCCCTGCGTCCAGAGGAACCTCTTTGACTTTGTTGTTCGGCTTTGGTGCAGCTTTAGGCTTCGACTTGCTAGTCGAAGGCTGACTTTCTTCTCGAGTTGGTATTTGTCCAACCATCTCGAGGTATCGGCGATCGCGGTATCGCCATCTTCTTGTCACAATGGATTGTGATTACTCCTTTGGGACCTGGCATCTTAATACATTGATATCCATAATGAGTAGCCATTAGGAATTTTGCCAAAGTTGGTCGTTCGAATATGGCGTTATATGCCGTATCGAAATCGACCACATCAAAGGAGATTTTCTCTGTCCTGAAATTACTTGGTGAACCAAATGTTAAAGGAAGAGAAACTTGGCCAATTGGTTTAGCCGAAGATCCCGGTACGATTCTATGGAAAGAGTATCATACCAGTCTTACCTTGGTCCTAGGTACTTGCATGTCATCCAGGGCACTCGTAAACAAAATGTTTAATGAGCTGCCACCATCAACCAAAACTTGATTGACCCGACAATTGTTGATGGTGGGTTCGACCACGATTAGTATCGACACGTCGAGTCGAAGGAATCGGCGATCACCCTTCTCGAAAGAGATGGTGACTTCCACCACTTCGGTAATTTATTGACAAGAGGAGGATCTATGGAGTTTACCTCACGTTCGGCAGCCTTGAGCTGTCGCTTTGATTCATATGCCGATGATCCCCCGTATATGTGTTCGACGGTGTGTTGCGGATCCTGGAATGGCATCTCCTCCTCGTCATCTGATGACTTATGACCACTCGTTTGCCCTACCTGCTCGAGAGTGGGAAGTGGTCCTTTGCCGTTGTAATAGTCTTCAAGCTTTCGTTGGAAGACCCGGCGATTCTTGAAGGTCATGTCCTTCCTTTTTATGGAAAGGACACCACCTAGGCTTATCATTTTTCCGATCGGGGCGCTTACCTTTGCCTCGGTCAGAGTGCGGCTTGGAGGTGCGTGGCTCTTTATCATTCCGACCAAAACTTCCTTGGAACGGCGGCTTGGAGTTTTTGACCCTTCGCTTTGTTCTTGGACTTTTTGCTTTCTTATCTTTCTTCTTACTAATGTCGCCTGGCTCTCGAGAGGTATTGTCTTCTCGATCTATCGTGTTATTCCACTCGACCGCCTCAGAAGCAGTTGCATATCGATCAGCCATCTCAAAGAGTTCAGCGACAGAAGTAGGAGGATTCAAAGCAATGTCTTCTGTTATCCTTCTACTGCGGACTCCTTGCTTGAAAGCCCTGATAACAGATGAATCAGAAACTTCTGGAATTGAGTTACTGAACGACTAAAATGCTTGATGAATTGGCGCAAGGTCTCGTTGTCGCTCGTCTCATCGGTGCAAGTCATCCTCCTTTCCGGGACGATTGTAAGTGCCTTGGAAATTTGCCAGTAGAAGGTCGCAGAGGTGTTGCCAAGAGTAAATCGACTCGAGTGGTTGGTTCAATAACCACGATCGAGCAGATCCTTCGAGCACAGTTGGAAGGTAATTTGCCATCACATGCTCTCCTCCTCCTGCTGCTCGGACAGCTGTGGTATAGATCTGAAGGAATTCGATGGGATTTTGGGAACCATCAAACTTCTCCATGTTCACTAGTCGAAATCGAGGTGGCCAGCGAACAGCTCGGAGATCAGGCGAGAATGCCCGACATCCAGTAATGACTTCTTGATGCCTCCTTTGCAGGAAAGAAGGGTTTATATCATCAGGTGGTCGTACTCGACGATACCCAGTAATAGGTTGACCAGACCTACGATAGATCTCAGTCCTACGAGGGGAATACTCCTCGTAGTTCATCTGCTGCTGCAGATTCTCATGTCGGAATGGTGAGCGATCACCTCTCCGAGGAGTTTGCTGATCATCAATCGTTCGAAAGATATTTCTCCGAGTAGGAGATCGATGCGACTTACTGTTGCGTCGATTCCTCCGTGGTGATATGTTCGATCGACTGGTAGCTGAAGAAGTCGTATTGTTATGACTTCCTGAGTGATGTCGGCGAGGTGCTTCGGCCTTGCCATCGTGTTCAAGCCTTTGTGCGATCTCCTCAACGAAGAGGTCGAGCTTTGGCGCTTCGGGCTAGCTCTTGAGTTGGATTCTTGAGCAAGTCATTGATGTACTGGAGTTCTCGAGCTTCCTCTGATTGATATTGAATGCGCCCAGGCAAATTCTTCTGGGCTTCAATTTTCTTCCGTCGGGCAGCCTCAAGAGCTTCCATGTCGAACTCTTGAGACTGCCTCATTGAAGTGCGAGAATGTCGAGGATTTCCTTCGCGTTCATGAAGGTGTTGGTCGTGTCCGCCAGTGGTGGTGTCCTTGCCATTGCCACGAGGGGGTGTAGTGTGTGATCTTCTGGGAGAGTCTCCAGCTCGGTCTCTAGGAGAGTGACCTTGATCCGAGGGAAGGACGAAGACCTCCCGTTGATGATTCTCACTTGCACTCGAGGCCTCCCCGCTTGAGGATTCGTCGAGAGACACCATCTGGCGACTTGGAGTAATCCCCTCCAGGTAGGGGAAGTCCGGGTTATAACCATCTCCGTCGGCAGATGTGATATGCGGAGAGATGGTCGAATTTGCAGGAAAAGGATGCTTGATCCCACTGTCTCTGATGTCATCTGGAGAGAAATGATCACTAGATGCTGGTGAAGTCCCGGAATTGTGGCTTCCAGAGCTTGCCTCACCAAGTCGGACCGCCTCGGGGGACTTGGACACCGAGGAAAAAAACTCGTTGTGTTGTGAGTCCACAGGTGTGATCTGGTCAGATTGACCCTTGTCCTTTGAAAGAGTAGATCCCTCTCTCGGACGTCTTGTTGTGGGGATAAGGATCCTCCTCAACTCCACCGGTGACTTGTCTCTGGATCGTGGGAAGATCACGGAGGCAACAAGTACCATCGGATGAGTTATCACTTGGCTCAGAATCGAAACCGGCATCCATGTCGATGTCACAGACCGCCAAGTCGAACCAGTTCTCCTCGTTCCATTCTCCGCCATGAGTGCATGAGATTTGGAAAAGCAGAGAGAATGTTGACAAGAGATTACCGGAAGATCCCCACGGTCGGCGCCAACTGTCGGTGTTTTAGAACCGAACTTACGTAAAGATTGTTTGATTCGGGGGGTCTCCTAGAATGGAATCACGCAGAGAGATTGACACGGGGATTTTTATACAGGTTCAGGTCTTCTCCGGAGAGAATAACAACTCTACTCCTGTGTGTGTATGGTATTGAGTGTATTCTGAACAATCAGGGGAAAAACTAAGACTATTACAGATAGTACTGGTATTCCTGATGGCCCGATTGATCTCCTTTTCCTTCTCTGATTGCCGCCTTTATATAGTACGTGAAGGAGCGGCAGTTTCTCCAGGTAAAGCGGCGCCTCATCACATCCTATAACGGACGCACGTTGGTAGTAATCACCGGCGTATTAACTCCTCCATGTCGCCTAACAGCAATATACCAGAGATAATGGAGCATTACGTGCTATTACAGCAGAGTAACAACATATGATGACTGTTTGAATCCCTTAATCAATTGGGCCCACTTGTCTGTAGGTTTAATTGATCATAAGGTGGTCGTAGCTGACCTAGTCGTAGAAGAACTTACGACCATGAGGTAGTCGTAGCAAGACTTACGACTATTGGGGTAGTCGTAGCATAACTTACGACTATGGGGGTGGTCGTAGAAGAACTTACGACCACCCAGTAGGCTCTTCCCTTATAACATTAAGGGGTATACTCAGGGACCATATGACGTCATATTTACCTATAATAAGAATTATAGATAAAAGATAAAATGAGGATTATTATATCCTCGTCACATTCATTGTATCATATTGCATTTTAAATCAGCAACTTGCATTGTAATATAAAATCATGGAGCTTTGATTATTATCCTTGTATGACTTGATTTCATACTTTATACCTTGCCATGTTCTATGCTAGGTTTCTAGATTTCTTTTATGGTTTTTCATGTATAGCTTAGCTTTTGCCATGCTAGCTTTATTATCTGTGAGAAAATTGAATCAAAACATGACTCGTTGCATCTTGTGACTAGTTTTTCCATAGTGATCCTCTCATGATTCACGCCATGTCATATAGGCTAAATTGAGTCTTGAACTTATTTTGAGTTTTAAATTGAGCTATGATAGTTCTTACGTCAAGTAAATAAAAAATGAGTTTTTCTGTGCGAAAAAACTGATCTAACCAATTCTTTCTCATGAGACGGCTTGCCATTGCACTAGGCATGAACTCAGGGGGAGTTTTGGATGACCTAGACCACTCTCTTAAGCTTATTGCTTGGGATGGTCGCGACATGGCTTGAAATCTAGCACAATGCTAAGAAAACAAATTGTCAATTGGTTGAAGCTTAGGAGGCAGTTGTGGATGACTCCTAGTCTAGGACTTGCTTTACTAAGATAAAACCAAAAAATTTCAGCAAAATGCTCAATGTGCTAAATTCTAAATGTTTGAACAAATTGATTCATAACTGAACTCATAGCGCTCAAAATTGACTCATTTTCTAGTTTCTGGGATCCATTTTGCTTATAGACATGGCTTGACTCATTTTTGGATACCTGTAGCTAAACTATGATCTTGAGCAACTTGCCATGCTTACAATTCATTTAATTTCAGATTATTGCTATTTTGGCCTTAGCTTTGCTGTACATGTTTTGCCATGATAGAACATAGCCTCTTCACATAATATGGCTTGGTGTAATACTTGTACAGTCCTCATGGATAACTTTCATGGCTCTCTGTGGTAAAAATTGAATAAATTGCAGCCATTCCATGTCTTCATACTCTATCTTCATTTATGCACCTTGATGAATCATTGTCAAAGGGGGAGAAATGGTAAAAATGAAATTTGCATGAGGTTATGAGGATCATAGTGAGGGGAGCATCTCATATGCATTTTTGCGATCTTATTGTCATTTCTGAATTTGATTTGCAATTCGTGCTTCCTCACAATGATCAAAGGTCAATTTGAACAATTGTTCTTTCATATGGACCTTAAGTGATATTTTTGTCACCTCTCTAGAAATCGAAGCTTTTGTGCTTTCTTTTTTCTTATCTCACTTGTCTACACTATTCTGAAGCCAGCTTGGTCATTTCCATTGCTTTCTTTTGCTTTTGGACTAAGTTGTGCCTTTGTGCGAAAACGTCGAGTATTTTACTTTCCAAACTTCAAACTTTGCATTTTTTGAAAATTACCAATGTGTTCATCAAGGGGGAGATTGTGGATATCATGGGGATATGTGCATGATCTTAGGATGATGATACAATTGGCAATGGCTTTTGTGGTTTGTCAAATCATGTGTTTTCGGCAAAGTTTCAAAGGCTGTCAGGTCACTAGCGGTCTGACCGGCCACTTTGGCGGTCAGACTGGCCTTGCATCGGTTTGTTTTTCAGGATTGGTGGCTGACGGTCTGACCGGCCTTGGTGGCGGTCTGACCGGCTTCCCTTGAGCGGTCTGACCGGCCATTAAAGTGTCTTTGGATTTTTGAGCTGGGCCAAAAATAGAGGGTGTAGGCAAGAGAGAGGATTCTACTACTCTTGGTCTCATAATTTTTGGTGCCTCCAGGCAAAAGTTATATTCATTTGAAAATTCCAGAGAGCTCTCGGTTTTCCAGGATAGAAAATTGGCTAAGTCTCAAGTGGGCGGTCAGACCGGCCTTTTGTTGGCTGTCAGACCGACCAGTGGGCGGTCAGACCGGCCAAGGGTGGCGATCTGACCGGTTTTGACTTGTTTTGTTTGTCAGTGTGTCGTGATGTGTACTCGTTAGGACAAGTTCATGAATATCAATGCATATGTGTTGCATGATGCATGTTTTCACTAATATGGGTCAAGTTGTGAAGAACTTGTTCCCGGAAACGATTTCTTGGTCTATTGCTGTGCAGGTGGCTTGCAGGTCAACGATGGTTAATGGCGAGGATGATCGGGACTAAGCTAGGAGAGCTGAGGTCCAGAACGATCGAGAATGCCGGGTGAGGTCAGGAGACTCAAGCAAGGCGCAGAATGGACAAGGATGATCGAACGGGCAGTTCGGTGCGATAGGTTGGATCAAGCGGCGCGGGGGTCGGTGCAAGTGCCATGGTAGTTTCGGAGGGAGCCGAACGGGAGGGACTTGCCGACACGATGAGAGCCGTTGATCAACCTATACGTGATTTAAGTAGGCGAGTGCTTTACCAAAATTGGACTTGGTCTTGGAGAAAGATCAAGAAGGGTATTTTGATAATTTTACCAAATACGCCTTTGTGACCTTGGACTAAACCGCGGCGCAAGACGGTGCGTGGAGAAGCGGTTTAGGTCAAGAGAAGATGAAGACGGGCGCTTTAAGATGCGTGCGTGTGTCCCGTTGTAACACCCCAGCCCAACAAAGGCCTAGAATGCTACTAAAATAATTAATTTAAAACATATACAAACTAAAACTTCATACGAAAACTCGGCAGAACCTCCTTTGTATAACTAAGTATACCGGAGGTTCCGTCAGATGCATAAATTATTATCAATATCTCAATATCTAAAATCCATCAAGCAACCATTGTGAATCTATTCAGCTGAAGCATAAGTAAGCATAATCAAAATTTGCCACCCTCATTATTACAAATAGTTCAATGCATTCAAGCATAACCAAATTTATTCCTTAAGCAGTTTGCTTTTGTTAAGGTATGAACTAATGATGATTATCTCTAAAAGAATGGGTGGTAGTGAGTGCATCCTTAGCAAATCCTACTCCCTCCCATGTATGCCGTTCTTGCGAAGTACCTAAAAACACAAGCAAAAACAAGAGGTGAGCCCAAAGACTCAAGAAGTATAATAAAAGGCATCAACAAAGTGAACAACCATGTAAATCAGCAATTAAACCTCTCGATTCCACATATCAACTATCTTACACATGCATGTATGCAATATGCTCAAAAAGACAATTCTCTTCCTTCTCTTTCCCTTTTTGCATTTTACCGGTAATGCAAAGTGTGCATCCGTCGATGCACACCCATGCCTGTACCATCTGGTACAGGGACCATTGCCCATACGCCACGCGTATGGGGACCTAAGCCCATGCTCTTCAAGCATGGGGACCTTTAGCCCGTCATCAACATGATGGGGACCTCAAGAGATGCTTGGTCATCACGTGACCAAGACTTCAATAATTCAGCATGATGCATATGTAAGAACTCTCAAAATTATCACAACATGCATCCACATCAATATTTCATATGAATATCCTATTCATAAAGCTCATCAACATAGAACTCACAATTAACAGATTTCATATGAGATTCTCTTATTTCCCCTTTAACTAATCGTTTCCACCAGATTACTAAAACCTGTCAGAACAGCAACGAATCTACGGAACAGTCCCACTAATAAAATCATAACTTCTGCTACAGGGGTCCAAATTACGTGTTCTAGCCCTTCACGGAAAGGTGACGACGTCCCCTACAATATCCTAAGAGACATCCTGGACCAATTCTGCCATTAAACCCACGAAAAACCTGATTCTCTCTAATCTGTCCTGAGCAGCCCTAAATACCGACATCGCTAGAATGACTAACCGAACACCTAATCGAAGGAGAACGAAAGTTACCAGGGATGAGCTGTTGGAGATGAAGAACAGCCCGCGAACCCTTCCTCTTCCTTCTCCTCTTCCCTCCCTCCCTTCCTCCTTCTTCTCCTTTCTTGGCCGGCCACCACGCGCGCGATCCTCCTCTTCTCCTTCCTTGGACGACCAGCGGGAGGAGGACGAGCTTGCTGGCAGCAGGGGAGGTGTAGGGGGAGGCGCAAGGGACCAGGGAGGAGTGCCTAGGGGCGGCGGCCACAAGGGGGGTGAGGGGAGGGGCGTCCAAGGGAGTGGGAGGGGGTATGGGCGGCTAGGGTTTGGGGGGGGGGAAGGGTGCCTTCCCCCCTTGGCCGGCCACTAGGGGGCTGTATGGGACAAGGCCCAGGCCCAAGTTGCCCCCAAAGTGCTGTTAACTCCTTTATTATTTGGTTAATTGAGAAATTTCTATTTGATCCTTCTTCTAAATCGACTCCGAAATCGACCTTCTCTTTGAATTATCGCTCCCTTCCGAATTATGCATGTGGAGTATTACACCCATTTGTGTTGGGTCTTAACGGGAGCCCATTAGGGTTAACTCTTCTAGAAGCTAAGCCTCACTATAAATAGGAGGGGGTGCTGTCAAACAGCCCCCAAGCACTTCATTTGCAAAACCCTAGTTTGTCTTAGGGCTTAGAGAGGAAAGGAGAGGATTAGGGTTTTAGAGAGTTGGATTGATTTAGGTACTCATGTTGTGAGTTTTGTCCTCCACAAGGGAGTGGCTGTAATCCAGCAACAACCACGAATCAATCTATGCATGATTTCTTAAAGATGAGTTCTCTTTGTGTTCTTCCTCCTTATTTTGTGATTTTGAGTTCAACTTTGATATGTTGGTCTTTGGTTGGTTTCTTGCCCTCATCTACCTTGCTGTGACGTGTGGGAATACATCCAGGATTATCTAGATCATCATTCAACCACAAGCAAGTTTCTATATTGCGTTTTCGTTTTTGCCTGGTTCTGAAACCACCTTCGTTCAAATGGAAAAAGGTTAGGACTTTGGCATAGATCTCGATGATCGTTGCTTGCAATAGGTTCCTGATATCCTTAGGATGGTGTGTCTCAAGTTTGGTCAAGTTTCATCGTGTAGATCAAAAGTTAGACCGATTTTCGTTTTGGATTTCAGTCGTCGACTATTTACAGTCGGGGCGGTCGGATCGCCAGATAACGCTTGATCGAGACCGACCTTGATCGACCGCTCATATGTCTTGCCGGATCGACCGCTCCACTAGATTGCTTTGAGCTTTTTGGGTTTTGCATTAGGGTTTTGATTTGGGTTCAACACAAGTCTTATGCAGTACTTGATTGGTGAGCTTCATAGCTTCTGTAGCTATTGGAGTGATATTGATGTTGAATCTGATAATTGTGAAAAATTAAGAAAGCTCCTATTCACCCCCCTCTAGTCGCCTTTTCGGTCCTACATTATTATATTCTTCGACTCTGCCAAGATGTACTTCATAGTGCTAAGAAGCCCCGGTACGGTGTGCTCTGGGATACGGATGGCGGTCTGGATGTGCTTGCGATCCGCTGCCACTGCTCAAATTGAAGTGACAGGCAACACTTGTTCAGTAACAAACAGTACAAATATCATCAATGAAACGAGCAAATGTTGTTAGTGTTTTACGTTGTCATCACACCACGAAGTGCTGTGTCGATCGAACGGGTGATGGAGGCTCTCCTGGTGCGTGACCTACTCTAGACACTCTGTGAAGGACGGGTGAGTCTGGTGCGCGACCGTGGTACGTACCACTCGATGTACTAATGGTATGTCCATACGTCGTACGGTCACTACTCCTGTAGGATCTCGTTGTGCGCCGCCTTCGTCCAAGCCGTAACCCACTCATGTTGGACTGCTTGCCAGTCCTCAGCATGTCGGTCCACCCTTGATTGTTTGCATTCGAGAAGGATTGATGTTAAAACAACAAATATAGGTATGAAGTGTAAACATTACTCAAATGGAGTTGGACTCACAAGTGGATGCCTCGCTGCAGGATCCTGTCGTCGGGAGGGGGCACAAGTTGGTACAGATCAAACTATCGCATTACATGCTGTAGCACGTAAGGCTCCACCATATGGGTAAACACCAGGTGGCATGTTGTCACCCATAATCCGACGTCCTGTGTGCATTGCACGGACAGTCTGTGCGGCTTTACCGTGTCCACGAAATCTGGACTCCATGGAGCCCATATGATGTCGTTGTCGTGCAACTACTCGAATTCGTTGTGGAACAATGAATAGCACCTCATCTGTTTGTCCTTGGCCTAGCGTAACTAGGCAGTAGTCCACTGATAGCCCATAGTGGGCCCGTTTATCGGGTCATGTAACTCTGGTACGAGTGCACTGCTGTCCCGATGGAGGGCCGCCCAATAGGGAAGTGCTCCCAACTTCACTGCTGCAGGAGCATGTAGCAGACGGCAAGAACCGGTTTCACACTAGTGTCGTGTCGCGAAGCGTCACACAACCCCCTGTATGTGATGCAAAGGATGACTGATTAGCCAAAGACTCAGCAATGTGGACTAAGCTGGGGTACGCCCAATCGGCCTGTGTGGTGGGAAACATGGCCGAACCCAAGAGACAAAGAAGGTAAGCTATCGGAACCAAAAAAATACAATTCTAGACCCTCTGTGTATAATGCACTAGTCTAGTATCAAGCTAGTGCACACAACGTTAACATAGATGAATATCATTCCACACTAGACGAATATAAGAATAAACAACTAATTTGATTAAATAACTAGCAGTTTTGACCTTATGGTCGAGTTTACAATTATTAAGCCACACAGGGCTAACACTAAATAAATAAACAGCAGCGGAACGAAAACAACTCTTGCGGATACCCATCGACTCGCCACAGGCAACCGACTAGGATCAAGACCTAACGATCACCATCCTCGTAAAGCTCCGCCTCAATATTAGGCGATGATTCCTCTACTTTAGCTGAATGATTGTAGCAAGAATGAGTACTTCGAGTACTCAGCAAGTTGTACCACATAATGCAATTATAAATTATGGCTTATTCCAAAGGAAATGGCTTCTGTGGCTATTTTGTAATAAAGTAGCATTTGCAATTGAATACAAATAATAGATTGGAAGTGTAATTCAAAACAAATAAGCAGTAATAGTTTAACGATTGTTTTCACAAAGGACACAAAGCCTAATCAATTCCTTTTACACAGCTACACAAGTTATCCCACATAACTGTCCCTTCCCAAATGTTTTATGAAAATCTACCCCTCGTGTGAAATCCTCGAGCATATCCATTACCGCGGACGCGGCTATTCGAATAGGTTTTTTAACACTCTACAAAGGTAGTACATTTTACCCACACGATATAACCAGTGTAGCTAGCACTAATCATAACAAAATCTTTCTGCAACTTCATCTCGACTATTGATCCTCCCGATGTGTTTTACCGTCGTACCAACCCTAACAAAGTGCTTTGATACGACACACACCGTTGGACCTAGAAGCGGCGAACCGTCCATCGATGTGACTTTCAGAGTAGTCCAAACCTCCACCATCACTAAGCACCTAACCTACCACCTGAGTAATCAGTGTCGAGATTTCGTAACTTACTAAGTTAGGCCCGTCCCATCAGGCATGTGGTTGTGCAGTTGTGGCTTAGTTCAATGACGCACAAAATTAAGTCCTTAATTGACCAAGGCGAGACTGTCAATTTCCAACTACAATACCAAGATTCATATTTCCCCATCACACAACCACCATATCACACAATACCATCCACTCGCCTCAGTCTAAATCTTTTCTCACCCTATTGGTTAAGTGCAACACATGCCATCAATGAGTAACAACATACTGTACATAGTTTTTACATAAAGTTCTATAATCACTTAGTCAAGTTTATATTTGCAACTCGAATGATGTAAATGACTCGTTGCATGGCTAAGCAAACTATTTGTATCTAACCAACCCACATTGGTGCTATGATATTACCAACTAATAATTAACAAAGCTAGGGTGACAAAAGATCATGATAGCACAATAAGCAAAGTGGATATAAACAAATTGGTATATAATTAATCCGAAGGCATTTAAATAAATACTTAAAGTAAAATGTTGTAATTTGAATCGAGGTAATTTTGGAAAACTGGGTTCAACATGGTTGTAACATCCCAGTTTTCAAGGCTTCTTGAGAATTTTCAAAATAAAAATAACCATTTGGTTTTGTTGAATTGCTAAAGCTTAACTTGGAGATTTTTTAAATTAAAAGCAATTTAATATGAATTAATCAAACTTCAACTAATTCAAAACTTGGTTTATTTTGAGTTTATTGGAGTTCTCTGGTATTTAAAATCACATTTCTCTGTTTGTTCCGAATTCCCGTCGGCCCGTTCCTTTCCTCGCGCACCGACCCGCTCCACCCACTCGGTGTCGACCACCCTTTCAGTTTCGACCATCCTCTCGGTTTTGACCACCCTCTCGGTGTCGATCGCCATTTCGATTTCGACCAGCCGCTCGATTTCGACCACCCTCTCGGTGTCGACCACTCTTTTGGTTTCAACCACCCTCTCGGTGTCGACCACCCTCTCGGTTTCGACCAGCCCCGTCTGTCAGCCCTCCTGCTCACCTTTTTCTTTCTCCCGTCGCGTCACGGCCGTTGCAAAAGCCCTCGCGCATTAAATGTCGTCACCTCCACCATGCCCATTCCCCCTCTTGTCCCCTCCTATACCTGCCCCATCGCCTCCCTTACCTGCTGGCTGTGTGCCCAAGTTGTGTCACCGCGAATCCCACTGCTCCGTCTTGTCGCTCGGTCCTCCTCCTTCCTCTATAAATGGAGCACCAGGGAGCCTTTTGCCTCCTCTTGTTTTCCCCTCAACTCTTCCATTCTCTCTCTCACCCTCGTTTTGTCGTGCTTCGAGTTTCGCTACCGTCGGCTGGAGCTCGCGCCATCGCCTTCTCGCCACCGAAGAGTCCACCAAAGCTCCTACGCTGTCTTCAACCTCCTCGCCGCCGAAGAGTTCACCGGAGCACCTGCGCCATCTCTAACCTCCTCCAGACTCCTCCTCCAGTCTCTTTGTTGTTCTTGGTGAGCTCCTCATGCCCTGTTCTCCCTCATGCTCCTTCATACCAGTCGAACCTCTTTCAACTAGGTAGTCCTGCTCCTTCTGACTAGTCGAACCTCTTTCGACCAGGTAGTCATGTTCCTTCCGACCAGCCGAACCTCTTTCAAACAGGTAGTGCTGCTCCTTCCTACCAAACGAACCTCTTTCGACCCAGTAGACATGCTCCTTCCGACCAGTCGAACCTCTTTCGACCAGATAGTCATGCTCCTTCCTACTGGTCAAACCTCTTTCGACCAGGTAGTCATGCTCCTTCCGACCAGTCGAACCTCTTTCGACGAGATAGTCGAACCTCCTTCCGACCACCTGCAGTATCGTGTAGTCCGAGTAATAGGACCTTCGGGTTGAGTTTTGTTTCCTTTTAATAGCTTTCTGGCTATTCATTCTTTAGGTTTAACCGACTTGCCCCAGTTAGATTGCTCTATCTTTCTCACTTGTTCTCTCTTGCCTGTCGTGCTTTTTCCTTTCACCTATCGTGCTTTCTTCTTTTCGTCTATTAAACCTGGGAAGATTGGTGTAGATGGTTCAAACCTGCAACTCGACAAGTCAAGATGAACTAGTGGATCCCTTTACACCATCACCACTACCACCACCTCCGGCAGCAATAGCAGATCAAGGTTTGGGTCAGTTCATGGCCGCCCAAACATAGTTGATGAACGTGATGATGCAGAATATGAACTAGATGATGACTCCACAGAACCAGACTGTTGCCGCTCTAGTTGCAATACTAAATCAGAACAATCAAGCAGTTGCCATGCCACCACCACCAGCTTTTCCTCAGTCAAGGCTGGCAGAGTTCATGAGGACCCATCCACCTACGTTCTCCAGCTCCTCCGAGCCATTAGACGCAGATGATTGATTGCGCTCTACTAAAAAGAAGCTCACCATCACCCGGTGTGACGACCGTGAGAAAGTCCTATATGCCACGCACCAGCTTGAAGGCACTGCGGTAGAATGTTGGGAAAATTACTTCGCCACCCATGAAAATCACCAGAGCATCACTTGGGATGAATTTTAGAAGCCTTCTGCCACTCTCATATTGCTGATGGGAAGGTAGAAATGAAGAAGAACGAGTTCCGAGAGCTGCGGCAAGGAAACATGTCAGTGAGTGAATACCTCAATAAGTTCACTTAACTCTCTCGTTATGCTCAAGAGAACATTGCCACAGTTGATGCATGTCAAAAGCATTTTCAGTGGGGACTCAACCCTATCTTGAAGGCTCAAGTCGTTGGCAACGACTATGAAGATTTTCAGCATCTGGTAAACAAGGCTATGCTCATAGAAGATTCTTGTCGTGATCTTGAATAATCCCGTAAGAGGAAAATGATGCAGCATGATGCTCATCAAAGCAATCCGCAGAAAGTCAGAATGAATGTGCAGCACCTTGCCTGTTTTGCCCCTCCTGTTGCCTTCAAGACCCCTGCGACAGCACCTCGCCCAATTGCTCCAGGATTTCGCAGCTTCGGCAACAACACCAACAACCAGTAACCAAGAAACAACAATCATTCCATGGGAATCACCTATTACAACTGTCAGCAATTGGGACACTACGCTAGCAATTGCCCGCAGAAGTAAGGTCCAACGCCTATCAGATTCGACTTGGGAGCTACTCCGACTAGAACACCCATGCCAGGAGCCGGTCGTGGAGCACCTCAGACTCTAGTGGCACCAACCAAGACCCCTCAGCCTTTTGGGAGAGGCCGTGTGAATCATGTCACAGTGGAGGAAGCCCAGACAGCCCCGGACGTCGTGTTGGGTAAGTTCCTAGTAAATTCAGCACCTGCTAGTGTTTTGTTTGATTCTGGAGCTTCGCATTCATTTGTTTCTCAGAGTTTTGCTGCAAAGCACCAGTTGGAGGTTTTAACTCTTAAAAATGCTTTGTTGGTTCAATCCCCCGTTTCGGAGTTGAGTACGAACCAAGGATCCCCAAAAGTTAAAGTGACCATAGAAGGGGTATAATTTCTAGCCAACCTCATAATCATCGACACCAAGTCCCTAGATGTAATTTTAGGTATGGATTGGCTTACTAATTACCAAGCAATTTTGGATTGTGGTGGTAGAAGCATCACTTTGGTCAGTCCAATTGGAACCAAAGTAAAATTTGAAGCCTCCACGGAGAAGAATGGTGGAGCACTAGTCTACAGTGCCAAGACTGTATCTTTGGAAGATGTGTGAGTGGTCGGAGAATTTCCAGATGTCTTTCTGGTTGAATTACCCAGGATGCCCCCAAACAGGGACCTAGAGTTTGTCATCAACCAAGTTCTGGGAACCGCACCCATTTCCAAGAGACCCTACCATTTGCCAGTTGACGACTTAGTCGAGCTGAAGAAGCAGATCGAGGAGATGCAAGATAAATGTTTTGTCCGACCAAGTTCTTCGCCTTGGGGAGCCCTAGTAATCTTTGTTGCAAAGAAGGATGGTACCCAGCGGATGTGTGTGGATTATAGCTCACTCAATGAAGTCACCATCAAGAACAAGTACCCTCTACCCAGGATCGATGATCTGTTCGACCAATTGAAGGAAGCTGGAGTGTTCTCCAAGATAAATTTGAGGCTTGGATACCATCAGTTGAAGATTCGTCAGGAGGATACCCCCAAGACAATTTTCTCAACCCGTTATGGACTGTACGAGTTCACAGTCATGTCTTTTGGCATGACCAATGCCCCTGCTTACTTTATAAACTTGATGAATAATGTATTCATAGAGTATTTGGATAAATTCGTTATTGTCTTTATTGACGATATTCTAGTATACTCCAAGAGTGAGTGAGGAAGAGCATAAAGAGCATCTTCGCTTGGTCCTGAATAAACTTAGAGATCATCAACTCTATGCTAAATTTGACAAGTGTGAGTTTTGGATGAAGGAAGTTATCTTCTTAGGAGACGTCATGTCTATAGAAGGAGTCGTTGTCAATCCTAGCAAGGTCAAGGATGTACTCAACTGGGAGTCACCCAAGTCTGTGCCCCAGGTCAAAAGTTTCCTTGGTATGACAGGTTACTACCGCTGGTTTATAGAAGGATTTTTCAGAATAGCAAGACCTCTCACACAGTTGCTGAAAAAGGAGAAGTCTGCTTGGACACCAAAATATGAGTAGAGATTCTAAGAATTAAAGAATCGTTTGACCACCACACCAGTGTTGATCTTATCTGATGTTCGAAAGGACTTTCAGATTTTCTGTGATGCCTCACGATAAGGTCTCGGTTGTGTCCTGCTGCAAGAAGGGAATGTAGTAGCATATGCTTCCCGTTAGTTGAGACCCCATGAAGCGAATTACCCTACTCATGACTTAGAGTTGGTTGCCGTGGTGCATGCTTTGAAGATATGGCAACATTACCTCATTAGTAATCGCTGTGAAGTTTACACTAACCATAAGAGCTTGAAATACATTTTCACTCAAGCTGATCTTAATATAAGGCAAAAAAGATAGTTGGAGTTGATCAAGGATTACAATGTGGGAATCCATTATCATCCAGGCAAAGCTAATATAGTAACAGATGCTTTAAGTAGAAAGGTCTACTGTAATACTCTGATGATCAAGGAAAGTCAGCCACACTGCATGAAGAATTCCAGAGGCTCAAGCTTGAGTTGGTTGAAGAAGGTTTCTTAACTACTTTGGAAGTACAACCCACTCTTCAAGATCAGATCAGGAAAGCTCGGGTAGAAGATGCAAATATCAAGGAGATCAAGAGCAACATGAAGAAGGGTAAATCCCTAAGATTTTCAGAAGATGAGCAAAGAACCATATGGTTTGATAAATATATTTGTGTATCAGACTAGAAAGAGCTTAAGCAGTTAATACTCAAGGAAGCACATGAAACCTTATATTCCATTCACCCCAGAAGCGCGAAGATGCATCAAGATCTCAAGGAGTTTTATTGGTGGCCTAGCTTGAAGCGTGAGATTGCGGAATATGTAGCTCAATGTGACATTTGCCAGTGAGTTAAAGCCGAGCATCAGAGACCTGCTGGACTCTTGCAACCTCTAAGTGTACTTGAATGGAAATGAGAAGAGACTGGCATGGACTTTGTCACTGATCTGCTGAGAACCAGAGCTGGCTATGATTCTATCTGGGTAATTGTAGATCACCTAACAAAAGTTGCTCACTTCATTCCAGTCAAGACCACCTACTCAGGAGGCAGACTTGCAAAATTGTACATGGTAAAGATAGTATGTCAGCATGGTATGTTGAAGAAGATCGTGTCGGATCAAGGATCCCAGTTCACCTCAAGATTTTGGCAGAAGCTGCACATCATTTTGGGTATGGACCTGAATTTCAGTATAGCTTACCATTCGCAGACAGATGGCCAAACAAAGAGAGTAAATCAAATCCTAGAGGATATGTTGAGAGTTTGCACTCTAGTGAACCAAACTAGTTGGGAACAAAGTCTGCCATATGCAGAGTTTCCGTACAACAACAGTTATCAATCAAGTCTACAGATATCCCCATTTGAAGCTCTTTACGGAAGGAAATGTAGAACACCCTTGTTTTGGACCGAAATAGGCGAAGGACAAGTACTCAGACCAGATATCTTGAAGGAAGCCGAAGACCAAGTTCAGTCAATTAGAGAAAAGCTGAGGACCGCTCAGACCAGGTAGAAGAGTTATGTTGATAACCGTCGTCGAGACTTAGCTTTTGCACCTGGAGATCACGTTTACCTGAAGGTTTCACATCTTAAAGGAATGCGTCGTTTCAGGGTAAGCGGGAAGCTTGCACCAAGATACATCAGACCCTTTCCAATTCTAGTCAGAAGAGGAGAAGTTGCTTACAAATTGGAGCTCCCACCTCAGCTGTCAGATGTGCATGACGTCTTCCATATGTCTCAATTGAAGAAGTGTCTGCGTGTACCGAAAGAGCAGATATCGTTGCAAGCAGTTGACCCGCAAGAAGATCTCACCTATAAGGAGCAACTCGTGAAGATTTTGGAAGTGATAGAGCGAGTGATGAGGAGCAAGATCATCCATTTCTGCAAGATTTAGTGGAGCAATCACACTGAGAAGGAAGCCACCTAGGAGCGTGAAGAGGATATAAAGGCCAAGTTTCCAAACCTAATCTTTAGTCAGCTCGAATCGCAGGGTTGAGATTTCGTTTAAGTGGGGTAGGTTTGTAACATCCCAGTTTTCAGGGCTTCTTGAGAATTTTCAAAGTAAAAATAACCATTTGGTTTTGTTGAATTGCTAAAGCTTAACTTAGAGATTTTTAAAATTAAAAGCAATTTAATATGAATTAATCAAACTTCAACTAATTCAAAACTTAGTTTATTTTGAGTTTACTGGAGTTCTATGGTATTTAAAATCCCATTTCTCTATTTGTTTTGAATTCCCGTTGGTCCGTTTCTTTCCCCGCGCGTCGACCCGCTCCACCCTCTCGGTTTCAACCACACTCTCAGTGTTGACCACCCTTTCGGTTTCGACCACCCTCTCAGTGTCGACCACCCTCTCTCACCTACCGGTCGTGTGCCCAAGTGATGAGGGCATCCCTACGACACCTTCTCCTCCACCTACTGCTTATGATATACGCCTCGAGTTTCGACAGGACCAATAACAAGAGCATGTGACGAGAAACTAAAAACTCAGGTGCACTTACTCCTTAATGAATATGTCATTGATTTAAATGAGAATTTTATACTACCTAAAAATAGTGTTTTGTTTGTGCTCAGGTTTGAAGATTCAGCGATGGACGGAGATCAAGGATATGCGGTCGTCATCCAAGGAAGGCCATCAAATGAGGAGATCAAGGTGCTGGCCTATGGCCCATTCGGCCAAGGAGGAGAGAGCAAAGGTCCATGCGGCCAAGCGAGGGATCAAGGCCCAAACGGTCAAGCACAAAGCCCATGTGGAGGAACCAGGAAAGAAGCCGAGGCCCGTGTGTGAACAGTAACCGGCCATGAACAGTACCGCGTATGAACAGTATCGGCCCATGAACAGTAGCGCATGTGAACAGTACGGTGGATAAATAGTACCACATGGAAAATTAGTACCGAATAGTTCTTAGGCCGAGACTATATATTGAGGGGTAGACTCCCATTGTAAAGCAGACCAGTTTATGCATAAGAATTGAAACATAGCTATTGCTTATTCTTTCTAAACCATAGTTAATGCGAGGACTTCTGAGAGAGAATTAGGCGATCAATTGTTCGTTCTGCATTTTAAGGTCAAGTTTGCTTTTCCGCTGGGAATTGAGGGCTTGGCGATCTCCGCTCGTGGTCTAGCGGTGATCATCCCGGTGCGTGTTGGCGAATATCCATAGAGCTGCAAGTCCGTAATCGGCGCGCGTGGTGTCTGGTGGCGTTATTCGTCATCAAGCGCTATTTATCCACGGTTCTACTCGAGAAGATCGGGCCACCCCGTATCACCAAGTTGCGCCGTTGCGAATCCCGCTGCTCCATCTTATTGCTCGGTCCTCCTCCTTCCTCTATAAATGAAGCACCAGGGAGCCCTTTGCCTCCTCTTGTTTATCCCTCAACTCTCCCTTTCTCTCTCTCTCACCCTCGTTTCGCCGTGCTTCAAGTTTTGCCACCGCCGGCTGGAGCTCACGCCATCGCCGACACAGTGTAGAGGTCGTGTGGCTTGGGTGACGGGCATTAAATGCTGAATGACATCCATAAATAAGAATTGAGAAGATGCAGTCCAAATGAGAAAACCCAATCAAGTCCAATATGAATTGAAAAAGGGGTAATTCAGGTACGTAACAATAGTTGTTATACAAAAAGTTTTTAAAATCCCATATTTTTGCCTTTATGGAATTTTGGGTTGTTACATACCCGCAAAAGCAAGGTCCAACGCTTATCAAATTCAACCTAGGAGCTACTCCAACCAAAACCCCTATGACAGGAGCCAGTCGTGGAGCACCTCAGACTTTAGTGGCACCAACCAAGACCCCCTCAGCCTTTTGGGAGAGGCCGTGTGAATCATGTCACAGTGGAGGAAGTCCAGACAACCCTAGATGTTGTGTTGGGTAAGTTCCCAATAAATTTAGCACCTACTATGTTTTGTTTGATTCTGAAGCTTCGCATTTGTTTGTTTCTCGGAGTTTTGCTACAAAGCACCAGTCGGAGGTTTTGACTCTTAAAAAATGATTTGTTGGTTCAATCCCCCGGTTCGGAGTTGAGTACGAACCAAGGATGCCCAAAAGTTGAAGTGACCATAGAAGGGGTAGAATTTCTAGCCAACCTCATAATCATTGACACCAAGCCCCTAGATATGATTTTGGGTATGGATTGGTTTACTAATCACCATGCAATTTTGGATTGTGGTGGTAGAAGCATCACTTTGGTCAGTCCAGTTGGAACCAAAGTAAAATTTGAAGCCTCCATGGAGAAGCACGATGGAGCACTAGTCTGTAGTGTCAAGACTATATCTTTGAAAGATGTGCCAGTGGTCAGAGAATTTCCATATGTCTTTCCAGATGAATTACCCGAGATGCCTCCAGACAGGAATCTAGAGTTTGCCATCAACCAAGTTTCGGGAACCGCACCCATTTTCTAGAGACCCTACCGTTTGCCAGCTGACGACTTAGTCTAGCTAAAGAAGCGGATCGAGGAGATGCAAGATAAATGTTTTGGAATTTGGAAATTTGAATGGGCTCAATCGGAGTTCGTATGAGGAAGAACATACTTTTGGAAGATCTAACCCTAAGAAAAAGAAAAAGTATTTACTGTTTCTAATTTCCCGAATTATCTTTCTACTGGAAATCCCAATTTATTATGTCAGCATGACGTCAGCAATCAATTTTAGAATTAAAAGAAAATCCAAAAAATAGGAACAGTGGCTAACATGTGGGACCAGGGGTCTATGGACCGTGTTCATGGATCTGGTCAACAGGTCTATGGCTCACTGGTCTACGAAACAATAGCTTTGAGAGGTGGGTTCCATATGGCAGTGGCTAGGTCTAGGGTGGACTGGATCTACTGAGATTGGATCTGGTTTTTAGGGTTCGGGTGGACACGCTGGCGTTGACTGGGCGTTGACTTGGTTGACACGTCAGCGCAAAGGTTGAGGTGGCAGGTGAGGTGGCGTGCCACGTTGACAAAGATCAACGGTCGCTATGGCTCAACGATGGCGACGACGAACGACGGCGACTAGCGGTGAAAGGTGGACATAGTCGACATGCTGGTGCTCAGGTAAACTCATCCAACGGCTTCGATGTGGCGATGGAGGGCGGCAAAGACTTCAACGTCAACGAGGGCGAAGGTGGCTGCTCGAGTCAACGGCTAAATAGCGGTAGAGTGCTCCGGCGGGATTTTGGATGAGCGAAAAAGGATCGTGAAGACAAGGCGATGCTTTTGGGCCACACGCGGAACACAATGGTCATCGACGGCGACCAAAACACGGTGGTGACAGTGAGTCAGCATGATGGCTAGGGCTTCAACGGTGCATTGGCGATACGATGATTCTCCAACGATGATAGGGTGCGCACCAGTTAGAACACGTCATGGCGGACTTGAAGGTGTAGAAGATGACAACAGGGGATCACCGGCGGTGAAGCAATAGACAAAACACCGAGGCAGTGGAGGTAAGGTTAAATCTTTGATTTTGACAAAGATGCGGCGACCTAGGGTCCGGGCTTCAGGGAAAAGGCGACGGGGTTTGGGGCAAAGCTTTTGACACGAACGCCAAGGCTTTATATAGCTTGTAGCAGTGGGGCCACGGGAGAGTCCGAGTTCGTCACGGCGGTGGAGTCCAAAGCACACATGAGACGCGAATGAAGAACAGTGATTCAAGGGGGACCCACAAGTCAGTGGTTGAGGCTTGGGTGAAACCGCGTAGCAAAAGGCGCATGAGCGACAAATAGGTGGGACTAGATGCAGGCGAGCGGGAGAGGGAGAGATGGGCTGCGGGAGGGAGTTGGGCTGAAAAACGAAACACTATTGGGCTTCGAAATAGGATTGGGCCCAAAAGGATTTTCGAGATTTTCATTGGCTTTTGCATTTTAGAAATTCCAGTAAATCCAAATAGCAAACTAAAAATAGCAGAAGAACTCGAAAAATTCCAGAAAAATCTGAAAAATATTTTCAAGTACAAAGAACTCAAATAAAATAGTTTTGGAATTAATTGATGTCCAGCTTAGTCACATTAAATTGTTTTGGCATTTGAAAGTCCAAATTAAGCTCGATTAAATTCAAATAAAATTTGGTGAATTTTCCAAGTACAAAGAACTCAGTCTAAATCTTTTTTTCCACCCTGTTGGTTAAGTGCATCACATGCCATCAACGAATAACAACATACAACACACAGTCTTTTGATAACATGTTTCAAAATCATTTAGTCAAGTTTATATCTTGCAACTCAAAATAATATCAATAGCCCATTGCATGGCTAAGCAGACTATCCGTGTCTAACCAACCCATGTTGGTGCTATGATAATACCAACTAATAATTAACCCAACTAGGGTGACAAAATATCATGGTAATACAATAGGCAAAAGTGGATATAATCAAATGGGTGTATAGCTAATCCCAAAAATTTAAATAAATACTTAAAGTAAAATGCAATGATTTGAATCAAGGTAATTTTGGAAAACTGAGTTCAACATGGTCAAAGTTACAACTTGCCTTGAAACAAGTCTTAGTACTGATCTTGAGCTTGATCAACTCCTACTTCCTCAAAAGCTACCGAAGTATCAACGTCTACTCACAAACGAAAACGAAAACCAAATAAAAAATAAAACAAAGAAATAAATAAACTAAAAAAATTAAATAAAAATGTTAGGAAGGTAGAGCATTAATTTATATGAATTTAGAAACTTGAATGGGTTCAATCGGAGTTCGTATGAGGAAGAACAGGCTCTTGGAGGATTTAAATCTAAGAAAAAGAGAAAGAAATCACTATTTTAACTTTTCAGAATTTTCTTTCTAAAGGAATCCCAAAATATTGCATCAGCATGATGTTAGCAATGATTTCAGAATTAAAAGAAAATACAAAAAATAGGAAACAACGGATGAAAGGTGGGACCTTGATCTATGGACCGAGTCTACGGCTCTAGTCTACTGGTCTATGGCTCGTGGGTCTATGGAATAGTAGATCTGACGTGTGGGACCTACATGGCAGTGGCTAGGTTTACCGTGGACCAAGTCCACATGGTATTGGATCTGGGATTTGGGTGCGGGTCTGCCACGTGGGCTGGCATGTGTCGCTGATGGGGCTGGCACGCAAACAAAAGAGTGGCGTGGACGACGATGGTGGCAGTGGTGCTCGGGTCCCGATGATCGCCGGCGATTGCGGCCTCGGCGGAGCAAATGATGGTGCGCATTGGGTAGCTAAGGCAACGACGAACTCAATGAGGTACTGTAACATCCCAAAACATGGTTTGTGTTTCAAATGTATGAAAATGAGAAGGAATTCATGCATCGTGTTTGTCATTTGAATTTTCTTGAAATTCTTCCAAAGGATTTCTTCATTTCAAAGAATTGAAGCTTCAATTTACTTGAAGCATAATCTTTGAAAACTTCTAAAGCTAATCTTGTGATCATCCTCTGGAAATATTTTTCCTAGGTTCTAGATCATCCTAGTGACTCCTCTAAAAATTTTTATAATTTTTTAGATTTTATTTGCTATTTCTTAAGGGCTAGTCAAACCAGTTTGACTCTTGGTCAAAAACCCTAGGGCTGCCACTTGTGAATTTTCTAGAGAGAAATGCACTTCATGAAAATTTCTAGAAAAAATACACAAGGTTTTCCTCAGATCCAGTAAGCTTCCATAAATATTTTAGAATTTTTGGAGCTTTGAAACCCCCTCTACAAATTCACAAACCATCTAAGCCTATTTATGAAAAACTCGTTTTACTGTTCCTCCAGCTGGACTCGAGTCCGACCCACACCACGTGACTTGGTCGCACCTCACTTAAAAACTGACCGAGCCACCCTCCACCGCGCCACTCTTCTCTCGCTGCCACCAAGGCCCGCGTTGTCTCCTTCGCCCATCCACCTCCGTTGCTGCCAAGACAGAACGCCGCGTGGCTCTGGCGCCCGTTCACGCCGTCAATCCACCGCCATTCCAGACCACTCCCTGAGCTTCTCCGTTTGATGCCGTTGCTACCTCCATCCTTGCCCGTGGATAATACCCCTCTCCATCCTTCTTTTTCGCTCACTTCTCCTCTGGCCGCCGAGGAGAGGGAGGCTCGCCCGGGTGCATCTCTCTGGTAAGCGTCAGTACATTGATTCCTCTCGACTCTACCTCCGACGCCATTTCCATTTTCGCTAATGCGAACCTTTGTTGTCGCTTGTAGCTTCTGGAACGCCGTCGAGCTCCCTGCTGCTCCGGAGCACGCACCCGAAGCCGCCGCCGTGCCAACTTCGTGTCTAGTGAGTATTATCCTCGTTCTTGCGCGTCACCTCATGCCTTTGAGCATTCTCACAATTTCCCCTCAGCTAATTTTGGCTTTGCATCCACAGAAGCGTTGGAATTTGGATTTCCCCTTCTTCGGCCAACGCCACTGTTCATCGTCCAATCGTCGTCTTGGTAAGCCATTCCTCGATTGCTCTTGGCTACACCATTTCCTTAGTACTCTTTAGGTATTCCGCACCTCATTTGATCTTTACCTTACTCAAGTCCTTCCCTCCACGTGAGCCGCAATCGCCGCCGTAACCATCACCGTCGACGAGCCATCTCCGAGCCTCCCCGGTCCCTTTTCGTCACTCAGGTAGCTTCCTTAGGCTTAGTAGTAGCTCAGGCACCCGCTCTCTTTGACAATGCGGAGCTGTTTTTGTTGCATGCTTTTCGGTCGAAGCACACCCACCGCTCATCTCCGGCGCGCCACCGCTACTGGCCGCCGTTGAGGACGCCACCACCACCCCGTGGTGCGCATCACTATTACGGAGCTATCATAGCCCTTGGTTGGCACCGTCGTGCGCGCAGAAGGCGCGCGCCGCCGAACAGCGCCATGAAGCTCCGTTGTTGGCGGTCAGCAAAACATCAGAAGCGTAACAAT
Source organism: Phyllostachys edulis (assembly GCA_036346405.1). Taxonomy (NCBI): domain Eukaryota; kingdom Viridiplantae; phylum Streptophyta; class Magnoliopsida; order Poales; family Poaceae; genus Phyllostachys; species Phyllostachys edulis. Next base: position 57,923,043 of record CM070550.1, read on the forward strand.
TAGAACTAATGACATTGATTAGTGTTTAATGATGTCTTAAAATGCTTAATGTGTCACTCACACGTGGGGCCGAGCACAGTAAACAGGGGATAAAATAACAGTTGGAATGAGTGACTGACATGCGGGCCCAACCAATTAGTGCATAGTAAACCACCCGGTGGTCCATGGACCGGAGAACTATGCTGTGAACCTTCGGCTCACGCACTATTCCGTGAACCCTAGACTATGACACGTGGGCGCATGGCCTTTTTGACCAAGCCAGCACTGACTGGGATCGGTTTGACCGCGACCCCACTGGTCAGTGACGTTGGCTAGGATGGGTATCGGTATAAAAAGTATTTTATGCTTTTACATATTCCGAAATGGTTTATTTGTGTACTGAAAATTGCTTTAAACTTCAAAATTGCATAATAAATTCATTTTAACTCCAAAATTGATGATTCAATTTTTGTTAATTTCCTTTTTACTTGTACTTTAATATAAAAATGGGTTGAACCATGTTACTGTTCCAGAAATCACTTTTGGCAAAATTACTTTAGGTTCATATTGAGAGGAACGTTCGGATCGTCCGAACTCTTCAAGGATTGTGAGCCTTTGATTTGAAATCTGACGGCTGATATGAAGGGAAACGTTCGGACTTACTACAGTGCTCTTCAAATCCGACGGTTGTGAAGTGTGGTCCGATCGGCCAAATCATCTGGAGCGTCCGCGCAGCTTTGAGAGAGAGAGTGTGTTTCTGACAAGGTTTGATAAGTGAGAAACGGTAGTACCGCAGTTGTGGAACGGTACGACCGCAGGACGGTAATACCTCAGTTTGAATGGCGGTAATACCACACAAAGGTATGACCGCAAGGTTGCGATATGGAATTTCCAGAGGGCATGTTTTTGGAAGATTTTAAGATTTCCCGAGGAGCGGTATGACCGATGTGTTTTGAGATTTACTTTGTCTCTGATTTGTTGTTCTTGCTTTGCGCCTGAGGTGGTCTTTGCTGTGAAGTTCTTCAAGAGTCATCCGAGAGGTTCCTGAAGTTCTTTCACACAAGCAGGAGTTTGAATTTCGCGATCTATTCGCTGCAATCATTCAATGCCCCCTTCTGATTGCCATTACGATCCTACAACATTTAATTTTGATGAACAGTAACAGATGAGAATTATTTTGATTTTCCTGAAATCTGAGATTCAAACTACTATAACTTTCTCATACTAAATCCAAACGGAATAATTCTTTCACCTAAATTCATCTAAACTCATGGTCTACCTACTGTGAAATTTTCATGATTTTTGGATGAATTTGAATTTTTGAGTATTCTCGGTGTTATTCGTTCTTATTTGTTCTTCTCGATTCTTTCGTAGGTTCCGACGATTATATTGAATACAAGAGTGATCCTCTGCAGCAAGAAAGTTATCTCTAGCAAGGCAAATAGTTGTTTCCATTTGATCATGTTGATCCTATTACTTTCAAATTCTATTATCTTGTTTGCAAAGCGTATGTATGCATGCTTTATGTTGATGTTGAATTATCGATCGAGTAGTGATCCTATAGTTTCATAAACTGTAAGTAAATGTTCATCCTCTACCACTGAGCCTAGGTTATATCTGCTGTGATTTAGAGCTCGATGGATGGGCTCTAATCACTTTACTTGTAGTATACGAGTTGGTGTCGCTTAGAAATGCTTAGAATGGTAGAATGGGGATCATCGCTTCGGCGATGGTCATTATATCATCACTATAATTACTTGAGTTAGGATACTCATGTATGTAATTGTATTTGAAAAAACTAAAACTGAAAATAAAATGTTTTAGACTTGGGCATATTGGTCTGATGGTGTGATTGTCGGGTGTGAATGGATGGTGCCCGAGTCAACAAGGACCGAGTTACTTGCGCCACCGTACCGAGCATTTTGCGTGCTAACCACATGAGAGGGATATGGGACCTCTCTTGACTTAGTACTTTGGTGTGTGTTAGCTCTGAGTAGCAGGAGGTTGTGTGTGTTGTGTTGACAAAGGAATTAATCCATGTGTGTGTTGGGTGTGACGGGAAGGGTTCTGGGTTTTAAGTCCCGGCCCTACCCCGAGGAGTATCGGTAAGTTCTCTCTCTGTCGATGACTCCGATACAACGTGTGGTTTCCATCATGCGGGCGACTCGTAGTTAATACATAAAATTGGAAAACATCTCGTAGGAGTTAGCCTTGCCGGCATACCTTCGGAAGTGTGCTTTATCTAGTGGCAAAAGAGGCGGTCTGGCATGTGGGTACATTGGTACACCCCTGCAGGGTATAATCTATTCGAATAGCCTCATCCTAGGTTATGGACACGCTTGGATATGCCCCGTGAGAACTAGACTACAACATTTTCGATCAAACTTGAATTCGGGTGGTACGAATGGGTAATTCGTGCTATGTTGTGGTGGCTGTTGGGAAGTCACCTCCAGGATGTTATTTATGCTTATATATGTTGTCTCGCTATTATTTAATCAATTAAAAACAGATTTGTCAAATTGCCTTCAATCTATTACATTATTGCAAATGAAAAATTGCTTTATGTGTCAAATGAACCATACAACCTTCTCCTTTGATTCAGCTTGCATGTAGCTATGTATAGGCTTGTTACTCGCAAGTCTTGCAAGTACATTTTTGTACTCAGTTGCATTGCTTAATTGTTGCAGAGGAGGTTGATCCCCAAGGGATTGACTATTGTGAGATCGACTTCGTGCAGGATGACTAGCTTGGCGGCCTGGTCGGTTGCCTCGTGAGTAAGGGCAAATCGGTTGGCTTTTGTTTATCGCCATCTTATGGTCTTTGCTTTCGCTGCTATTTTGGTTATTTACCTTGTCATTTGGCCGGTCGGCCCTACTTTTGTAATATGAACTTGTATGTCCTTTAAGATGTAAGCTTGTAGACTTGGTAATGTAATGACTTGTGTTTGGAATGGATGCTTAATTTTTGTATGGGGTATGTGTACTACAATTCTGGGAAGTACATATGCGCTGAGAGTCAGGATATTTGATTTGTAATGCTAGGGCCAATTGGATGGTTAAGTATTACAAGTTAAATACCATGGGTTCTCACAAAAGTTGGTATCAGAGCCATACTGACCGTAGAAACCCCTAGCTTGGTCGTCTTTAGGATATTTTGAAAAACTTAGTTTCAAAATATCAAATGGTTTATGAAAACTTAAGTAAGTTCTCAGATTTTATTCTTTACCTATCTTAGATTGCTCATCTTACCTTGTTCTTGTTTAAGTTTTGAAAAGTTGTTTCCTCTTATCTTCTTTCAAAAGATAGTTGTTACCGTTTAAATTCAGTTTTGGGATTCAATGGGAGTTGTAAAATTGAAGTGTTGGCTGTCCTTTGGTGAAGATTAGAAGCTTTTGAAGTTGGAGAACTCAGCTCGGAGCACGATTACAAAATCTGGACAGCGAGCGTAAGTTTTGGACAGCAAGCACTTGGATCGTCGTTAGGGCTAAAAATGAGAGGATAATTCAACTAAAACTCATAGGAATTGAAAGGGTAAGATGTGATATTAGATGGCTAGTGCCTAATGCACCCTTAGATGGTTTTTACCATGATCTTTAGATGCGTTAGAACTTGTGTTGTGTTCTGAAATTTTTCTTCTCAACCGATTGCTCGTTCATTCAATACGAGTTAGTCGTGACAAGAAGTTGATCCTATGTCTTATGGTTTGAGCTGATTCTTATGCCTTTTTATAAATATTTGGAGTTCATTTCCTATTATTTATATATATTGTTTTGGGTTAGGGTAATATCTCATTTCCCTAGTCGATAGCTTTTCTACTGCTACCTTTCGCCTCTAGTTTTTGGGTTTTTGTTGCTAACCCACTTCAATGAAACAGGATGGCTGGAAGAACTCGCAGTAGCCAAGGTCAGCGAGCTGGTTAGGATGAGGAGCTCCCGCCTCCTTCGACCATGGCTGAGGTCCTCACTCAGATTGAACGAAACCGCATGGATCAGACAACGATCCTAGAGGCAATTGGACAGAATACCTCCAATCTTTCCGGTGCCTCCGGATCAGGGGGAGGAGGTGGTCATCATCCAAGGGGGGGACTCTCGGAGTTCCTTCGCACGCAGCCACCCACCTTCTCGCGATCCGAAGATCCCCTCGACGCAGACGATTGGTTGTGTCTAGTCAAGCGGAAGCTCGATGTCGCTCAGTGCCAAGACCAAGAGAAGGCACTCTTCGCCTCCCATCAACTGGAGAGGCAGCACTTTCATGGTGGGAAAATTTTCTTGCCATGTAGCCCGCGGGCCGAGCCATCACTTGGGAGGAGTTTCGTACTGCCTTTCGCCGGGCTCATGTTCTCGCCGGCTTGATGAAGCTCAAGAAGGAGTTCTTGGCGCTCAAGCAAGGGCGCAAGTCCGTGACTGAATACCTGCATGAGTTCAACCATCTTTCTTGGTACGCCCCTGAGGACGTGCCCACTGATGATGCCAAGCAGGAGAAGTTCATGGATGGCTTGTCCGAGGAGCTGTAGGACAAGCTATCTATCGTCGACTTCCCCGACTTCTAGACATTGGTCGACAAGGCCATTGTCGCTGAGCATAAGGGAAGAGCGCTAGGCGAGTCTCGCAAGCGCAAGTGGGAGGCCCAAAAATCAGCAAGGGCCAATCTTCCCAGTCCTCGCGTCAGGCAAGCCTCGGTGCCTCATCCTCAGGCTCCAACACCACCGAGGCCACCAGCGTTTGTACCTCGCCCACCGCAGGCCATGTCTTAACCACGTGCACCTGCGGGACAGCAAGCTAATCTCCGCAATCCGGCTGTCGAGGTCACTTGTTTCTTTTGCCACAACAAGGGGCATTACGCAAATCATTGCCCTAAGAAGACCGGAGCGGCCCCTCGTCCTAATGGAGGACGCAAGCAAGGAAATGGTCATGCCCCAGATCAGAAGGCTACTCAGAAGACCCAGAGCTTGGGGAATGGCCCGAGTTAACCATATCTTAGCCGAGGAAGCGCAGGAGGCACCCGATGTCATGTTGGATACGCTTCTTGTCAACTCTCGTCCCGCTACCGTTTTGTTTGATTCTGGAGCTTCTCATTCTTTTATATCGCACTCTTTTGCTACACTTGGTGATTTCCCTTATGTTCCTATGCATGTCCATTTGATTATTCACTCTCCGGGGTCGGAAATGAGAGCTGAACTTGAATGTCGGGACGTATCAATCAAAATCGGAGGAGTGAGATTTTTGGCAAATCTTATCCTCCTCAATTCATCGAGTTTGGATGTGATACTTGGCATGAATTGGCTATCCCAATACTTGGGACAAATCGATTGTGCCAAGAAATTTATCTCCCTCACAAGCCCATTTGGCGAGCAAGTTGGAATTTCTCTGAAGTTGCAAGAACCACATCTTTTCGCGCTTGAAGCAAAGCCGGATATGGAAATTCATGAAGTCCCAGTGGTGTGCGACTTCGTTGATGTATTTTCCAAAGAATTTCCTGGGATGCCTCCAGTCCGGGAAATCGAGTTCGTCATTGAGTTGCTACCCGGTACCACCCCGATTTCAAAGAGGCCATACCGGATGCCTCCCAACGAATTGGAGGAGTTGAAGAAGCAACTTAGAGAGCTTCAAGACAAGGGTTTCATTTGCCCAAGTTCATCACCGTGGGGCTATCCTGCAATCTTTGTAAGGAAGAAGGACAAGACTTTGCGAATGTGCGTTGATTACCGTCCATTGAATGAAGTGACGGTAAAGAATAAGTACCCGTTGCCTCGAATGGACAACCTTTTCGATCGATTGACTAGAGCTCAGGTATCCAAGATTGATCTGAGATTGGGCTATCACCAAGTTCAAATCATATATGAAGATATTCCGAAGACGGCTTTCTCTACTCGTTACGGACTGTACGAGTACACCGTCATGTCTTTCGGCTTGACGAATGCTCCTGCCCTGCTCATGAACCTTATGAATATCGTATTCATGGAGTATTTGGACAAGTTTATGGTGGTCTTCATTGATGATATTCTTATCTATTCGAAGAACGATGAAGAGCATGCTGAACACCTGAAGCTCGTGTTAGAAAAATTACGCGAACATCGACTCTATGTGAAGTTCAGCAAGTGCGAGTTTTGGTTGAAAGAAGTGGCATTCTTGGGTCATGTTCTTTCAGCGGGAGGTATAGCCATGGATCCTGGCAAGGTCAGCAATGTACTCTCTTGGGGTCAGCCCAAGTCGGTGACCGACGTGAGGAGTTTTCTCGGTTTAGCGGGCTACTATCATCGTTTTATCGAGAACTTCTCCAAGATCACGAAGCCGATGACTGAATTGCTCAAGAAGGACAAGAAGTATGTGTGGTCCACTAATTGTGAGAAGAGTTTTCAAGAACTCAAGAAAAGATTAACCACAGCTCTAATTCTCGTTCTTCCCGATGTCCACCAAAGTTTCGATATCTATTGCGATGCTTCTCATCAAGGACTCAGTTGTGTTCTTATGCAAGAGGGCAAAGTAGTAGCCTATGCATCAAGATAGTTAAGACCTCATGAACTCAATTATCCAACCCAAGACTTGGAATTAGCTGCAGTGGTTCATGCACTGAAGATTTGACGACATTACCTCATCGATAATCGTTGCAAGGTGTATTCGGATCACAAAAGTTTGAAGTATTTGTTCACCCAACCAGATCTGAACCTTAGGCAAAGAAGGTGGTTGGAATTGATCCAAGATTATGACATGGGTCTCCAATACCATTCGGGCAAGGCTAATGTTGTTGCCGATGCTCTCAGTCGCAAGGTTTATTGCAATACCTTGATGCTCAACGAGCAACAGCCCGCCCTTCATGAAGAGTTTCATCGGCTCAACTTGGGAGTAGTTGAGCATAGTTTCCTCACTACGTTGGTTGTGCAACCGACCTTGGAAGATCAGATCAAGGCTGCGCAACAAACAGACGATGGGGTGAACCAAATCAAGCAGAATATCAAGAACGAGACAACCAAGTGCTTCTATGAAGATGACCATGGAGTCCTATGGTTCAGAAAGCGCCTTGTTGTACCGAAGGACATGGAATTGCAGAATGTTATCCTCCGAGAGATCGCCAGGTTCGTTGCCAAGTGTGACGTATGTCATCGTGTGAAGGCCGAACATCAACGTCTAGCGGGTTTGCTACAACCTTTGCCCATGCCTGAATGGAAGTGAGATTCGATCGGCATGGATTTTATCACCGACCTGCCCCGTTCATCAAAAGGGAAAGATGCCATATGGGTTATCATTGATCGGTTGACAAAAGTAGCACATTTTCTACCAGTGCGGGCTAAGATTTGTGTAGGTACTTTGGCGGACCTCTATATATCCCGCATTATGAGTTTGCATGGTGTGCCCAAGATGATTGTTTCAGATCGTGGTTCATTCTTTACCTCCCGGTTTTGGCATAGTTTGCAAGAGGCTTTAGGAACTCATCTTTCTTTCAGCACCGCATACCATCCTCAAACTGATGGCCAAACTGAGAGAGTGAATCAAGTATTGGAAGACATGCCCCATGCTTGTGTTCTCTCCTACGGGAAAAATTGGGAGAAATGCTTGCCATTCGCCAAGTTCTCTTACAATAGCTTCCAAGCTAGTCTTGGCATGGCACCATTTGAGGCCTTATACGGGAGGAAATGTAGAACCCCGTTGAATTGGTCGGAGACGGGCGAAAGACCATTCTTTGGACCGGACTCGATCAATGAGGCCGAAAGTCAAGTTCGGTTGATTCGAGATCGATTACGCACAGCTTAGTCAAGGCAAAAGAGCTATGTGGATCATCGTCATCGTGAGTTGAGCTTTGAGCCTAATGACTTCGTTTATCTCAAAGTCTCTCCTCTGAAGGGCCATCAACGATTTGGCGTCAAAGGCAAACTAGCTCCTCGATATGTTGGACCTTACTGCATCATCGAAAAGAAAGGAGATGTTGCCTACAAGTTGGAATTGCCCGCCGCACTCAAGGGAGTACACGATGTTTTCCATATGTCTCAACTAAAGAAGTGTCTTCGTGTTCCAACCGAGGAAGCTCCCTTGGAAAGTCTCGATGTACAAGAAGACTTGACTTACCGTGAGCGTCCTCTTCGCATCCTTGAAGAAGCTGAACGAAGAACAAGGAATTGTGCCATCAAATTCCATGAAGTTCAGTGGACAAATCATACTGAGGATGAAGCGACTTAGGAATGGGAGGATCGCCCGCGTACGGACTACCCGTCTTTCTTTTCCGAGTAGACGGAATCTCGGGACGAGATTCTTGTAAGGGGGGAGGTTTTGTAACATCCCAAAACATGGTTTGTGTTTCAAATGTATGAAAATGAGAAGGAATTAAAACTTTTCATGCATCATGTTTGTCATTTGAATTTTCTTGAAATTCTTCCAAAGGATTTCTTCATTTCAAATAATTGAAGCTTCAATTTACTTGAAGCATAATCTTTGAAAACTTCTAAAGCAAATCTTGTGATCATCCTCTAGAAATATTTTTCCTAGGTTCTAGATCATCCTAGTGACTCCTCTGAAAAATTTCATAATTTTTAGATTTTATTTGCTATTTCTTAAGGGCTAGTCAAACCAGTTTGACTCTTGGTCAAAACCCCTAGGGCTGCCACTTGTGAATTTTCTATAGAGAAATTAATTGCATAAAAATTTCTATAAAAATTAAAAAATGTTGAACTCAGATCCATTAAGCTGCAGAAAATATTTCAGAATTTTTGGAGCTTTAAAACTCCCTCTACAAATTCACAAACCATCTCAGCCTATTTATGAAAAACTGGTTTTACTGTTCCTCCGGCTGGACTCGAGTCCGACCCGCACCACGTGTGAAGGATCGGATATGGCGACTACAGGGGGGTTAATAGGCGCAAACTAAATTTCCCCACTCAAGTATTTTTCTCTTCTACTCTAGTACTATGAGGAAGACACTAGGTTCAAGAACACCAAGAACACACCAAGAATAGAAAAATCCAAAACAATAATTTCAGAAACTTAGCTATTAAGAAACCTCAAGAACTCAAGTTAAATTAAACCAAAATTGGTGAAACTTGAAACATAGCAAGATAAGGTTCTTAGGGTTATGATTCCAAAAGGAATTGCAGAATAAATCCAAGAGAGAGACCTATCATGCTTCAAGATCACATTGCATCAAATCTGGAATTTCAGAAACTTGCCCGCTAAGAAATCTCAAGAACAAAAGATCTACTCAACCAAAATTGATGAAACTTGAAACATAGCAAGATGAGGTCCTCAGGGTTATGATTTCAAAATAAATTACATAATAAATCCCAATAGAGAGACCTATCATGCTTCAAGATCATGTTGCATCAAATCTGGAATTTTCAGAAACTTGCACACTAAGAAATCTCAAGAACTCAAGATCTACTCAACCAAAATTGATGAAACTTGAACCATGGCTAGGAAATGATATTGGGGCTATGATTCCAAAAGGAATTTCAAAGATATGTCCAAAATCTGAACCTTTCATGCAAATAGTTCAAGCTGCATCAAGAACAACAATTTCAGCTCAAGAACAAGGTTAATGCAAACACAACTTGAGCAATAATGAATTCTAATGCATCTTCTTGGATTGGAACATGTTCTTGATGAACTCCTCAACCTCTTACACATCCTAGATCCAATAGAACTACAGCAAGTAGAAGGAGGGGAAGAGAAGCTCAAGCTGCAACAAAGAAAAGCTAGAAATTGCAAGAAATAAAATAAATTTCAGAACATATAAGAACTTGAAACTTTCATTGCTTCAAGAGGAAGGATTACAAAGCCACACTTCATGGTGGGCAAAGCTCAAAGGAGCATAAATTCTTCTCCAAGACTTAGTAGTGGAGGCATACCTCTATCCCTCTATTTATAGCCCTATGGGAGCAACCTCAACCCTTGGATCACCTCAAGGGCTAAGATTAACTCTCTCCACTCATTCATATCCACTTAGGGTTCAACCAACTCTACCCCTTGCCTAGAATACCCCTCTTGACTAGCTACAATTACATCAATGCCTTTTTGTTGATTTTGGTCAACATAAGCCACCTAGAGCTACCACGCTGCTCCACCTTGACGGTCTTCGGTCCTCGTTGACTTGTCACGTCCCCGCATTGTGTCTCGAGCTCCGAACACCCTCGGAACGCCTCGCCAACACTTGGACGCTACCAAGTCACCCTGAGTCACTGCACGGACTCGTTTCGCGCCATCTTCATGAAGCACTACTACAAGAACCGACATCACAGACGGTTCGAAACCGTCATCATGCAGGCGGTTTCCAACCGCCTATGTTTATTGGTCTGCGTGATAACAGATATTATCACGACGGTACAAAACCGCTCGTGATACGAAATATCACGACGGTTTTATTAAAAACCGTCAGTGAAGTCAAGTATCACAGAGCGGTTTGAGCGTAAAACCGCTCGTGATATGAGAATATCACGAGCGGTTCTAAATAAAACCGCTCGTGATAGGAGAATATCACGCAGGCGGTTCTAAATAAAACCGTTGTGATTTACGAATATCACGGCGGCTTTTGTGTAGAACCGCTCGTGATATTCTCCTATCCTGACGGCTTTTTGTAGAACCGTCGTGATATTTCGCTATCCTGAGCGGTTTGCGATCGAAACCGTCTGTGATACTTGCCTTCACAGATGGTTTTAACACAAAACCGTCTGTGATAGCTCGTACTTCGCCCACAATTTGTTTGTTTTCTGGCTAGCCTCAGAATTGCTAGCCATGCCCTCTGAAAACAAGCTTTCCGTAAAAGATTCAAGCATTCACGTAAACAGATTCAAGGAGCCATGACAACTCAAAGTGATCATTACTCAAAATAAATTACAAAAGATCCGCATTTGTTCAAGTATTGTCGCTATAGTTACAACTAGATTACAATTGTTTTGCGTTGAGAGGTTTTAGTGGGGTGATGCTCGGGTTGGCGACGGAGTGAAACTCTCCGTTGTCGTTAATGATTTCGTGTTGATAAAGGCACGAACTTCCTCGAATGTCCTTGATCTCTTCCGCAACGAGTGAATCACATTGTAAATTCAAGGCTGCCGCTAGCAAGAGTAAAGTGGTAAGATATATATATTTAAATTTATAATTAGGAAATAATTATTTCGAGATTGACAAACCTCAAGATCCTTCTTCCTAGTCAGTAAGGATTAGTCGCATATGATAGCAGACGAGATTGCACATAACTCATCATCTTTTTTTGGCGGCCTTTCGCAAAAATAGAATTACATATATAGGTATAGTCGGTTCGAGACGCGTTATTATGAAGTATGATATAGGATTATAGTGTTGTAGCGCTGCATCGGAAAATCCATCTGTGTGTGTTAGTTAGGCGCTCTTTCCATTGTATATTCCTTTGTTGGCAACATAATTGATGAACGACCTACATGATTCGAAAAGGTTATCCTCGGCCATTTCAAATGAATGAAGACTACAATAGAGTTATGTAAGGAGGAAATGAGCATACCTCTCAAGTATTCCTCTTAGAGTGCTGAAGTCGTGCTTGTTGCGGTTTAGGGAATCAAGGTATATCACATGGTTCCTCTTGGGTATAATAACTAAAAGGATCTAGTGGTACCTACTCATGTATGTCGCTATAGTCATTAAACCTAAGTTCGTGCTGCGTATAAAGTACAAATGAAATTTGTATAGCAAGTAGTGACACTTACCCACGGTTGTAGGGCACCACTATGTACTTCATGTTAAATGCGACGAAGCAATGACCTCGTTATGTATTTCTCGACGAAGGATGAGTCTTGTTGGATGGTTTGCAACGATACCACATGTGGGTCGAGGAAACCCAATCGGTTCTTTCCATTCCGGACATTTTTCAAAGATGTATCTATACATAAGCAATGAGTTGTGATATTTATTGGTATTACATGAATGTAGAACTTGATTGTACGCACTTACGATTGTCCAACATCGAGAAGCGAGACGCCGAGGCCAACGAGGTTGAATAGTTGAAATAAGTCATTGAAGCCCACGACGAAGTACCTCGTCCCGCTGAAGAAATGCTTGTCCTCAGATTCCACGGTGATTCCGAAGATCGCACCCTTCTTTTGGGTCTTCGCCATACCGTGCATGCAAAGCCCGACAAGCATATCGGCATTAATATCTTGACGGAGCACAATGGTTTTTCGATGATGTAGTTCCCGGTATCGCGGACTTCCGGACTTGGGAGGCGCTTTAACGTTTGTGGATTTCGATTTGGCCTTAGCGATTGGCGGCGTCTTCTTGTGAGACGACTTCGAACGGATCTGACGACACGCTTTTTTCGTTCGCCGGCGTCTTCTCCACGGAATCGAAGAGGTGGCCTTATGAGGCGAAACATGAGGTGGAGTCATCGAGGGTCCCGTTGGAGAGGAATGGTCGTGTCCAGATCGCGGCACTGCTGGGTCCAGGGCGATGTCCTTCTTGGGCCACTGGATAAAAGAGAGGACGGCATCCCCTAGTGTTGTGATCTCTTCGTTCGGGCAAATCTTCAGCGGGACGGCTCGGAAATTGACATGTACCATATCCACCTGGACCCTAGCGTAACTGCGGCGCCACGGTGAGCACCCGGTCAGACTTGCCCTTCCTCGTATGGATACACCATCCTCGCTGCACCTCAATACAAAGGACCCATCCATCCTCACTTGGAGCTTACAGGGCGTCGGCTCCTACAAAACGATACGCAATTAGCTAAGGCGTCCTATAGGTCTATCTTTGGTGCAGTCCATAGATGTACGTTACCTTGATGTCGTCTATCGGTAATCGGACGTCGTCATGTTCACAATTATGCGCGGACGCGACGCTACTCCGACGTCGAGGAGGACTGCCTCCCGAATTAGCGGGGGCGGCTTGCGACCGCTGGCTCATGAGTATATCCATTTGACTCCGCAATGCTGCCATCTCTACTTGAAATTGGTTAGTAATCATCTGTACTAACCGGTTGTCGTGCTCGCCTTGGATCTCTTCCTAGTCCTATACGCATGAGTCGTCCGCGAATCCATGACTCCAAGGCACGTTAACCCCAAAGCCTCGCGTGCGACCCGGGTGCTCCTTGTTTCCCAAGGCCGTAGATAGTATATCATTCTCCCTGTCTGCATGGAAGGAGCCTTGGGAAGCTTGGGCAGTCAAGTCACGCTGCAAGAGGTCATCATGTTATTATAGGCACTATGAAGTGATGGACTTATTAACAACTTAGTAGTTCGACATATTTACCACACGTTGGGACACTTCCTAGTCTACCGGGTTTGTGAAGGAGATCTGCCCAAGACGAGACTTGTGCCCTCGCTTTAACCCGGCTTAGGAACGCGGTGCGTGACCTCAGAAACGGGTTCTCCTTCTCCGCCGCCCATTCCTCAGATTTACCTGCGTACCAGCGGTGCCGAGTCTGTCTTGGTGAGTGTTTCGTGTCCGAGAGCTTTGTGCGCCGCACTTTGCACCTTAAATTCGCCGTCGCTTATAGCCACAAAGGTGTCCCATGCTTCCCGCGTCAAGAATTTGTCTTCGCTGAAGGGCGTTTGACCGTGTTCACGTGCCGTGACAAGAATGCTCTTGAAGGTCCTCCACGATTTACCCATCGTGAGCATCGCCGTCCGTCGCACGCTGCCTACATGTGCTTCGGAATAGTGAACTTCTCGAAAGTTCTGTCCGTCCCAGCGCTTTCGCTTCTTTCGTCAGTCCTTCCACGCTGGTGTGGTGATGAGGACCCGTTCCTTGCAAGTATCCCGCAGATGGTCCGAATCTCGCCACGATCTCTTGGGACTCAGAGGGACCCCAAAGTCATCGACCTCCGTGATGACCAATACCGTGAGGCATTTTCGATTGTCCTCTGCCATCTCGCTTCACGTGTCATTATCGCCGACGGTGGCGGCGGCCTCGTCGCCGCCTCTTCCATCTCTGGCGTCGGTGTCGGCGACCTTGTCGGCGCCTCTTCCATCTCTAAGGCGTCGGTGGTGGCGAAGACGATGTCTCTGCCATCTAAACACTTGCTATCTATATAAGTTACATATGCAAAAAATGGATTGCAAGTGTCCCAAATTAACATATACATTTAAACTTAATAATATGCTCAACATGTGCAATATTAGCAAATAATCATAAATAATTCCAAAGATAAATATGAAACAATTAATCTCGTGAAGAAATACAGAGGTTGACTATAGAGATCAAGATGGCAAATGAAAAGTTGAATGAGCTCATCAGAGTACTAACATTCCTTAATCCACTAGCTTCTCTAAGGAAGCCTACTTCATCGAGGCCGACACCTTTCGAGTGTGCCATTTGTTTCATGCCGTGGAGGACCGGCATGAAACAAAGGCACACTCAAGTGTGTCAGATCGACAAAGGAAATGCTAAGCAAAGGTTTAATCTCAGAGGGCTCGCCTCCTCGCCTCCTATTATGTGCTCTCGGAAGGAGAGTAGCTAAAGAACAAGTCTTTGCCATCTCAATCCTATTGTCTATACTCTTCATCGACCGACGACACCTTTGGAGTGTACCATATGCTTCTTGCCTTGGAGGATTGGCAAGAAGTAAAGGTACACTCAAGTGTGTCAGATCAACGAAGGAAATGCTAAGCAAAGGTTTAATCCTCAGAGGGCTCGCCGCCTCGCGCTCCTATTCTAACACTCCTAACACTCCTTAATCAACGAAGCAAAGGTTTAATGCTTCATGTACGTAAGACTAGCCTTTAATGAAGACATAGAAACAAAATAGAATCAAGTAAAATAGACATAGCAAATAATCATAAATAATTCCAGCATAAATATGAAACAATTAATCTCAAGAAGAAGTACAGAGGTTGACTATAGAGATCAAGATGGCAAATGAAAAGTTGAATGAGCTCATACAGACTACTAACATTCCTAATACTCCTTAATCCACCAAACTTCTATTCTAACACTCCTAACACTCCTTAATCCACCGGCTTCTCTTGTGATCTTTGTATAGATAGAAACTAGTGATACAAATCTTTGTTCGAGCCTACTTCATCGAGCTCGACACCTTTGGAGTGTACCATTTGCTTCGTCTTTGTGGAGGATTGGCACGAAGCAAAGGTACACTCAAGTGTGTCAGATCGATTTAAGAAAATGCTAAGCAAAGGTTTAATGCTTCATGTACGTAAGACTAGCCTTTAATGAAGACATAGAACTAGAATCAAGTAAAATGATCGATTTAAGGAAATGCTAAGCAAAGGTTTAATCCCAACATAGAAACAAAATAGAATCAAGTAAAATTTTCTTTTTGGATTGTTGTAAAAAATGCGCTTTTAGCAAAATTTCAGAATTAATCCCAACAAAATTAATTAGCATTAAAGCATAATTTCTAAAGAATTTAACACTCCTTAATCCACCAGCTTCTCTAAGGAAATGCAAAGGAATCACAGACGGTTCTTAATAAGAACCGCCTCGATTAAATTCTCACCAATAAAAGGTCTAGAGATTAACGAAGGCACGCATACACTATTCCAACATATTGATTGATGATATTATGTGCTCTCGTATGAGAGTAGCTAAAGAACAAGTCTTTGCCATCTCAACCCTATTGTCTATACTCTTCATTAAATGAATATGATAATATAAATTCAAACTATGAGCTCTAAACAATACTTTGCTTAAGCGTCAAACGATCTCAATTGTTAGCAAAACAGATTAAACTTCCATCAAACAGAGGTTGACTACAGAGATCAAGATGGCAAATGAAAAGTTGAATGAGCTCATCTGAGACTACTAGAAGAATCACAAACTAGTCATTAGATTACCAACTAAAACCGAATACTCTCATGAGAATCGAACATGAAGAATCGTAATAACTAGCTTTCAGCGAAAGTAACCAATTAACAAAGACATCATATTGATAGTAGCAAGTAATACAATAGAGCTCAAGTATGAACTAACTATCACATTCAATCTTAGTATAAGGCAGAGTTCATCACGAGCATGTCAACAAAGCCCAGCGATCAATTTGCAATGAGCGATGAGCTCAACCGAAAGTAACCAATTAACAATAGATCATATTGACAAGAGTAAGTAATACAATAGAGCTCAAGTATGAACTAACTATCACATTCAATCTCGTTATAAGACATAGTTCATCACAGAGCATGTCAACAAAGCCCTTGATCAACAAAGCCGAAGCGCCACAGAGGAGCAATACTCACAGAGAGGATGCCGCACAAGAACTCACGGTGCAAGGAGGAGGCCGACACGGGAGGAGGACGGCGGGGGAGAAGGCTGGTGCAGAGGGAGGAGGCCCACACGGGAGGAGGACGGCGGCGCCGAGGTCGAGGCGGTCGAGGCGACAGGAGGTCGGGGCTTCTGGACGGCGTGGGAGGTGACCGAGGGGCGCCGTGGTCGGGGCGGCGGCACCGAGGTTGAAGGCGCCGAGGTTGGCGGCGCGCGCCGAGGTCGGGCGGCGCGCCGAGGTCGTAGTCGGCGGTGAACTACCAAGCGAGCCCTAAACCCTAGAGGAGGCGAGCGAGCGCGAGAGCCTAAGGGCGCGGAGAAGAAGTGACAAGTGAGAGCAAAACCCTAGCATTTCCGCCTTATAAAAAGTATATCACAGACGGTTTATAACGAGAACCATCGTGATAATAATATCACGAGCGGTTCTATAAAAGAACTGCTCAGGATAATCCTGACGGTTTTAACTACAACCGCTCGTGATATGAACGTATCCTGAGCGGTTTTAACTAGAACCGCTCAGGATTTTCCTGCACGGTTATACAATGGAACCGCTCGTGATAACTCTTCATTTTCCGCGTGTCTCTTCGTCTTCATTTTCTGCGTGTGTCTCTTCGTCTCACGATCACATGGCGCGGCTTCATCTCTTCATTTTCCAACGTCGCCTCTGACTCCCCAAATATCTCTTCGTCTCCGTTCGGCTTTAGAAATTGTTCTATATATAGATGTGTCCCTTCTACAATGTATTTCACACAACCTCCTTGATCCCTTTCTCCACAAAAGCGAAATGGCTGCCTCCTCTTACAGACACGCCAGACGCAGCACTCTCTCTCATTTGACGTTGAGTCGTCTTCTTGAAGAACACTATTTCAACAATGTCTTCACTCCTCGCTCGAGAATTTTTTGGAGCGGTGACGCCACCTTCCGCCGTCTTGACATTCTCCTCCGCCGTGTCTTCGGGTGATCTCCCACTTTCGGCGAAGTTTACGTGTCGTCGACGTGGTCCTCCAAAAGCGAAGTTGCACGTCTCTGGGAGGCTTGTCGTCACTTGATCGCTTAATCAAGGCAAAGAAGCGATCGATTCAACCAAAGCCGAGACCCTCAAGCAAGAGAAGAGAGCCTATGGGCTCTCTTGACTTGATTCAACAAATCGAGGGTCTTGGGACACACTCGAACGAGCAATGGCGTCGTGAGTGGGCGTATTCAGATTCGTTCGATCTTAAACCGTCCGCCCGACAGCGCCGCCTCTGAAGTATTGAAGACGGAGATAGCGACCTACCTCCACCACTAGATAGGTTTCTAGTTTTTAATCTTTTTGTAAGCTACCGCCACGTTGTTTGGCTATATATATGAAAATTCCAAAATTAAAAAAAGTTTGGAGGAGAAGTTACTATATCTATTTGCCCATAGTAAGAGCTAGATCCTCATCCCATCAGTCTTGAAGTGTGGAGGTATGTTGATCTGGAGCCGCCGCGGGGGCGGCCGGGTTGCTCCCGCGGCGATGGCAGAGAGGCGGCGTCACTGCGGCAATCTTGGCGATGGACCTGAGCAGATGCAGCGAGGATATCCTGAGCGGCTCTTAATAAGAACCGCTGTGATAATTCAGGATATCCTGAGCGGTTCTAAATAAGAACCGCTCAGGATACTACGCACGGTTGTAACGTAAAACCGCTCGTGATTAGGGATTATCATAGGCGGTTTGTGAATAGAACCGTCAGGATACTTCACGACGGTTCTATTTCTCAACCGCTCAGTGATAGTGACTATCCTGAGCGGTTCTAAAAATACCGTCTGTGATAGTTGTTCGCGCCCGGCCGGGTTGGATCGACCCAACACGAGCGGTTCCAAAGGAACCGTGCGTGATGGGGCGTCTACTATAGCCTGTTTTGTAGTAGTGAAGACTCCATCTCTATGACCGGACTTGATCCCCGATGATCTTCTCGACCAACATGATCGTTCTGGATGCCAGGCTCTCCATGCTTGCTCCCGATCCCACGTCGAAGATCATCCAAGCCATCAAGTCAACCTGCAGTCAATAGAGACAAAGAAATCGTTTCCTTGGCACAAGCGTCGTGCACTTGACCATCATTAGTGAAAACATGCAACATAAAATCCCATGCAACCTAGGTGAAACTCAAAACTTGACTTCGCAAACTTTAACAACTATCGAACCTCCATCAATAAATCCCAAATGCTGTCAAATATTCATCATAACATGGAAAGGGCCTCCACATGGTCTCTCAATCTCCCCCTTGATGAATATGTTGAAAAACCACATCAAAATGCAAAGTGAAGGTTTTAAAAGAAAAGAAGTTTGCGAAGAGACTAACTTGGTCCAGAAAAGAAGAAAGAAGATCATGACCAAGTTGCCAAAATAGAAGGGAGCTCAACACTAGAAAAAAAAACTTTGCTCAAAAGCTCCAAAGATATTAAGCTCAAAAATATCAAATGAAGAAGATGGTAAGCAAATGACCTAAACTTCATTTGAAAATCATTTTAATGCACATTTAAGCTCAATTATAGTTGAGATTAGCATTAAGTCAATTTGTTTAAATTTTTTTAGCCTAATTAGCATGCATTCTGCCTACAATTCTCTCCCCCTTTGTCAATTTAGTCATCAAGGAACGAGTTAATACCAAGGAGCGCAAAAGAGAGCATGTATGCATGAAATGCATGGGAATGCAAACCTAAAGAGCTTTGTATATTATTCAACATGAATATGAAGCTCAAAGTATTACACCAAGCCACCTCAATTTAGAACTTGCTAAACTAGTTCATGACCAAATATATAGCATAAAGCGAAGACTAGCTAGCAAGATAAGCAAGTTACACAAATTAAGGCCAAGTTTTGCATGATTACACAAGTAGCAAGTTCTTAGCATAATTTCAACTAAAAATACATAGCCATGTCCAAGATGCAAAGAAAAACCTAGATTTCAACCTAGTCAACACTTTGGGTGTGCTACAAGTTCATGAAAGAACCTAAAGCTCATTTTATTTCATATTTGTCTTCGCAAGGTGGGATCGGACCACTTCTTTTGCAAGGTGGGATTGAACCACATCTTTTGCAATTTTCAACATTTTTCATTTTTTGGTGAGGTTGACCTCACATCTTTTCAATAATTTTTTTTGTGAGGTTGGCCTCACATCTTTTCAATATTCATTTTTCATTTTTTTTTGGTGAGGTTGGCCTCACATCTTTTCAATATTCATTTTTCATTTTTTTTGTGAGGTTGACCTCACATCTTTTTCTTTGAGCAAATTTATCACAAGGTTCAAACATCATTCAAAATAGCACAAGCCCAAGTTGCTCTAGGGACTCTAATAGAAATTCAGATTATCTAAAGACATGGCATAAGGGCTTGTTTGGTTGGTGCCCTGGATTTCATGCCTGAAAAAAAATGGTGCCTAGAGGTAGCCTGAAAAGTAGATGGTTTTTGCCTGGCCAGGCAAACCTGAAGATGAGTTGTTTGGTTAGAAGACTGTGCTTGAAAATAGTGAATGAAAAATAGACCGACGGATCGAAGATACAATGGTGTGGATGGACTGCCTGGCTCAGGCGTCGATTTTTCACGCCTAGACTTGGAGGCTGGCTTTGGTATTGCGATCTTGTGAGAATCGATCCAAGCGACATGCGTTGATCTCGAGCACATCTTGACGCCTTGAGCAACTTGGCCCAAGTATGAATCCAAACAGCCCCTAAGTATTAAGAGTAAAAAAAACATGTGAAAGCTACAAGTGTCATCAAGTTTTCAAAAGTGCTCATGTGAACATTTGAATTTCAGCAAGCATTGATAAGCTAAATGACACATATCTAGGCATCAACAAGCTAGCAAAGTATTTCATTATGATAGCAAGGTGTGAATGATATGAAGCAAGTTTCCAATGTGAATAATAGACAAAGCTCCTTATCATCTAAAAGAGTATATCACATATGCCTACATGATGTGCATGATAAACAAAATAAAGATCCAAGCTCCCCCTCAACAAGCGAATCGATTTCAGAGACATTTTGGTTTAAGTTGAGTTATGTCAAAATTGAGCGCAAAAAAAAACTCAAATGAACTCATCCTGAACCAAAGCTATAAGAAAGAGAGAAGAAGCTCGAAAACGAAGAAGAAAAAGGGCAAACAAAAAGCATAGACAGGATAGTGGAATTACTATGGCTCAGACTCGCTCTCATCCACCCCATATGACTCTAGGACTAGCTGATCATCTAAACACAAGGGAGTAAACACGTTCCCTGTCTACCCAGGGGGCCCAACACCTGATAAACCTATAAGAAGTGAGTGAACTCAACCTAGTGAGAAGAGAGCAGCTAAAAAGCAGCATCCTAAAGCCACAAGATGAGAGGAAGAAGTCTAAACTGCCTAGTAAGCTCCCCCTTAAAGAAAGTCATAAGGACACACAACCCCAAGCTCTCCCCGCAAAGCAGTGAATCTCGGGCTATCTAAAGGCTTGGTGAAAATATCAGCTATCTAGTGGTCACTCTCAACAAACTGGATCACTATGTTACCCTTCTCCACATGGTCTCTAAGAAAATGATATTGAATATCTATGTGCTTGGTCCTAGAGTGCTGCACTGGGTTCTTGGCAATGCTGATGGCAGAAGTGTTGTCATAGAAAAGTGGAACACTATCTAAGGCTAACCCAAAGTCCCGCAAGGTCGAAACCATCTAAAGCACCTGACTACAGCAACTAGCGGCTGCAACATACTCGGCCTCTGCAGTGGACTGTGCAACACCTGACTGCTTTCTAGAAGACCATGAAACGAGAGAAGTGCCAATGAATTAGCAAGTGCTAGAAGTGCTCTTCCTATCTATCCTACAGCCAGCAAAGTCTGCGTCGGAGAAGGCTCTAAGGGAAAGACAGGAAGCAGAAGAGTACCAGATACCATAGTCTAGAGTAGCTCGAAGGTACCTGAAAATGCGCTTCACCGCCTAACGGTGAGAGGTGCGAGGAGAGGCCTGAAATTGAGCACACAGACACACAGTGAAATGTATATCCAGCCTCGAAGCCATGAGGTACAGGAGGGAGCCAATCATACTACGGTACTCCTTCTGATCTATGGGATTACTACCCTCATCAGGATCAAGTGTGGTTGTGGTCGCCATTGGAGTCGACACCGGCTTGCCATCAGACATGTCAAAGCGTCTTAGGAGGTCTCGCGTGTACTTGCCCTGATGCAAGAAGGTACCCTCCTGAGTCTGCTTGATCTTTAGCGATGACTCGACCTGACGAAGCGTCTCCAAAAGTGATCGTCACATGACCTGGAGCTTGGACAAGGGAAGAGAACCAACGAGAATCTCCAGTCATGTGACAAGAGCAACCGAGTCTACAAGCCAAACATCTCCCTTCCCAGCTCGATGAACCTGAGTCAGTGAGAAGTAAACATTGGTGGCTCGGTACTAGGGTAAATAAGTGCAGATCTAGGAACCTAGTACTGAGTCACACGACGAGCA
Source organism: Phyllostachys edulis (assembly GCA_036346405.1). NCBI lineage: Eukaryota > Viridiplantae > Streptophyta > Magnoliopsida > Poales > Poaceae > Phyllostachys > Phyllostachys edulis. Next base: position 57,944,643 of record CM070550.1, read on the forward strand.
GAAAAACCAGTCAAAGAAATAAAAGACTGACCTCTAGCGTCACTACGCAACTCACCTCTAACAAAACCAGAAGATATAGAACCAGAAATCGAACCTCTGCCTGGTCTGACCGCCATTGAAGGGCTGGTCTGACTGCTCCTCCAACGCCTGACGGGCCGGTCAGGAGCAAAAGTAGTATACTCATCAAAATGAGGTGTATCCTCAGGACAGCGGGAACCCTGACCAGGAGCAACTCAAGGACCAAAACCAGAAGAAGCCTGAAAACCAAGTCCTTGACGCTGCCCAAAACCAAAAGAGTCATAAGAGCCAACCACAACCCTGGACCTCGTGTCGGTCTTAGGAGCACTCCGAGTCCGGGGCTGACCCTGAATACCCCCAAGAGCACAAACACGGTCACATTGCGCGACCTTGGCACGCCAAAAGCAGAACTCAAATAGATGTCCATCCTTCTGACAAAAGGTGCAATGATACTTCACCTTCTGAGAGGTCGAAGTAGGAGGTGCAACCTTACTATCAGAAATCCCTTGGGCAAAACCTGCAGACTCAAACACGGTCTTCCTAGACTCGGGTGCAACCTCGATCACACCTTTCTTTCTGACTCTAACATTTGCGGTGGATGTTTCTCACATCCTCCAGAAAATCATATCCTAGACCTTGATTGAACTTGCAAATCTTGGATTTGTCTAGGATAAGGTTAAGCTTTTTCTTGCCTCTGACAAATTTTTCAAGAGTGCTCATGAGGTACTCACACTCCTGAAAGAGGGAAGCACAGGAAGAACATGGGGAAGAAGAAGATGAAGAGACAGAAGGAGAAGATCGAATAGCACGTACATATCTCTCCCTATGCACGGCTGCCTCAAGCTTGAGGGCTTCGCAAGACACACACGGGGTAGCCCTAGCTCTAGCTATCTGGGTCTCAAATCTTTTCCTAAAGGTCTCATGCATTTCATCAATTTCCTCCTCCAATTCAGCACAGAACATACAAACAGGTCATGTCTTCTCTAGTAGGTCCTTAGTTATTTTCACACATTTTTCATCCAAAGCATTCAATTCAGATTTTAGTTTTTCACAATTGTTGCATGGTGAGCTAACAGGAGCCTTAGAAGCATATTGAGCCATTTTCATATTATGATCACACATATCCTGAAGTTGCTTAGATACAGATTCAAGTTTAGCAGTCAACTTAAGACAATTAGCACAAGAAGTAACAGGCTCACTCAAAGCCTCATACATCACAACAGTTTTCTAGCCTGCATTCTTCAAATTATTTTTCAAGTTGGTACAGCTATCACAAGTTTCAGGCAGACCAAGGAGGAATGTATACAGTTCTCTAATAGCATTGTCCTTAACCCCACATGAGGTGCAAATAGTAGTCTCAACAGCAATAGTATCAACAATAGTAGAACAAGACTGACAAGGAGTATCTCTAGCTATCTCCAATTCAGCTAATATACTAACATTCTCCACCTTAAGCAAATCCAGCTCAGAGGTCACACTATCATGAAAGGTCCTTAATTTCTCCATATCCCCAAGCAAAGAAAAACATACATCACAATTAGCATCTTCAGGGGATGAAACAGATCTAAGTGAAGCAAGCTCCCGTGACAAACTCTCTACCTTCTTCTCCAAATCACCACACTTAGCCCTAGACCTAGCATAGAACCTTCCTAGCTTAAGAAACACATCGTTAAGCTAGTTGTAGGAGGGGCCTACCTCATCAGAGTCGCTGTAGAGATCATCATCGCTGATACCGTTCGCGTCAGCCATGAAGCACATCCCAGTGAAGTCGTCGTCGTCGTCCTTGGTGTTCTTTTGCGGATCATCCTCGCCATCATCGTCGCTCCAGCCCTCCATGTCGCTGAAGTCGAAGTTGTCGAAGGCGGTGAGAACGCGATGGAAGAGCTTCTTCGCCTTGCCGAAATTGCAATACTTCTTCTCCTTGTTTTGATCATGAGCTGGAGGCTTCTTGTTGCGGTTCTTGTTGATGTGGTCGTTCTTGCTCACACCGCCGTAGTCGTTCTTGCCCTTTTCCTGCTTGGGGCAATTTTCCCGAATGTGGATGGGCCACCACACTCAAAGCATATCACCGTACCTCCTCTCTTTCTCTTTCTAACCCTCTTGTATGCATGTGAGAATTTTCTGGCTAAGAGGGCTAAGTCATTCTCTGGAAACTGCTCAAACTAATCATCACTCATCTTGCATAAAATAGCCAAAGAAAAACCAAAAGCACTTTCAGAAGATGGTCTAGAAGTAGCTGTGGGATTGGTGACCAAAGACATCGACTGTGATTTTGTCTTGTGAGAGACGACGTCGATCTCATGAGTCTTGAGGCGTGAGTATAGCGTGTCAAGACTTAAGGTTGACAAATCAGTCGTGTCCTTGATGGTGGTCACTTTCATCTCCCAAACTCTAAGATCTAAAGCAGCAAGCATTTGTCGAGCATTATCCGAGTCTGGGTTTGTGAGACCAATAGCTTGGAGGTTGCTCAAAATATTGTGAAATCTACCAAAACACTCATCTAAAGACTCACCAGCAAGCATCTCAAACTTGTTGTACTCTCTTTTGTATTGATCCTGTCGGACGGTCTTGATCTGGGTGGTACCCTCAAGGTATGCATCGAGGGTCACCCAAATGTCATATGCCGAGTCCTTCCGAACCTCACAACACCAAGTTCATCTTCTGAGAAGCACTTGGCTGTTCCGTTCTTGACATTCTGCCTGATTTGGTTCACTCCAACGTCCGATTGCTGAGCAGACTTGATCCGATCCACCAAGGTTGGTTGCACAACTAGCGTAGCAAGGAATCCATGCTCAACCAAACCCAAGTTGAGACGCTGAAATTCCTCCAGAAGGGTGGGCTACTGCTCTCTGAGCAACAAGGCATTGCAATGCACCTTACGACTAAGTGCATCGGCAACGACATTAGCCTTGCCCGGATGATAGTGAATACCCAAGAATCACATCTAAGCTCGTTGAATCGAGGAGGATAAGATTTGCCAAAAATCCTACTCCTTCAATCACAACAGGAACATTCCGGCACTCAATTTCAGCTCTCAACTCCGAACCGGGAGAGCGAATAAGTAACGGGACCAACAGAGCAGCAAAAAGAAGATCACCAATAGCAGCAAAAGACTGAGATACAAAAGAATGAGATGCTCCTGAATCAAACAAAACAGTAGCAGGATGAGAGTTGACAAGAAGCGTACCCAACACGACGTCAGGCGCCTCCTATGCTTCCTCGGCGGAGATGTGGTTGACGCGGCCGCTTCCCACACCTTGGGTAGCAGGGACAACCTTCTGATCCTGGGGATGTCCACCTCCTTGCCTACGTCCTCCATTAGGATGAGGGGCCGCTCCAGTCTTCTTAGGGCAATTATTCGCATAATGGCCCTTCTGGTTGCAGAAGAAACAAGTGACCCCGGCAGCCGGATTGCGGGGGCCACCCTGTTGACTCGCAGGTGCACGTGGTTGAGACACGGCCTACGAAGAACGAAAGGAAGGTCTTGCCGACGACGGGAAGTCTTTGAAGCACGAGGACGGGACCCCGAGGTACTCAAAGCGAGGACGAGAAGAGTTGGCCTTGGGTGACTTCTAGGCCTCCCACTTGCGCTCGCGGGACTCTCCCAGCGCTCTTCCCTTGTGCTCGGCGATAATGGTCTTGTCGACCAAGGTCTGAAAGTTGGGGAAGTCAACAATAGATAGCTTGTCCTGAAGCTCCTCAAACAAGCCATCCATGAACTTCTCTTGCTTGGCCTCATCAGTGGCCACCTCCTTAGGAGCATAACGAGCTAGGTGGTTAAACTCGTACAAATACTCTGTGACCGAGCTGCGCCCTTGCTTGAGCGACAAGAACTCCTTCTTCTTCAGCTTCATCACACCAGCGGGGATGTGAGCTCAACAGAAAGTAGAACGGAACTCCTCCCAAGAGACGGCATGGTCAGCGGGCTGCATGGCGAGAAAACTCTCCCACCACGACAGAGCTGCACCCTCCAGCTGATGGGAGGCAAAGAGTGTCTTCTCCTGGTCCTGGCACTGAGCAATGTTGAGCTTCCGCTCAGCCAGACGAAGCTAGTCGTCTGCATCCAGTGGGTCTTCCGACCTGGAGAAAGTGGGCGGCTGAGTGCGAAGGAACTCCGCAAGTCCCCCTCGCGACTGATGTCCACTTCCTCCCCCTGATCCGGAGGCACCGGAAAGAGTGGAGGTATTGCGCGCAATAACCTCCAGAATCCTAGTTTGATCCATTCAATTCCGCTCGATCTGAGCAAGAACCGAAGCCTTGGTCGGAGGAGGCGGGAGCTCCTCATCCAGACCAGTTGATTGTCCCTGACCACTGCGAGTCCTGTCGGCCATCCTGTTCCAGAGAGAGGGGTTAGCACACAACCCAAAAACTAGAAGCTAAAGAAAGCGAAAAGCCATCGACTAGGGGAAAGGAACATCACCCTAACCGAATGCTAAACTAAACAGCAAGGAAACGACTCTAAAAGCTCACAAAAAGGCTCAAGAAACAGCAAGGAAACACAAGACTTAAGAACAACTTCCCGACACGACCAACCCGTATTGAACGAACGAGTAATCGGTCAAGAAGATAAAATTTCAGAACACTACTCTGGCGCTATCACTTCTACAAAGCCAGGTAAAACCAGCAAAAGGAGGTGTTAGATACTTAGCCAACTATTATCACATCTTACCCTTTTATTCCCACAAGTTTTAGTTGAATTACCCTCTCATTATCTACCTTAATTACTAGCTAAAAGCTTGCTGTCCAGAAAAACTTGCTTGCTGTCCAGATTTGAAATCCAGCTCTAAGCACTTCTTTTCTTCACCAAAGGCAGCCAAAACTTCAATTTTACATCTCTCATTGGTTCCCAAAAACCAGAATTAAACGATAACAACTATATTTGGAAAGAAGGAGAGGAAAACAACTTTTCAAACTCAAGTTAGAGCAAGATGAGATAAGCAGTCTAAGATAGGTAAGGAGTAAAATCTGAGAATTTACTTAAGCTTTCATAAACCATTTGATAATTTAAAAGTAAGTTTTTCAAAACATCCTAAAGACGACCAAGCTAGGGTTTCTACGGCCAGTACAGCTCTGATACCAAACTTTGTGAGACCCCGAGGTATTTAGCTTGTAATACTTAGTCGTCCAACTAACCTCTAACGTCCCGTTTTCTTTTAAGTCCTTGCCAAGTTTTTAAAATAAAAGTAACCATTTGGCTTTATTGAGAATCCAAAGCTTAACCTGAGATTTTTGAATCTGGAGAGTTCAATTGGAATTAATCAAACCTTAACTAAGTCGTTGTTGGTGTTCCTTCTTTGGTTGTGGCTCTCTGTGGTGTCTTTGCCGCCTCGGGTTGTGGTGCTCAAGCCTTTCTGTGTGCCCCTGGTTCGCCTCTTCTCTCTCTCTTAACTTCCCTTGTTGGTTTGAATCTCTTTGAGATCCAGACCTCTCTCACATCTCCCCTCTGTTGAAACCTCTCCCTTGCTTGGGGTTTTCTGTCAAGGACCGGCTCGGGTTTGTGTTTCAAAACCTCTTCTTCCGCAAGCCACGCTTGGTTTTGTTTCTTTCAGACCTCCCTTGTTGAGATCTAGCCAGCTCAGACCTCCCTTGTTGAGATCTAGCCGCTCGAGACCTCCCCTTGTTGAGATCTAGCCGCTCGAGACCTCCCTTGTTAGGATCGGCCTTTAGGACCTCCTCTCGGAGATCTTAGCCGTCCTGTGTTCTCCTTTAGTGGGATCCAAAGGTTCCGACCTCCTTAGGTCCAAGACCTCCTCTTGACCCTTCTTTGGTCTTTTGTAAAGACCACCCTCCTAACCTTGAATATTCTGTTGGTGGGGACCTCCTGCGCCCTTTGATCTGGACCGTTGAGGTCCTCCCTTGAGATCTTGACCGTTAGATCTCCCTTTTGGAGATCTACTCTTCAGACCTCCTGCGCCCTTTGATCTGGACCGTTGAGGTCCTCCCTTGAGATCTTGACCGTTAGATCTCCCTTTTGGAGATCTACTCATCAGACCTCCTGCGCCCTTTGATCTGGACCGTTGAGGTCCTCCCTTTGAGATCTTGACCGTTAGATCTCCCTTTTGGAGATCTACTCGTCGGGACCTCCTCACGCCCTTTGATCTGGACCGTTGAGGTCCTCCTTGAAATCTTGACCCTTAGACCTCCCTTGTGCGGTCCGAGTGTCGTGGCCTCCTCGTTGTGAGCTTTGAGGACCTCTTGTCCAGGGACCTCTTCTTGAGTCCTTGGACCTCCTGTCGAGACCTCCCCTTTGAGTGTCTTGGACCTCTTGCCCAGACCTCGCGGTGGTCTTTGGCGGGAATGACCCTTTGCGGTGGGGCCACCTCTTTGACCCGATGGTGCACCCTTTTGACTAGCCCCACTTGCCGCCCCTCTTCACCTTGTAATTATTGCTCTTGCCTCAAAACTCATGCGCATTTAATAGGTGTCGGGTCACATTAAATGCGATCACATCCGAGGTACTTTATTTCAATTCTTTTGGGCAAGCCACGCCCTAGTTATCCCGATTGCCTACACGTCATTGAACCTTTTTCTTGGTACACTCCACCAACTCCGGCTATATATAGCCTGGGAGGCGAGCCTTTGTAATCTTTTGCTCATTTCTTCCTTCCCTGCCTCCTCTGCTCGGTTCTTCCTTGCGCAAGACCCTCCCGAGGGAGCTCTTTGAGGCGGTGTTAAGCCTCTTGGTTTCCTTTTGGCTGAGTTGGTTTGAGTTCCTTTTGGTTCTTTTGTTGTTCTCTGGCTTAGTGTGGTTTTGCTTATTTGGTTCTCTTGCGAACGTGTAGATCACGAGTTCGAGGAGATCTTGGACCCGACTCTTCTTTGCAGAAGGCTCTCCTTTGCTTGACCAAGGCAAGCCACAGACCTCCTTTTGATCATCTTGAACCAAGTTTTGCAAATGTATTTTGGTTTAAATTATCATGCATGGCTATGTTTATAAGAAAATGGTTTGGGCTATAGTTACTTACCTACTTGTCGTTATGCCTCCTTTATACCTTGTCTCCATCATGTTGTCATGATTCACCTTGTGAGCCTTAGGGTGGATAATTTAGTTGGTGTTCTCTGTTATTTGCCAACATGGGGCCGTGGGTCTTATATAGCCTCGCTTAGAAAGCGTGGTTTGAGCGTATCATGCTTCATCTCTAATAATCTTGACTAATAAGTTATGAAATGTGTGGTTGGTGCCATTGTTGAGCAGCTATGGCGGGATGCCTAAGTTTGTGTCGATCGTGGTGTGAGACCACTTGGTTAAAATTTGTGTGCCAGGTGGGTGGTCTTTTGGCATGGGCTAATACAATTGTTTTGCTAAGGCAAGAAGGCAGGAGTGAGTAGTGGGTCTTGTGCACCTTGGTTTGTGGAAGTCTTGCCTTAGCACAATTAAGGACTTCACTTTGTGTCTGTTTAATCGGGCCAATTAGTGCAACCACAAGATCATTTTATGGGAATGGTGCAGGCTGAATAATTAGCAATGAGATGGCTTGGGGCTGTTTTGGTTGGCGTGTGATTAGTTGGCGCAAGAGGGGCACCCCATAACCCCGTGGATTTCTAGACCCTTTGGAGGATTGAAACCTTAGCAGCAGCCCTAGTCGGTTCAAAGCTTTGTAAAGGCCTTGCTGCGCTCTCTAGGCTGCTCACCTTAGGAAGTGAGCAAGGGTGACCGGAACCCATCCGCTAGAGATCGTGGATTGTGGGTAAAGTTGTACACCTCTGCAGAGTAAAAGATCTATTCAATAGCCAAGTCCTTGGTCATGGACATGCTCGATGAAATGGTGCAAGGGGTAGATGTTTCAAAAGCTTGTGCCTTTGGACACTTCAGCGAGATGCTTTGGCTTTGCCTCGAAGAGACCTTGGCGGCTCCAGAGGGGTCAAGGTTGGCTCGAGTAGTGGTCCAGGTTGGTTTGGACCTCTGGAATGGGTGTTCAGGTGGGTTTTGGGTGAGGACACAGCCTTTGGTGTGATCAGACCTCCCCAATTTTTGGTTGTGGCCGTGAGTTGGTGCTCACACCACCTTTTATTAAAACATCAAAAGTATTATGTATTATGGTTTTACCTTCTTTGCCTTTCAATCTATTATTGCTATTATTGTCAAATTTGGCTTTATGCAAACTAACCATCTGACTCTCCATTGGTAAGTCCTTGCATGAATATTATTGCATCTTTGCTCTCTGTGACTTCTTGAGTACATTCCAAGTACTCATGGCTTAAGCCCTGTGTCAAAGCAGATTATGAGGATGACCAAGTGCGAGGCGGTCAGACCTCTTCGAGGAGGAGTTCTTCGACGACTAAGATGCCTAGGGCGTCCTCCACCCGACGACTGTGGTGCTTGTTGGATGGCCTGCGTGTTTTGGTGTTTGAGCCCTAGAGCTCCTTATGCCAGATTGTAAGTCCTCGTTGGTTTTGTAAGCCCTCGGTGGCGAGACCTCTTGTTAACAAGCTTGACCATAAGGTCCTATTATATAAAGTTTAATTTATGCCTTCATCTTTGTTTGACCTCGTGGTTGTGGTATTGGCTTGTGTTCTTGTGCGAGCTAGCTCGATTGTCTGGGACTAGCTCGGATGCAGGCGCAGACCACCAGGAGGTCCCACGATTTAGCTTCGGGAGGTCTGCGGACCTCTCTTGGTGATGTGCTGGAGGTGCTCACCGGCGGTGGCGGCCACGACCTCCAGGAGGTCCTCAAGACCTCCTGGGAGGTTAGTGGCGGACCAAGACCTCCAGGAGGTCCGCAAGACCTCCTCGGTAAAGCTCCATGCGGTGCTACCACATCCTTCCGTGGTGACTTCGCAGCGCAAAAAAAAATGGTCCTCCGGACCTCTTGCGGTACATCACGGGGTGGGTCGTCACAGTTGGTATCAGAGCCTAGGTCGGTCAGGGGCGTGGCCATAGGCGTAAAGGTCGATTTAGTTTTTATCCAAAAGTTATTTTCTAAAGCAAGTCAACTTAAAATTTGTTTAGTAGTTCTTTCCTTGTCTTTGGTTCTATCTTGCCCTTATCACGCTTAAAATCTTTTCTTGTCTGTTCTACTCTCATCTTAACTCCTCCTTAGTTCCCTTTTCTTATCTCTCGCTTTGGAACCTTGATTTTGAATCTAACTTGACTTCCTTGCCTTTATAACTTCAATAGGGCCATTGTAGAAAGGTTAGGATTAGTGGTCCTATTCTCGAGTCTCGCTTAGCTTGGGTCTTGAAGACCTCTGTTTTGAAGCTTGTTGCCTCTTTTGGCCTCCTGGCCTTTTGGTTCTCTCTTGGGTTAACCAAGTCACCCCTAATAAATGCCCTATCTTTATTTCTCTGTATCCTCTTACCCTTTATGCTTTCCTTCTTACCTATTAAACCTTTAGAGTTTTGTCCAGATGGTGCAGACTCGGCGATCCACAAGTCAGGTGAGCCCCGAGCAGCTTGCCTCCACCCCCACCTCCTCCAAAGTGGCGACAGAGCACCGGGTTTTGGGCGGTTTATGGCGGACAAGCTCGGATGATGAGCTCTATGATGCGAGATTATGAACCAGATTATGGCTCAACAAAGCCGACCACCAATGCTTTACTTGCCATGATGAGTCGAGAATAGTCAGTGCAGCGGCCACCACCTCCACCCCCACTCACCCTCAATCAAGGCCGTCGAGTTCATGAAGACACGCCCACTACATTTTCGAGCTCTCCCGAGCCTTTAGATGAGATGATTGGTGAGATCAACAGAGAAGAAGCTGGATATTGCTCATTGTGAAGAGCAGGAGAAGGTTTTGTTGCCTCACATCAACTGGAAGGACTGCGGTGAGTGGTGGGACACATTTTGTGCCTCACATGCTAACCCCAGAGGATCACTTGGGCAGAGTTCTCTGCACTTTTCGCCACTCCCATGTCCCGATGGGAAGGTAGAGATGAAAAAGGAAGAGTTTAGAGAGCTCAAGCAAGGCGGCATGTCGAAGAAGTGAGTATCTCACTAAGTTCACTCAATTGTCGTTATGCTCGCGAAGATGTGGCTACGGATGATCTTGGCGAAGCGCTTTAGCGAGGCCTCCATCCCGGCTTAAAAGTTCAAGTTGTGGGCAACGATTATCCCGATTTCCAAAGCATATGGTGAACAAGGCAATGCTCATTGAGGAATCCAAGAGAACTCTCTGAGTCCTACAAGAGAAAGGTGCCACCCTCGGTGCTCGGCAAAGACCTCCCAACGCCACAAAGCTTTTGTGCGATTACCAACCAAGCGCCAAGGACCTCCTGGACCTTCGGGACCTCTGCTAAGACCTCCACTGTGTCACTCGCCGGTGCCGCATCTTGGCAGCACCAAGACAACCCTAACGACCTCCACAAAGAAATGGGATCACCTGCTTCAAGTGTCACCAAGTGGGGCATTTTGCTAATCAATGCCCACTAAAGTCAGAGCCAACCACCAAGACCTCTACTTCAGGACCTCCCTCGGCCAAGACCCCTCAGGCCACAGGACCTCCTCAAGCCAGAACCTCCCAAACTTTTGGAAGGGGCCGTGTGAACCATGTGGCAGTGGAAGAAGCACAGACCTCCTCAGACGTGGTACTAGGTATGTTCCTAGTAAATTCAGTGCCAACTGCAGTTTTATTTGACTCTGGAGCTTCCCATTCGTTTATTTCTCGGAGTTTTGCTGCAAAGCACCAGTTTCGAGTTGTTGCTCTTAAGTCTACCTTGTTGGTTCAATCCCCCGGCTCAGAACTAAGCACGAACCAGGGTTGTCCACAAGTGAAAATGGTCATAGAAGGAGTAGAATTTCTAGCCAACCTTATCCTTTTGGACACTGGGTCCCTAGATGTGATTTTGGGCATGGGTGGCTAGCTAACCACCATGCCATGTTGGATTGTAGTGGCAAAAGTATCTCTTTGACCAGCCCTAGTGGTGCCTTTGTGAAGTTTTCGCCACCTCGGAGAAACTCCAAGGAGCCCTATCTTGTAGTGCTCAAGTTCAAGTTTTGGAGGATGTCCCTGTTGTTAAAGAATTTGTGGATGTGTTCCCTGATGAGCTCCCAGGAATGCCCCCAGACAGAGACCTTGAGTTTGTCATAAACCTTGTCCTGTGGACCTCCCCATCTCCAAAAGGCCCTCTGATTGCATGTTGATGATCATGTGGAGTTGAAAAAGCAGTTGGAAGACTTGCGAGCAAGGGTTTTATTAGACCTAGCTCCTCACCTTGGGGAGCCCAAGTGATTTTGTGCCTAAAAGGATGGCACTCAAAGGATGTGTGTGGACTACTGAGCTCTCAATGATGTCACCATCAAGAACAAGTATCCTTTGCCAAGAATTGATGATTTATTTGATCAATTGAAGGGGTCGCTGTGTTTTCCAAGATAGATTTGAGAACAGGATATCACCAACTTAAGATTCGCAAGGAAGACATCCTAAGACAGCCTTTTTTCAACTAGGTATGGGTTATTTGAATTCTTTGTTATGTCTTTTGGGCTGACCAATGCCCTGCCTATTTCATGAATTTGATGAGCCGAGTGTTCATGGAGTACCTAGACAAGTTTGTCATTGTCTTTATTGATGACATTCTAGTGTACTCCAAGAGTGAAGAGAGCATACAAGCCATCTCTTTTCGGTTTTGGAAAAATGAGAGCTCATCGACTCTTTGCCAAATTTAGTAAGTGTGAGTTTTGGCTAAAAGTAGTGGTCTTTTGGGGCATGTTTTGTCAAAAGAAGGAGTGTCTGTCAACCCTAGTAAGGTTCAAGATGTGCTCAATTGGGAACCCCTAGGACCGTGCCTCAAGTTGAAGTTTTCTTGGCATGGCGGTTATTCTGAAGGTTTATTGAAGGCTTCTCCGGATTGCAAAACCTCTCACTCAGTATTAAAGAAAGAAAAGAAGTTCCTTTGGACCTCAGATTGTGAACAGAGTTTCCAAGAGCTCAAGAGAAAGTTGACCTCTGCCCCAGTTTTGGTTCTTCCAGATGTCAGGAAAGATTTCGAAGTTTATTGTGATGCATCAAAGCAAGGACTTGGCTGTGTTCTAATGCAGATGAAAAGTGGTAGCTTACGCTTCAAGACAGTTGAAGCCTCATGAAGCAAACTACCCTACTCATGACCTAGAGTTGGCTGCTGTGGTTCATGCCTTAAAAATTTGGCGCCATTACCTCATTGGTAATAGGTGTGAAATTTACACTGACCACAAAAGCCTAAAGTACATCTTTACACAAGCAAATTTGAATTTGAGGCAGAGAAGGTGGCTTGAGCTTATTAAGGACTACAATGTGGGAATTCACTACCACCCAGGCAAGGCCAATGTGGTGGCAGATGCTTTGAGCAGAAAAGTTTATGTCAATACTTTGATGGTTAAGGAGAGCCAACTTTGCCTTTGTATGAAGAATTCTTGAAGCTTAGACTTGAGTTAGTGGAAGAAGGGTTTTTGGCAACTCTTGAAGTGCAACCTACCTTGCAAAAATAGATCAAGGCAGCCCAAGATGGAGATGCTAGCATCCAAGAGATCAAGACCAACATAAGAGAAGGGAAGGCTGCAAGGTTTTCTATGGATGACCTAGGTGCGGTCTGGTTTGATAAGAGGCTCTGTGTGCCCAATAACACGGAGCTCAAGGGTATAATACTTAAAGAAGCCCATGAAGCTTTGTATTCTATACATCCAGGAGTTACAAAAATGTACCAAGATGTCAAGGAATTGTACTGGTGGCCGAAAATGAAGAAGGAGATAGCAGATTTTGTGGCCAAATGTGACACTTGCCAAAAGGTTAAGCGAAGGCACCAAAGACACGGAGGACTTTTAGTGCCCTTACCCATACCCGAGTGGAAGTGGGAAGAGATCGGCATGGATTTTATTACTGGTTTACCTCGTACCCAAGCTGGTTTTGATTCTATTTGGGTCATAGTGGATAGATTAACAAAAATGGCTCACTTTATTCTGTGAAGACTACTTATTCGGAGACAAGCTAGCGAAATCTACATGGCAAAAGTGGTGTGCCTTCATGGTGTTCCAAAGAAGATAGTCTCGACAGAGGATCTCAATTCACCTCCAAGTTTTGGCAAAAGCTACATGATGCCTTGGGCACCGAGCCTCAACTTTAGTACTGACATACCACCCTCAAGCAGATGGCCAAACCGAGAGAGTTAACCAAGTCCTTGAGGACATCTTTGAGAGCTTGCGCTCTAGAAAGACAATCTAGTTGGGACAAGATGTTACCATATCTTGAATTTTCCTATAATAACACTACCAAGCGAGTCTCCAAATGTCCCCTTTGAAGCTATTTATGGGAGAAAGTGTAGGACTCCTTGTCTTGGGCAGAGATCGGGTGAAGGCCAAGTTCTTGGCAGGACACTGAAAAAGCCGAGGATCAAGTGAGATCAATTAGGGAGAAGTTAAAGGCGGCCCAAACTAGGCAAAAGAGCTACGCAGATGTTAGGCGTCGAGACCTAACTTTTGTCCCAGGAGACCGAGTCTACCTCAAAGTTTCACCTCTCAAAGGTATGCAATGTTCGAGTTAGTGGGAAGCTTGCTCCAAGATTTATTGGACCCTTTCCAGTCCTTGCAGAAGGGTGAAGTAACCTACCAGTTGGACCTCCTCCTCGACTTCTTTGGAGTTCACAATGTGTTCCATGTGTCACAGCTTGAAGAAATGCTTGCGAATGCGAGAGGACCAAATGCCTTTAGAAGTGTGGACCTCCAAGAAGACCTCACTTCAGAGAGCACCCCATCAAGATTTTGGGCGTGTCGAGAGAGTTACCAGAGCAAGACCACCAAGGCTGTGCAAGGTGCAATGGAGCAACCACTCGGCCGAGGCAACATGGGAGCGAGAAGAGGACCTCGGGAAGGAGTTCCCCACCTATTCCTAGTTTCGGCTGAATCTCGGGTCGAGATTCCCTTAAGGGTGAAGGTTTGTAGCGTCCGTTTTCTTTTAAGTCCTTGCCAAGTTTTCAAAATAAAAGTAACCATTTGGCTTTATTGAGAATCCAAAGCTTAACACGAGATTTTTGAATCTGGAGAGTTCAATTGGAATTAATCAAACCTTAACTAAGTCGTTGTTGGTGTTCCTTCTTTGGTTGTGGCTCTCTGTGGTGTCTTTGCCGCCCTCGGGTTGTGGTGCTCAGAAGCCTTTCTGTGTGCCCTGGTTCGCCTCTTCTCTCTCTCTTAACTTCCTTGTTGGTTTGAATCTCTTTGAGATCTAGACCTCTCTCACATCTCCCTCTGTTGAAACCTCTCCCTTGCTTGGGGTTTTCTGTCAAGGACCCAGCTCGGGTTTGTGTTTCAAAACCTCTTGCCCCCCCAAGCCACGCTTGGTTTTGTTTCTTCAGACCTCCCTTGTTGAGATCTAGCCGCTCAGACCTCCCTTGTTGAGATCTAGCCGCTCAGACCTCCCCTTGTTGAGATCTAGCCGCTCAGACCTCCCCTTGTTGAGATCTAGCCGCTCAGACCTCCCCTTGTTGAGATCTAGCAGCTGCAGACCTCCCTTGTTGAGATCTAGCCGCTCAGACCTCCCTTGTTGAGATCTAGCCGCTCAGACCTCCCTTGTTAGGATCGGCCTTTAGGACCTCCTCTCTGGAGATCTTAGCCCTCCGTGTTCTCCTTTAGTGGGATCCAAAGGTTCCGACCTCCTTAGGTCCAAGACCTCCTCTTGACCCTTCTTTGGTCTTTTGTAAAGACCACCCTCCTAACCTTGAATATTCTGTTGGTCGGGACCTCCTGCGCCCTTTGATGCGGACCGTTGAGGTCCTCCCTTGAGATCTTGACCGTTAGATCTCCCTTTTGGAGATCTACTCTTCAGACCTCCTGCGCCCTTTGATCTGGACCGTTGAGGTCCTCCCTTTGAGATCTTGACCGTTAGATCTCCCTTTTGGAGATCTACTCATCAGGACCTCCCTGCGCCCTTTGATCTGGACCGTTGAGGTCCTCCCCTTTGAGATCTTGACCGTTAGATCTCCCTTTTGGAGATCTACTCGTCAGACCTCCTGCGCCCTTTGATCTGGACCGTTGAGGTCCTCCTTGAAATCTTGACCCTTAGACCTCCCTTGTGCGGTCCGAGTGTCGTGGCCTCCTCGTTGTGAGCTTTGAGGACCTCTTGTCCGGGACCTCTTCTTGAGTCCTTGGACCTCTGTCCAGACCTCCCCTTTGAGTGTCTTGGACCTCTTGCCCAGACCTCGCGGTGGTCTTTGGCGGGAATGACCCTTTTGCGGTGGGGCCACCTCTTTGACGATGGTGCACCCTTTTGGTCGGCCCCACTTGCGGCCCTCTTCACCTTGTAATTATTGCTCTTGCCTCGAGAACTCATGCGCATTTAATAGGTGTCGGGTCACATTAAATGCGATCACATCCGAGGTACTATTCAATTCTTTTGGGCAAGCCCTGCCCTAGTTATCCCGATTGCCTACACGTCATTGAACCTTTTTCTTGGTACACTCCACCAACTCCGGCTATATATAGCACCGGGAGGCGAGCCTTTGTAATCTTTTTGCTCATTTCTTCCTTCCTGCCTCCTCTGCTTTCGGTTCTTCCTTGCGCAAGACCCTCCCGGGAGCTCTTTGAGGCGGTGTTAAGCCTCTTGGTTTCCTTTTGGCTGAGTTGGTTTGAGTTCCTTTTGGTTCTTTTGTTGTCTCTCGGCTTAGTGTGGTTTTGCTTATTTGGTTCTCTTGCGAGCGTGTAGATCACGAGTTCGAGGAGATCTTGGACCCGACTCTTCTTTGCAGAAGGCTCTCCTTTGCTTGACCAAGGCAAGCCATGAGACCTCCTTTTGATCATCTTGAACCAAGTTTTGCAAATGTATTTGGTTTAAATTATCATGCATGGCTATGTTTATAAGAAAATGGTTTGGGCTATAGTTACTTACCTACTTGCTGTTATGCCTCCTTTATACCTTGTCTCCATCATGTTGTCATGATTCACCTTGTGAGCCTTAGGGTGGATAATTTAGTTGGTGTTCTCTGTTATTTGCCAACATGGGGGCCGTAGGTCTTATATAGCCTCGCTTAGAAAACGTGGTTTGAGCGTATCATGCTTCATCTCTAATAATCTTGACTAATAAGTTATGAAATGTGTGGTTGGTGCCATTGTTGAGCGACTATGGCGGGATGCCTAAGTTGTGTCGATCGTGGTGTGAGACCACTTGGTTAAAATTTGTGTGCCGGGACTTGGTGGTCTTTTGGCACGGGCTAATACAATTGTTTTGCTAAGGCAAGAAGGCAGGGAGTGAGTAGTGGGTGCTGTGCACACTGGTTTGTGGAAGTCTTGCCTTAGCACAATTAAGGACTTCACTTTGTGTCTGTCGAACTAGGCCAATTAGTGCAACCACAAGATCATTTTATGGGAATGGTCTGGGCTGAATAATTAGCAATGAGATGGCTTGGGGCTGTTTTGGTTGAGCGTGTGATTAGTTGGCGCAAGAGGGGCACCCCATAACCCGTGGATTTCTAGACCCTTTGGAGGGATTACGAAACCTTAGCGGGCAGCCCTAGTCAGTTCAAAGCTTTGTAAAGGCCTTGCGCTCTCTAGGCGCTCACCTTAGGAAGTGAGCAAGGGTGACCGGAACCCATCCGCTAGAGATCGTGGATTGTGGGTAAAGTTGTACACCTCTGCAGAGTAAAAGATCTATTGAATAGCCAAGTCCTTGGTCATGGACATGCTCGGTGAAATGGTGCAAGGGTAGATGTTTCAAAAGCTTGTGCCATTGGACACTTCCGCGAGATGCTTTGGCTTTGCCTCGAAGAGACCTTGGCGGCTCGGAGGGGTCAAGGTTGGCTCGAGTAGTGGTCGAGGTTGGTTCGGACCTCTGGAATGGGTGTTCAGGTGGGTTTTGGGTGAGGACACAGCCTTTGGTGTGATCAGACCTCCCCAATTTTTGGTTGTGGCCGTGAGTTGGTGCTCACACCATCTTTTATTAAAACATCAAAAGTATTATGTATTATGGTTTTACCTTCTTTGCCTTTCAATCTATTAATGCTATCATTGTCAAATTTGGCTTTATGCAAACTAACCATACTGACTCTCCATTGGTAAGTCCTTGCATGAATATTATTGCATCTTTGCTCTCTGTGACTTCTTGAGTACATTCCAAGTACTCATGGCTTAAGCCCCATGTCAATGCATTATGAGGATGACCAAGTGCGTAGCGGTCTGAGACCTCTTCGAGGAGGAGTTCTTCGACGACTAAGATGCCTAGGGCGTCCTCCACCCGACGACTGTGGTGCTTGTTGGATGGCCTGCGTGTTTTGGTGTTTGAGCCCTAGAGCTCCTTGTCGCCAGATTGTAAGTCCTCGTTGGTTTTGTAAGCCCTCAATGGCGAGACCTCTTGTTAACAAGCTTGACCATAAGGTCCTATTATATAAAGTTTAATTTATGCCTTCATCTTTGTTTGACCTCGTGGTTGTGGTATTGGCTTGTGTTCTTGTGCGAGCTAGCTCGATTGTCCCGGGACTAGCTCGGATGCAGGCGGAGGACCACCAGGAGGTCCCACGGGACTTTCTTTGGGAGGTCTGGGACCTCTCTTGGTGATGTGCTGAAGGTGCTACCGGCGGTGGCGGCCACGACCTCGGGAGGTCCTCAAGACCTCTGGGAGGTCGATGGCGACCAAGACCTTCAGGAGGTCCGCAAGACCTCCTGGGAGGTCCTGGCAAACCTCCTCGGTAAAGCTCCATGCGGTGCTACCACATCCTTCCGTGGTGACTTCGCAGCGCAAAAAAAAAATGGTCCTCCCGGACCTCTTGCGGTACATCACGGGGTGGGTCGTCACATAACCTTAGCATCACAACCAAAATATCCCGTGCCTCGGAAAAATATGTACATCCTAGAAGATGCTGTACATACACCCTTTTACAAAATCATGCATCAATTCCACACAAGCATAGAACCAAGCACAAACTAGATTAAACAAAAGACATACATAGTAAGTTTATTACAACAAAGCCAACCGGCCAAACACAAGCTAATAAGCTTAAACAACAGCGGAAGCAAAAGCCATAAGATGGCAATAACAAAAGAGCCACGGTTTGCCGATAGCCCACAAGGCAAACTGACCGGGCCGCCAACCTAGTCATCGAAATCGAAGTCCGTATCACGATAGTCAATCCCTTGGGGATCAACTTCCTCTGCAACAATTTAGCAATGCAAATGAGTACAAAAATGTACTCGAAAGACTTACAAGTAACAGCCTATACATAGCTACATGCAAGCTTTAATCAACGGAGTAGGCTGTAGGTTATTTTCAGCATAAAGCAATTTTCCTTTGCAATAATACAATAACTTGAAAGCAGTTTTGCAATCTATTTTTAATGTTTAAATAACAGCGAGACAACAATAATAACAAAAGATAGATGACAACAACAACCTGGAAGTGACTAACCCAATAGTCACCACAACAATAGCATGAATTACCCATTCATACCACCCACAACAAGTTTTAATTAAAAAGGTTATAGTCTAACTCTCGAAAGACTTCCCCAAGCGCGTCCATAACCTAGGATGAGGCTATTCAAATAGTTTATACCCTGCAGGGGTGTACCAATGTACCCACACATCAGACCACCTTTTTGCCACATGATTTAGCACACTACCTTTGGTATGCCAGCACGGCTAAGTCCTACGAGACATTTCCAATGGAAAGAGCTAATTAAGAGTCGCACGTATGGGGGTTATCACCTAGCGGACCGCCTTTACGGGCTCCCACTAAGGACCCACACGAAGAGTAGGATGCACCGGCCCAGCCTAAGCAACTGCGGGTGCTCCCCTCCTTTCCCAACAACAAATATTTTTCTTTACAACAACCACCAAATGACTCATTAATTAACACCCCCCAAAGTACTTAGCCAAGAGAGGTCTCATATCCCCCTCGTGTGGTTAGCACACAAAATTACTTGGTTTAGTGTAACAAGATGTTCGGTCCTTGTTGACTTAGGCACCATTCTACACACCAACAGATCACACCATTATCCATTGTGCCCAAGTCCAAAACAGTTTTTGTTTTCAGTTTTTGACTTTACAAATTAACAAAGCACAAGTGCTGGACATAATGGAAGAATAATTAGATTTGTGTGATCAAGATCATCGACTAAGTCGATGACCGCCCAAAACTACCGATAGCTAAGCATGACTAAGCAACATTAACTCGTCAACTACTAAGTGACAAGAGCTCATCCAACGAACTCCAATCACAGCAAGATAATCCTAGGCTCAGTAGTAGAGGATAAACATTTACCTACAGATTATGCAACTAGAGAATCAACTAATCGAACCATAATTTAACAACAAAATAGAGCATGCAATACATACAATTTTTAAACAAGATATTTAGACTTTGAAATTAATGGGATTAGTATGATCAAATTGCTTGCCTTGATGGTAGCTCTCTTGCTGCAGAGAATCGCTTTCGAACTCAACGAACTCGTTGGCACCTAATGAAAGAATGAAAAGAACCGATAAGAACGAAGAACACCGAAAGACTCAAAAACCAACTTCCACCAAAAGCTCTGAAATTTTGACAGCAGGAAGAGCATGATTTCTAAAAAATTTAGCAATCATAACCAATTGATTTGGATTCTCAATGCAAAAGTTATGGCCAAAACAAGTTTTGCCAGTTGGAAAAATGATGAAAAATTCACCTCAGGTACTGTTCACCCGAAATTAAATTTTTGGCATAAATTTCCAAAGAGGTGTTGCACCTGAGATTTTTATGGTAAACAAAGCACCACATGAGATGAACAACACAATTTGATTCACCTCATTTGGAGCTAGGATGCATTTTCTATGATTTTTCAAAGACATGAAAAAGAGCACAAGTTAAATGCAACGACAAAAATAGTAGCATGCCTAAAACCTTTTCTACAATTAAGCACACTAACAGAGGAAACCAACAAACTTGGTTTCACTCAAAACGGAGCTACAGAGAAATACTTATGCATTTTTCAAGTTAAAAGAAATTTTAATGCAACAAATAAAGCTAAACAGGAATTAAATCTACTAACAATTTTTCTGGAGCAAAACTAAGCTTCCAACCATTTTTATATTAAAGCTTAGTTAAAACCAGAACCAACAAAATTTTGAATCAACCGAAAAGGATTTAAAACGAATTAGTTACGCAATTTTGAAGTTTAATACAATTTTTAGTTTGCAAATAAAGCATACCGGGTTTTTAAACCAACTTACTCATAGCGGGAAAACATGGACCGTTGAGATTGAATCAACGGCCCACGTGAGCGAACACAGTAGCGCCACGGAGGCCAACAGAGCCAACCATTGGATTTAGATCCAAGCGGTCCACATCGAAGAAAAGTTCGGAAGGTCTGAACGTTCCAACGAACGTGGGCCGTTGATCTTGAGATGGATGGCTCCGATCAAGGTGACGATTGGACGGTCCGAACGTTCCAACGAATTTGAGCCGCAGATCAAGAAATGGATGGCCAACACTACGGGGAGGTCCGGGGGTCTAAAGGTCCCGCAGATCTTAACCGTAGATCTTAAAATGGACAGCTGAGGTTCGGTGGTCCGAACGTTCACAGCGATCTAGATCGTTGGATCTAGATCGGATGGTGAATGTTCAGTGGTCCGAACGTCCCACACGATCTAAGCCGTAGATCAAGAAATGAACGGCTGAGGTTCGGTGGTTCGAACGTTCCAACGAATCTGGGCCGTTGATCTCGAGATCAACGGTCCACGACGAACAAAGTGTTGCGCACGCGCCTGAGAGGGTTTACGGACGCGGGCCCCACTGTCAGTGACACGTGGGCCACTCACAATTGCTTAACGCGCACGAGGGTGGTTTAAAGGCGCGGGCCCGCGGGTCAGTGGCAGTTAAGGCCCGGTTAAGACCACCATTAATTACCAAGCATTGATTATCGCCGATTAAACGATGATTAGCGTTAATGATGTCCTAAACGCCAACGCACAGTGCGTTTCGTCCGACAAAAGTACCGAGGGCCTCCAAGGCTCACCGCCGGCGACTCCGGCCACGACGGCGCGAACCAAGGACAGCAACGGGTGTGCAATAGCAATGCGCACCCACTGGTACCACTCACGATGGCGGCGACGGCCCAGAACAGCGGCGAGCCGACGACGAGCGGCGGTGCAAGCACGGCCAAACAACAAAAAGCAAGTGGAGCTCCGCAGCGGTTCAAAGAAGCGGTGCCACAGCATCTAAGGACTACCCAGAGGGTTACCTTAGCACTGGGAGGCACAGAGAAGGTCGGAGCTGCTCCCACGACGAAAGACTTCTTGGCGATGAAGAATATGAAGTGGAGATGGCGGCTGAGCAAAAAGAGAAGGACCAAGGTCCTTTGGGTTAGCTCCATTATAGCTCATAGATGGTCCATGAGCAAGGGATTGATGAATGAAGCCCTTACGGTGAGGAAGAAAGGGATGAACTTGACCGAATGAGATCCAAACTTAAATTGATTGCTTCTGTGAAGGCAAACCCAAATTAAGTTAGGGAAAAGATGAAGATGATTAGAGTAACAAGGTGGGCATAAAAGTATTAGCAATTGAACCCTTTGGAGCACTATCGACTCTGAAGCTTGCTTGCGGTGACAATGGCGGTTGGGGATTTTGGTGGTTTGAGCTTGCTTGAGTAGAGAGGAGCAAGGCAAACCAAGGTGGTGTTTAAAGGAGGCCAAGGAAGAGCTCAATGGCTACTTATAGCCGAAGGAGGCGAGGAGAAGAACAACGGCAAGGACAGAGGTGAGCTCGGGTCAAAGCTGCCGCCATGGTAGGGGATGGGAGCAGTGAAGGAAGACTTCTAGGGCAAAGCTCTGGCGCGCATTTAAGGCTAAGAGCCGTTGCTAGGACACGAAAGGGACAATGCACAGCTGCCCCCATGCCATGGCGTACTGGCGCGCACGCACGGGAGCGATCAAGGAAGGAGATGATGACCAGGACGCGATGGGGCCCACCGGTCACGAGAGCAAAAAGGAGTGGCTCGGGTCCATGAGCCAAGGGTTGAGTCAACCAAAAGGCACGGACCCAACTCAAAAGATGGTTAGATCAAGAGGGCGGCTAGGATTGAAAGCAATCTTGGCGGTTTGATTTAGATCAAGGGTTGAAAGGGTTGGTCGAACGGCCCAATCTGGCGAGGACCGTGCGATCGAGATCCAAAAGTGAGAACGCATACGACGATGGAAAGGCTCGGGATCGAGCCGAAGCAGGTTAGGTTCAGCAGGGAAGGAGGTTGGGCTCGAGTCGACTCGAGTCCAAGGACTTTGACCAAAGGGTTTGACTGGGGTTTTGAACAAGAGCTGAAAACTTGGAAGAATTATTTGAGGTAGCAAACTAACACCAAAAATTTTGAAATTTTGACTGGAGGTTCCTCACTCCAGGATAAACCTTGTGTAAATTTTTCCAGAGGTTTTTATGCATAACATTTTTCTCCAGAAATTTCTCAAGGCTTGTGTGGATATCATGGGGATATGCCCATGATCTTAGGATGACGAAACAATTGGCAATGTTGCTTTTGGTTTGAAGTTTCACGCGTTTTCGGCAAAGTTAAAAGGCTGATCTTTAGTCATTTTGGGAATTTGGCTTTGGGATAGGTTGACTTCATAGGCTATAGTGCATATGTGTTGCATGTTGCATGTTTTCACTAACGTGGGTCAAGTTGTGAAGAACTTGTTCCCGGATTCATGTTTGCTTGTCTATTGCTGTGCAGGTGGCTTGCAGGTCAATGACGGTCAACGACGAGGAGGATCGGGACTAAGCTTGGAGAGCTGAGTCCAAAACGATCGTGGATGCCGGGTGAGGTCAAGTGACTCAAGCGTGGACGCAGAATGGACAAGGATGACCGAAGCAGGCGATTGATTACTGGCTTGGTTGGATCAGCGGCGCGAGTCGTTGCAAGTGCTCGATGGTGCGGTGGGATCGGACGGAGAGACTTGACGACATGGAGCCGTTGATCAACCTACACGTAGCGAAGCAGGTGAGTGCTTCGCGTAGATGGACTCGGTCTTTTGGAAAAGATCGAGAAGGGTATTTTGGTAATTTTACCAAATACCATCTTAGTGACCTTTGGCTAAACCACGGTAGCGAGACGGCGCAAAGAAAGTGGTTTAAGTCAAGAGAATTGAAGACGGCGCTTTAATTTGCGTGCGTGTGTGTTCCGTTGTTGTTGGGCCTTAACGGAAGCCCATTTGGTTTTTAGGGTTAAAGGCTGCCCTATAAAAGGAAAGGGAGATAGGTCATCTTGGGGCCGCTGGAGAATAGGAGGCCCTGGCGGCGCCTTGTTGTGATGAAAAGTAAAAGTGGTGGTGGCGGTCGGGTGTCGATGAAAATAAAGCTCTGGCGAGACCCTATGGCGGCTTGTAGAGCCCCTGGAGAAATCGGAGCCTTTAGCCGGCGGCTTATTCTTGTTGCCCTGAAAAAATTGAAGAGCCGGGCGGCGGCCTGTGCAGCCCCCTGTAGAAACCACATCTGTGGCGGTGCTCTGTAGACACCAAAGAAAAAGAAGCCGGTGGCGGCCCTTCCGGCCCTGTAGTAAAAGTGGGGCTGCCTTGAAAAATCTGTTTCTGGTGGCGGCGCCCTGCAGTCCACAAATGACGAGCTTTGGGCGGCGGCTGTTGTGAGCGTCTAAGAAATCTGAGTTCCCTGCGGCGCCATGTCTCCTGAGAAACAAAAGCTCTATGCGGCGGCTTGCAGTGTTTTCGGTTTGCTGTTGTTAGACTTTTTAATTACCTTGGCTGCTCATTGATGCAACTGCAATTTTTCTTTGCTTGTCTTCCGCTAAAACCGGATCTGTGTGGCGGCGGCCTATGCTCTCTACAGACAAGACGTTCCCTCGGCGGCCGGTGCTCTGCTGAAAAAGAGAGGCTGTAGTGGCGCCCTGTAGCCTCTAGAAATTGCAGCCTATGGCGGCGGCCTCTTGCCCGCAGAAACAGAACCTGTGGCAGCGCCAGGTAGTTTCTTCGGTGGACAGTTAAGTCTAGGAATGGCTGCCGATTGATCTGCTTACAGTGGAGAATCCATGAGTTGATTAGATTAGTTTATTCCCTTGAGTAGCTTTTCCTGTTGCGTCTGAATCCTTGCTGCTGGCTGTTTGGTGCTTAGATTTTTTCTATTCGGCTGTTGTGTGAGACATGAGTAGGCTTTTGCTATAGCGGCATCAAGAGAGTTTTGTAGATGATAAACACTTTTTGCTTTTGAGTGAATCCAGAAAATCAGCCACTGGTTGATTGTTGTTTTTGCTTTGTACGTGAGGTTTTGAGGCATCATGTGTTGTGCTAGTGGTGGCTCTACATGATGGGCTTGTGGCGGCTTTTTGATGCAGCTGTTTGATGTGGCTGTGTGATGGTGATGTGCTTGCGTCGGCTATACTGAACCCATTTTTGATCCGAGAGAGATTGCTTTGGATTTTGTGCATGCAGTTGTGAGGTGTTTTTAGTCTTGTGCTTTGGGGTTTGATCAGATTTAACACAGGTCATCCACTGTGCCTGTATACAGATCTTCATAGCTTTTATAGCTATTAGAGTGAAAGTAGTGTTGAGTTTGATCGAGGAGAAAAATAGAGAAAGCGTCTATTCACCCCCTCTAGTCGCCTTTCGTTCCTCTGACTTGTTCTAGGGTTTGGCCAAGAGTCAAACTGATTTGACTGCCTCTTAAAAATTATCAAATAATTTCTAAAAATTATGAAATTTTTTAGAGGAGTCACACAGCAGCCCTAGAACCAAAGAAAAAATATTTCCAGGGGTTGAACACAAGATTCTCACAAGGTGGTCATGACTTTAGTCAATTGGAGATTTAAGTTTTTGAATTCCACAATTCCTTTACAAGAATTACAGAAAAGTTCAAAAACTTCAAGATGCAAGAAACGTTTTAATTTCTACTCATTTTCTTACATTTGAAACACATACCCAGATTTGGGATGTTACAGTTCAAAAACACCAAGAACACACCAAGAACAGAAAAAATCAGAACAAGAATTTCAGAAACTTAGCTGTTAAGAAACCTTAAGAACTCAAGTTAAACTTAACCAAAATTGGTGAAACTAGAAACATAGCAAGATAAGGTTCTCAGGGTTATGATTCCAAAAGGAATTGCAGAATAAATCCCAAGAGAGAGACCTATCATGCTTCAAGATCACGTTGCATCAAATCTGGAATTTCAGAAACTTGCCCGCTAAGAAATCTCAAGAACTCAAGATCTACTCAATCAAAATTGATGAAACTTGAAACATAGCAATATGAGGTCCTCAGGGTTATGATTCTAAAAGGAATTACATAATAAAGCCCAATAGAGAGACCTATCATGCTTCAAGATCACGTTGCATCAAATCTGGAATTTTCATAAACTTGCACACTAAGAAATCTCAAGAACTCAAGATCTACTCAACCAAAATTGATGAAACTTGAACCATGGCTAGGAAATGATCTTGGGGCTATGATTCCAAAAGGAATTGCAAAGATATATCCAAAATCTCAACCTTTCATGCAAATAGTTCAAGTTGCATCAAGAACAGCAATTTCAGCTCAAGAACACGGTTAATGCAAACACAACTTGAGCAAGAATGAATTCTAGTGGATCTTCTTGGGTTGGAACATGTTCTTGATGAACTCCTCAATCTCTTTCACGTTCTAGATCCAATAGAACTACAGCAAGTAGAAGGAGGGGAAGAGAAGCTCAAGTTGCAACAAAGAAAAGCTAGAAATTGCAAGAAATAAAATAAATTTCAGAACATATAAGAACTTGAAACTTTCATTGCTTCAAGAGGAAGGATTACAAAGCCACACTTTATGGTGGGCAAAGCTCCAAGGAGAATAAATCCTTCTCCAAGACTTAGTAGTGGAGGCATACCTCTACTCCTCTATTTATAGCCCTATGGGAGCAACCTCAACCCTTAGATCACCTCAAGGGCTAAGATTAACTCTCTCCACTCATTCATATCCACTTAGGGTTCAGCCAACTCTATCCCTTGCCTAGAATACCCCTCTTGACTAGCTACAATTACATCAATGCCCTTATGTTGATTTTGGTCAACATAGGCCACCTGGAACTACCACGCTACTCCACCTTGACGGTCTTCGGTCCTCGTTGACTTGTCACGTCCCCGCATTGTGTCTCGAGCTCCGAACACCCTCGGAATGCCTCGGTGACACTTGGACACTGCCAAGTCACCCTGAGTCACTGCACGGACTCGTCTCGCGCCATCTTCATGAAGACTCCATCTCTATGACCGGACTTGATCCCCGATGATCTTCTCGACCAACATGATCGTTCTGGATGCCAGGCTCTCCATGCTTGCTCCCGATCCCACGTCGAAGATCATCCAAGCCATCAAGTCAACCTGCAGTCAATGGAGACAAAGAAATCGTTTCCTTGGCACAAGCGTCGTGCACTTGACCATCATTAGTGAGAACATGCAACATAAAATCCCATACAACCTAGGTGAAACTCAAAACTTGACTTCGCAAATTTTAACAATTATCAAACCTCCATCAATAAATCCCAAATGATGTCAAATATTCATCATAACATGAAAAGGGCCTCCACATGGTCTCTTAACGTGACTTGGTCGCACCTCACTTAAAACCCGACCGAGCCACCCTCTACCGCGCCGCTCTTCTCTCGCTGCCACCGTGGGCCCGCGTCGTCAACTCCTTCGTCCACCTCCCGTTGCCGCACACAGGAACGTCGTGCCACGTTGCGGCGAAGCTTTGAAGCTCCCCGTTCACGCCGTCAATCCATCGCCATCATCGTCTTGGTAAGCCATTCCTCGGTTGCTATCGGCCACACCATGTCCTTAGTACTCTTTAAGTATTCCGCACCTCATTGGATCTTCACCTTACTCAGGTCCTTCCCTCCACGTGAGCCGCAATCGCCGCCGTAACCATCACCGTCGACGAGCCATCTCCGAGCCTCCTCAGTCCCTTTTCGTCGCTCAAGTAGCTTCCTTAGGCTCAGTAGTAGCTCGGGCACCTGCTCTCTTGGACAATGCAGAGCTGTTTTCGTTGCATGCTTTTTGGTCGAAGCACACCCACCGCTCATCTC
This sequence comes from Phyllostachys edulis, assembly GCA_036346405.1. Taxonomy (NCBI): domain Eukaryota; kingdom Viridiplantae; phylum Streptophyta; class Magnoliopsida; order Poales; family Poaceae; genus Phyllostachys; species Phyllostachys edulis. The sequence goes on from CM070550.1 coordinate 57,971,571, forward strand.
CGGCGCGCCACTACTACCGGCCATCGTTGAGGACGCCACCACCACCCCGTGATGCGCATCACTATTGCGGAGCTATGATAGCCCTTGGTCGGTGCCGCCAGGCAAGCGCGGGTGGAAGCTCCCGTTGTTGGGCGCATCCGGCAAAACACTGTAGCGCGACAATTAGAACTAATGACATTGATTAGTGTTTAATGATGTCTTAAAATGCTTAATGTGTCACTCACACGTGGGGCCGAGCACAGTAAACAAGGGGTAAAATAACAGTTGGAATGAGTGACTGACATGCGGGCCCAACCAATTAGTGCATAGTAAACCACCCGGTGGTCCATGGACTGGAGAACTATGCTGTGAACCTTCAGCTCACGCACTATTCCGTGAACCCTAGACTATGACACGTGGGCCCGTGGCCTTTTTGACCAAGCCAGCGCTGACTGGGATCGGTTTGACCGCGGCCCCACTGGTCAGTGACGTTGGCTAGGATGGGTATCGGTATAAAAAGTATTTTATGCTTTTACATATTCTGAAATGGTTTATTTGTGTACTGAAAATTGCTTTAAACTTCAAAATTGCATAAGAAATTCATTTTAACTCCAAAATTGATGATTCAAATTTTTTTAGTTTCCTTTTTACTTGTACTTTAATATAAAAATGGGTTGAACCATGTTACTGTTCCAGAAATCACTTTTGGCAAAATTACTTTAGGTTTAATATTATTGTTGCACTAAAAATTGTTTTAACTTCAAAAATGCATAAGTATTTCTCTGTAACTCCAATTTGAGTGAAATCAATTTTGTTGGATTCCTCTGTTACTGTACTTTATTGTAGAATAGGTTTCAAGCTTGTTACTATCTCTGAAAATCTTATTCTACGTATGACTTATGCACTACTTTCATGACCTTGAAAAATCATAGAAAATTCATCTTAGCTCCAAATGAGGTGAATCAAATTTCATTGTTCATCTCATGTGGCGCTCTGTCTACCATAACAATTTCATGTACACCACCTCTCTGGAAATTTTTACCAAAACATTTAATTTCGGTGAACAGTAACAGATGAGAATTATTTTGATTTTCCTGAAATCTGAGATTCAAACTATTATAACTTTCTCATACTAAATCGAAACGGAATAATTCTTTCACCTAAATTCATCTAAAATCAAGATCTACCTACTGTGAAATTTTCATGATTTTTGGATGAATTTGAATTTTTGAATATTCTCGGTGTTATTCGTTCTTATTTGTTCTTCTCGATTCTTTCGATGGGTTCCGACGATTATATTGAATACGAGAGTGATCCTTTGCAGCAAGAAAGTTATCTCCAGCAAGGCAAGTAGTTGTTTCCATTTGATCATGTTGATCCTATTACTTTCAAATTCTATTATCTTGTTTGCAAAGCGTATGTATGCATGCTGTATGTTGATGTTGAATTATCGATCGAGCAGTGATCCTATAGTTGCATAAACTGTAGGTAAATGTTCACCCTCTACCACTGAGCCTAGGTTATATCCGCTGTGATTTAGAGCTCATGGATGGGCGCTAATCACTTTACTTGTAGTATACGAGTTGATGTCACTTAGAAATGCTTAGAACGGTAGAATGGGGATCATCGCTTCGGCGATGGTCATTATATCACCACTATAATTACTTGAGTTAGGATACTCATGTATGTAATTGTATTTGGAAAAACTAAAACTAAAAATAAAATGTTTTAGACTTGGGCACATTGGTTTGATGGTGTGATTATCGGGTGTGAATGGATGGTGCTCGAGTCAACAAGGACCGAGTTACTTGCGCCACCGTACCGAGCATTTGCGCACTAACCACATAAGATGGATATGGGACCTCTCTTGACTTAGTACTTTGGCGTGTGTTATCTCTGAGTCGCAAGAAGTTGTGTGTGTTGTGTTGAAAAAGGAATTAATCCATGTGTGTGTTGGGTGTGACGGGAAGGGTTCTGGGTTTTAAGTCTCGGCCCTACCTCGAGGAGCATCGGTAAGTTCTCTCTCTGCTGATGACTCCGACACAACGTGTGGTTTCCATCATACGGGCGACTCGTAGTTAATACACAAAATTGGAAAACGTCTCGTAGGACTTAACCTTACCGGCATACCTTCGGAAGTGTGCTTTATCTAGTAGCAAAAGAGGCGGTCTGGCGTGTGGGTACATTGGTACACCCCTGCAGGGTATAATCTATTCGAATAGCCTCTTCCTAGGTGTAACGTCCCGTTTCTCTTAAGTTCTTGCCAAGTTTGCAAAATAAAAGTAACCATTTGGCTTTATTGAGAATCCAAAGCTTAACCTAACATTTTGAAAATTTGGTGAGTTCAACTAGAATTAATCAAACCTTAACTAAGCTCTTTGTTGGTGTTCCTTGCCGGTTGTGGCTCTCTGTTGTGTCTTTGCTGCCCTTGGGCTGTTGGTTCTTCGAAGCTGTAACAGCCCAAAATTTCAAAATTAGTTAAAGTTTAAAACTTTTTGTGAATTCTCTGAATTCTAAAAGCTTTCCTTTAAATTATTTAAAGCCAAAACAAATTTAAATCCAAAATCTATCACCAACTTTAGGTTGGGAATAATTTTATTAAGTCTAAAATGTTTCTAAGGATTTATGAGAATTTTTGTAGAATTTTTGGACTCTTTTTGCTATTTTCTAAGTCTAAAAGGAATTAACCAGATTATTTAAAATAGAAAACTAAAAGAAAACCCTCAGCAGTGCATGGGCCGAAACCCTAGCTCGGCCCACTCCTCCCACACGCGCCCACGGCCCAAAATGGCCCGCCCGCACCTGCCAACCCCTCTCCGCTCGCGACCGTCGGATGGAGATCCGACGGCCAGCGAGCCGACACGTCGCCCCCTCTTCCCAGCCCTCCGATGCAGATCCAACCGCCGCCCACCTTCTTCTCCCCGCGTTCGTCTCCGTTCAGCTGCGCCCGGCGCCGCCATTTTCGCGAAGGGGAAGCTCCGCCAAACCGCCGCCTCAACCTCCCTCTCCTCTCGCGGACGCACGCACGAGACTCGGCGCCCTCAACCGCCCCATTCCCCCACTTCTCCCCTCTTCTCCAAGACGACTTCGCCGACGCCGCGAACCGCCACAAGACGAACCCCCTCGCCCTCGCCGCCTCGGACCTCCCCGGCCCCTATAAAGGAGAGCCTCGGGAGCGTCACGTTCCACGGATCCCAACGCCCCCACTCACGCCCTCTCACTCGCCGTGTGCTCGCCGCGATTTGGGATCTTCTCGCCGCCGGTCGCAAGTCCACCGCCGCCGATTGCGCCGCAAATCCTTCGCCTCGCGTCCTCGCCGTCGCCACCATCGGCATCGCCGTCTTCACGCGATCCCGGTGCGCACCTCGCCCTCGCCGGAGGACCCCTGGAGCTCGTCGCCGTCGACAACCCGAAGCTCGCCGCCGCTTCTTCGTCGCCGCCGGCCACCTCCGTCTTCTCCTCGTCGCGTGGGTGAGCGCACCAGAACCCTCGCGTTCCCCTCTTCCTCCTCGTACCCTCGCCGGGGTCTAGATCGCCGTCGTTCGCCGGTTCATTGGAACCCGAGCGCCGCCGCCGTCGAGGTCTACGTGGCTTGGCCACGTCAGCGCCATCGTGGCGCCACCTCGCAGCCACGTGGGTGCCACGTCAGCCCTGGTGCTGACATGGCAGCCACGTCACACACACGCGCCACCTCCTATAGCTGGGGTCCCGTGGACTTGGTCCACATGGACCGTGTCTACGACACGTAGACCCCACTGTCAGAAATCATTTTTAAAATTTATTTAAATTCCGAAATTCCTTCGCTGATGTCAGCATTGCGCAATAATTAGATTTCCTTTAGAAAAATAATTCAGGAAATCCTTTTAAACTGCAGATTTAGGTTTAAATTTGTAAAATTCATAACTTTTGCATCCTAACTCCAAATTAGATGATTCCAATTGCTAAAATCTTAGAAAATTATTATCTAACTAAATAAAGTATAGTTATTCAATTTGGAGTTCAGTTTAGTCTGTTTTGGAATTTAGAAATTCATTTAAAATCCAAATTTAGATTAAAATTTGTAAAATTCATATCATCTGAATTCCAACTCCAAATTTAGTGAATTAAATTTCTAAAATTTTATAAAAAGATTATCTAGCTTAATAAATTAAAATTAGTTTATTTGGAATTAGTTTAAATTGTCATTTTGAAGTTGAAACTATTTAAATTGCAAATTTAAGATTTAAACTTGTAGAATTCATATCTTTTATTTCCTAATTCCAAATTGAGTGTTTCAAATTTATAAAATCTTATAAAATTATTATCTAGCCAAATAAATTATAATTATTTTATTTGGAGTTAGTTTAAACTGTCGTCTTGATTTTATTTGAATTTCTATTGATTTGTCGTATTTTCACGTTTAGATTACGACGATTCCGGGGAATTTGATTCTTCTGAAGCTTTAGAATTTCAAGACTTCAGCGAAGGCAAGTTACACTTTGACCATGTTGCACCTACTATTTTAAAGTTATTTAATTCAATTTTTAAATTTATTATTGCATGCATATTTTTAGTCAATTATTTTAATACCCTGTTTAAGTGCTTAGTTATTCCAATGGTTATTGTATGGCCAATTTTGTATATTGAAATGCCATCCCTTGTCACCATAGGTAAAATTGTTTGGAAATTCTTAGCAAATGCTTAGACCATGATTTTGATTTTGGGAGGATTTAGCCAAACCATTACAACTTGTTTAAAATTAAATCTATGGTATTGTTTTACCATAGAGAGTTTGTAAAGGTGGTTTTCGCTAAAATAAAATTAAAATGGTTTGGACTTGGGCGAACGGATGAAAGGTGGGTGCAGTTTATGCAGGTTAATCTGGTTAGGATTAAAGCCTGTGGTTTGATTTGAAAGACGCCCAAGTCAATTAAGGACCGCCTTTGGCGTCCTTTGCTATGCCAAAACGTGCTACCACATGTCTGTATGGGCGGGACACTGCTTATTAATTTGGGATACCTCTTAGATATTCGTGCCATGTTGTATGAGTGGGTGTTGGTTAGACATTAGTCCCACATGGTGCAAGAGGGGGTTCCCGGAGGATGGTTAGTCCAATGGAAGTGAAACCTTAGCGGGCATGAGTACTTTGAGGTAGATCATTGTAAAGGCCTTGTCACATGCTCTAGACTGCTTACCTAAGGTAGTGAGCGGTGGCATAGATATATGCCGGATAAACTAGAGAATTCGTGTCTTGTGGGTAGAGCTGTACAAACTCTGCAGAGTAGAAAACTATTCGAATAGCCACGTCCGCGGTCATGGACATGCTAGCAAAGCCACTTTGAGTTAGACTTGTTTTTGGTTTGAAATGAATTCAACAGATGTTTTCAGGATGGTTAGTCCTGTGGGAAAAATTGGGCGGTTAGCCATTGTGATTGGAGGATATCCATCACCTTTGTTGGAGGTTATCCACATTATTCAATTGTCATTTTAAAATATGATTTTAGATATTGTATGAAAATGGCCTTACAATCTACTATGATTATTTAATCTAAAACTGTTGCTTATGCAAAATAACCCTGCCAATGTCCTTTGTTTACCCTATGCATGCATTACAATTCCATATTGGGTGTAACTTGCGAGCACGGTAGTTGTGCTCATGCTTGCTTTATGCAACCAAATTTCAGGGGAAGACTACTATCAGGACGGTGAGGACACCGACGCCTAGGCTACGCCTCCAGACGATTGCCTGTGGCGGATCGTTCTGGCCTACTACTACTATCTTTACTTCCGCTGTGTTATTTACTCTTTTATTTGGCTTCTTGCCCAATTGTATCGAACTCTGATTTACTATTAATGCAATGCGAGATTTGGTTATGTTATCATTTTTGTAACTGTGTACACCGGAAATCCTGGACTGGTGTATGAACACAGAGGGTTCGGGATCTTTCGTTCTCGGGTCCGACAGAAGCCTCTCTGTGTGCCCCTGGTTTGTCTCTTCTCTTTTAACTTCCTTTGTTGGTTTGAATCTCTTTGAGATCTAGACCTCTCTCTCTCTCTCTTTTTTGTTTCCCTCTGTTCGGACCTCCCCTAGTTGAGATCTGGCCGTTAGGACCTCCTCTTTGGAGATCCTAGCCGCACGGACCTCCCCTTTTTGAGATCTAGCCGTTAGGACCTCCTCTTTAGAGATCCTACCGCAGAGACCTCCCCTTGTTGAGATCTGGCCGTTAGGACCTCCTCTTTGGAGATCCTAGCCGCACAGACCTCCCCTTGTTGAGATCTGGCCATTAGGACCTCCTCTTTAGAGATCCTAGCCGCACAGACCTCCCCTTGTTGAGATCTGGCCGTTAGGACCTCCTCATTGGAGATCTTAGCCGTCCAGGTCCTCCCTTCGTTGGATCTAAAGGTTCCGACCTCCTTAGGTCCAAGACCTCCTTAGCGCTTGGACCCATCTTTGACTCTCGTGGCTGTATCGCTTGAGGCTTTGCCTTCGTTACCTTAGGACCGTCCGGTGCGGTTCGGATGGCCCGATCCTAAGGGCACGTTAGCCTGGTCCAAACGTCCCCTTTCCCTCCTGACCGTCCGATCTAAATCAGACGGCCTAGTCCCGTTGGTCTGTTCGCTCGGTCCGAACGGCCCCTTTGTTTTGCGCCATTTGATCTGGATCTAACGGCTCAACTGCGAGGTAACGTTTGGATGGTCCAAACGTTCCTTTCCTTCGACCGCTTCGATTCAATCGAACGGCTCCTTTCTCACTAGCGTTTTCCTTTGTTCCCCAGGACCTCTTCCTGTTTGTTTTGCAAGGACCACCTCCTCGGTCCTTACTGGTCTTTTGTAAGGACCACCCTCCTAAATCAGAATATCCCTGTTGGTTAGTACCTCCCCTGCACCCCTTGATCTGGACCGTTGAGGTCCTTCCCTTTGAGATCTTGACCGTTAGATCTCCCTTTTGGAGATCTACTCGTCAGGACCTCCCGCACCTTTTATCTGGACCGTTGAGGTCCTTCCTTTGAGATCTTGACCGTTAGATCTCCCTTTTGGAGATCTACTCGTCAGGACCTCCCTGCGCCCTTTGATCTGGACCGTTGAGGTCCTCCCTTTGAGATCTTGACCCTTAGACCTCCCTTGTGCAGGTCCGAGTGTCAGGACCTCCTCGTTGTGAGCTTTGAGGACCTCTTGTCCGGGACCTCCTCTTGAGTCCTTGGACCTCTGCTCAGACCTCCCCTCCGAGTGTCTTGGACCTCTTGCCCAGACCTCACAGTGGTCTTTGGCGGAGATGATCCTTGCGGTGGGGCCACCTCTTTGACCAGGGTGCACCCTTTTGGTAGCCCCACTTGCCGGCCTCTCTCCACCTTGTAATTATTGTCTTGCCTCAGAACTCAGTGCGCATTTAATAGGTGTCGGGTCACATTAAATGCGGTCACATCTGAGGTACTTTATTTTAATTCTTTTAAGGCAAGTCCTGGCCTAACCACCCCGATTGCCAACACGTCTCCAACCTCTTTCTTGGTGCACTCCTCCAACTTCGGCTATATATAGCCTGGGTGGGCAAACCCTTGTAACCTTTTGCTCATTTTCCCACCTTGCTCCTGCCTTGTTCGCTCCTGGCTTGTGCTCAGGAGCTTCACCAAGAGTGAGCCGCAAGTGTTGGCATCTTCCTTGGAAAAACTGTTGGGACACGGGGTAGGCTACGATAGCTACAAACAAAATTTTCTACCACGTAAACCAGGAAGCCATGCAAGTAGATGATCATAGATCGTTACCACGAGCCACGCCAGAGCAATGGAAGAAGGGTTGGAGCGGCTGGTCCAACGAAGAGCGTCGATGTAGTGGTCGAGTCGATCGTCCAACGTCCGACAAGTCGATGTAGTGGTCGTAGTCGATCGTCTCCTCCAAAGAACGTCTGCGGTTCCTTGTCAAGATCGCGGATCGTCCTCAAAGCGCAACAATCGTAGTAGCGCCCTACGGTATCCACACGCCCAGGAAGGAACAACCGAACGGCGGTGTGCAAGACCAAGTCGCATGGTGGAGCTCTCGGGAAGATGGCGGCTAGGGTTTTGGTGGTGTTTCACGATGTTGCCCAATGGCCTCACGCACCTCCTTATATAGTGCTCGTGGCGGATCCTATCCGGACCGTTCTTAATCGATTCGTCTTGGTTTGTTCCAACCCGTTAAGTGTGTGACCACAGAGGTTCATGTGTAGTTCGGTTGTGATTCGAAACCGCTTCCGATCACGAGTCGAAGCGGCTCCTAGCGTAACATATCGATTCGAAAACACACAAATTATATCGGACGAACCTTAATGCAATATGATATACGACCAGGTCCTCATCACTTACGACCAAGTCCTATCTCTATCTGACCGACCAGTATTTGATCACGACCAACTCGTAACTCCTTACGATTTGGTTTCACCACTCTGTGATTACGTTCGACCGATCTCGACTTGCTTGTATCTCCATACGACGACCGATCGGTGGTAGTCGAACTAAGTGACCTACTCATGTATTCTCCCTTTGCCTCACGATATCTGGTTGAACTCCGGTGAGATGTTGTGTCATCCATGGACTGTTCAATACTTTCTCGTCGAGTATCGATAACCTTATGTGGTCGAACACTTCGACTACTAGTGGCATGGCCATGCACTTTCTTTATCCGATCAACGAGGGCAGAGACATCTCTCTGTTATGTTAGGAGGGCAAATCCATATCCCACCGGTCACATTCCTCTCCATGTTTGAGCATACCCAAAGCTACCTTTATAACTACCCGATTCACGGTGTAGCGTTTGGCAACCCCTAAGAGTGCTCTTACACATGTAGGAAACCATCTTGATCTCGGGTCTAAGGATTATACATCATCATTGCTTGAGACCAACTAATGACACATAGATTCATAACAATCTCAATAGTGCCTCAAGATGGGTCTTATCCAACATCATGTTCTCTAACATGTGTCCATATTATTGGTTTGATATCTCCATATCTATGACTCGTGAAACATAGTCATCAACCAATACATATGCTAGTCTATTCATATGTGTCCTCATATGTTTACGACCAGGGAAAGTGTAAGAATAATTATTGCAGAAATATAGAGTTTCACAACCAAGTCACATACTTGATAATAAATATTAACAATATTATTCTAGGAACAAGATAACACATTATCCAATGTCATGAACATAATGAAATATAATCATCTCTATGATTGCCTCTAGGGCATATTTCCAACAAAAACTTCCTCGCAGTTTTTGTTGGTCTTTTGCTTAGAGACCACCCTCCCTTGCTGTGGACCTCCCTAGTTGTCCTGAGCCGCCTGTTTATCTGGTTTTGGTGGAGTTTTGTTTAAGTTCCTTTAGAGCTCTTTTGAAGTTTTTTGGCCCAGTGCGGTTTTGCTTATTTGGTTTTCTTGCGAACGTGTAGATCACGAGTTTGAGGAGATCTTGGACCCAGCTCTCTCTACTAAAGGCTCTCCACTGCTTGACCAAGGCAAGCCACAGACTTCCTTTTGATCATTTTGAACCTAGTTTCATAAATGTATTTCGGTTTTACTTTTTCATGCATGGCTGTGTTTATAAGAAAATGGTTTGGGCTGTAGTTACTTGCCTACTTGCTGTTATGCCTCCTTCAAACTTTGTCCCTATCATGTTGTCATGTTCTCCTTGTGAACCTTAAGGTGGATATTTATTTAGTTGGTGTTCTTTGTTATTTGCCAACCTGGGGGCCGTAGGTCTTTATAGCCTTGCTTAGAAAACGTGGTTTGATCGTATCATGCTTCATCTCTAATAATCTTGACTAATGACTTATGGAATGTGTGGTTGGTGCCACTGTTGAGCAGCTATGGCAAGATGCCTAAGCTGTGTTGACTATGGTGTGAGACCACTTGGTTAAAATTGTTGTGCCAAGACTGGGTGGTCTTTTGGCATGGGTTAATACAAATTGTTCTCTTTGAGGCAAGAAGGCGGGGAGTGAGTAGTGGGTCTTTGTGCACACTGGGTTGTGGAAGTCTTGCCTTAGCACAATTAAGGACTTCACTTTGTGTCTGTTGAACTGGGCCAAACAGTGCAACCACAAGATCATTTATGGGAATGGTCTAGGCTGAATAATTAGCAATGGGATGGCTTGGGGCTGTTGTGGTGGAGCGTGTGATTCGTTGGCGCAAGAGGGGGCACCCCATGAACCCTGTGGACTTCTAGACCAAAGGGGGGATTGCGAAACCTTAGCGGGCAGCTCTGAGTCATTTCAAAGCTTTGTAAAGGCCTTGCCGCGCTCTCTAGGCTGCTCACCTTAGGAAGTGAGCAAGGGTGACCGGAACCCGTCCCGCTAGAGAGGTCGTGGATTGTGGGTAAAGTTGTACACCTCTGCAGAGTGAAAAAAATCTATTCGAATAGCCAAGTCCTTGGTTATGGACATGCTCAGTGAAAATGGTGCAAGGGGTAGTTGTTTTAAAAACTTGTGCCACTGGACACCTCAGCGAGATGCCTTGGCTTTGCCTCGAAGAGACCTTGGCCGGCTCCAAAGGGGTCAGGGTTGGCTCAGGTGGTGGTCCAGGGGTTTGGTTCGGACCTCTAGAGTGGGTGCTCTAGAGAGGGTTTTGGGTGAGGGCCTGGCCACTGGTGTGACCAGACCTCCCCCATTGTTGTTGTGGATGTGAGTTGGTGCTCACTCCACATTTTCTTCATCAAATGTATTATGTACTATTGTTTTGCCTTGCTGTTTTTCAATCTATTATTGCTATTATTGTCCAAATCGGCTTTATAAAACTAACCATCTGACTCTCAATTGGTAAGCCCTTGCATGATTATTATTGCATATTTGCTCTCTGTGACTTCTTGAGTACATTCAAGGTACTCATGGCTTAAGCCCCGTGTCAAAGCAGATTATGAAGATGATCAAGTGCGAGGCGGTCTGATTCTCTTTGAGTAGGAGTTCTTGACGACTAATCGCTTAGGGCGTCCTCCACCCGCGACTGTGGTGCTTGTTGGATGGTCTGTGCTTTCGCTTTTGGTGTTGGAGCCTTAGAGCTCCTTGTTGCCGGGTTTTGTAAGTCCTTCTTTGGTTTTGTAAGCCCTCGATGGCGGACCTCTTGTTAACAAGCTTGACCATAAGGTCTGTTATATAAAGCTTAATTTATCCGCTTCATCTTTATTTGACCTCGTGGATGTAATATTAGCTTGTGTTCTTGTGTGAGCTAGCTCTGTTGTCCTGGGACTAGCTCGGATGCACAGGGGCAGGACCTTCAGGATGTCCTACGGGACTTAACACAGGAGGTCTGTCGGACCTCTCTTGTGATGTACCTGGAGGTGCTACCGAGGGGTTGCAGGCCCAGACCTCCAGGAGGACTTGAAGACCTCCTGGGAGGTCAGTGGCAGGCCAAGACCTCCAGGAGGTCCTTAAGACCTCCTGGGAGGTCCTAGCAGACCTCCTCGGGAGTACACCGTGCGGTGCTGCCACTTCTCTCCGTGGTGGCTCCGCAGCGCAAAAAAAATATATGGTCCTCCCGGACCTGCAGTGCATCACAAGGGTGGGACGTCACACTAGGTTATGGACACGCTTGGATACGCCCTATGAGAACTAGACTACAACATTTTCGATAAAACTTGAATTCGGGTGGTACGAATGGGTAATTCGTGCTATGTTGTGGTGGCTATTGGGAAGTCACCTCCAGGATGTTATTTATGCTTATATATGTTGTCTCGCTGTTATTTAATCAATTAAAAATAGATTTTTCAAATTACCTTCAATCTATTACATTATTGCAAATGAAAAATTGCTTTATGCGTCAAATGAACCATACAACCTTCTCCTTTGATTCAGCTTGTATGTAGCTATGTATAGGCTTGTTACTCGTAAGTCTTGTGAGTACATTTTTGTACTCAGTTGCATTGCTTAATTGTTGCAGAGAAGGTTGATCCCCAAGGGATCGACTATTGTGAGACCGACTTCGTGCAGGACGACTAGCCTGGCAGCCCGGTCGGTTGCCTTGTGAGTAAGGGCAAACCGGTTGGCTTTTTGTTTATCGCCATCTTATGGCCTTTGCTTCCGCTGCTATTTTGGTTATTTACCTTGTCATTTGGCCGGTCAGCCCTACTTTTGTAATATGAACTTGTATGTACTTTAAGATGTAAGCTTGTAGACTTGGTAATGTAATGACTTGTGTATGGAATGGATGCTTAATTTTTGTATGGGGTATGTGTACTGCAATTCTGGGAAGTATATATGCGCCGAGAGTCGGGATATTTGATTTGTAATGATAGGGCCAATTGGATGGTTAAGTATTACGAGTTAAATACCCTGGGTTCTCACAGGTACCTGTGGCAATCGAAGGTGGACGGAGGTGAACGGCGGCGAGGTTCAAGTGGACGATAGCGATGGAGCTACGGTGGCGCTCCGATGATGTTGAGCTGACGACAGTGTAGATCAGGACCTTGCGGTGCCAGCAGTGGTGACGATGAGGCCTGGAGGTCACCAATGGCGACACATGCTGACGATGAAGGGTTCAACGATGGCTTTTCTTCTTCATGCGATTCCGATGGCTAGGAGACAGGTGCGAGGCAATGGCTAGGGTTTTTGAGGACGGTGCGGCTCGGGGTGCAGAAAACGAGGGTTAGGGTACTCTTAAATAGGTGGCGACGAGGTGTTTGGAACAAACACAGTGGCAAAGCTATAATGGACTCAGAGAAGAGAGTCCGTGTCGGGGATGATAGGGATGCCTAACAAATGGGTCCCACCTAGCGTTGATGGCAAGGCGACATGGAGATAGGCTAGGAAGCATACGCGGTTGGGCTGAATGGACTGGGCTGGAGAGAGGAGAAGTGGGCCAAGGCGAAAGGAAATCAGTCCAAAAGAAATTCCTAGATTTTAATTAGCTTTTCTATTTTAGAAATACCAGAAAATCCAAATAGCAAATGAACTCGAAAATATTCCAGAAAAATCTGGAAAATATTTCCAAGCACAAAGAAATCAAATAAAATAGTTTTGGGTTTAGTTGACGTTCAGATTAGTCACATTAAATTATTTTGACATTTGAAAGTCTCATTTAAGCTTGATCAAATTCAAATAAAATTTAGTGAATTTTTCTAAGAACAAAACTACTCAAAATGTTTTGAAACTCAAAAAATTGGGATGTTACATCGTCGTGGCCAGGATGGAGGAAGAAGTGGTTTTACTGGACCATGACCAAGGACGACAGCCTATACTTCAAGGGCAAGCCTGCAAAGAAGAAGAAGAATGGTACTCGAGTCCAAAGAACCTCGACTGCTTAGCCGTCTTCATTCGAGCTATCAAGGAGTTGAGAGGAGGGCTAACTGGATAGCATGTGGTGAAGGATTTCATCACACACCGTATTAGCCCCCTGAAGAATCGAGCACATCCTATGTCAGAGTACTCAGGGGTTAATGATCCGACTAGGGACTACAAGGAAGGTAAAGTTACGATCGATATACTCTTTAAGATTTGAGCACATCTATAAATCATATTCTTCTGCTTGTAGGCCTGCTAGAGAGAGAGGTTGACACTCGAGTCAACCTCAGCTGCGAGAAGGCCCCTACGACCATCGAGGGGGCTCCTCATATTCTAGTGGTTGTGTCTGAAGGGGAGAGGACAATACGTCTAAAGGTGACCAATATTTGTATTTATTTCATCTTTAGGGAGTAGTATTCATAGTTTCAACTATTTGTTGATTTTTGTTTTGCGACGTTTTGCAGCAAGTCGGTGCACTAGACCCTCAGGATGTCTCCAAGATGGACTTTGGGTCTGCTGAGGAGGACAGAGTTCCTTTGAGAAAGAGGTGTCGTCTTGTGAAGGCGGATGACAAGAAGAAAAAGAAGGATGTTAGGAGTTTGAGCACAACTTCCCGATCGACCATCGCCATAGGTCATTTTTTTAGCAGATCTGACTGCCAAGGACACGCAGGAGGTGGTCGTAGACCTCAAGCACAAGGTGCCTAAGGCCAAGGTACCCTTCTATTATGATGATAAGACATTCTCAATTTCTCCTTCTCTTGCTTTTGTCAAGTGAATTGAAAATGAAAACTGGAAGGGTTACGTTTCTTTTTTGAAGGCTACTAACGATTTAGCAGAGCCTATGGTCGAAAGAAATGACAACCTCTAGGTGGTCGAAGTTAGTTCCAATCACCCAGAAGTAGAGGTTGCACAAGAAGCTCTAACCACCCCCCCCCCTCGTTGTACGACCAGCTAAGGTCGTACAAGATGTGGTCGTTCAAACCAGCGATACAGGGAGCCTTCCAGAGGCTGAGACCGTACGACCAACGAGAGTGACCAAAGAGGAGGAAAAGAAGAAGGATAAGAAGATCAAGTCTTCTCTCAGAAAGGTTTCTTCAGGCTTCAAGATCGTATCTAAGAAGCCTAGGTATGTAAAATTTAAAGAATAAATAATTGTACTTACTCTTTTATTTTACCTCTTGATGTACTAACATCTGTCTCGTTTCAGTCCTACCTCTCCAGCCCTCAGGGATGCCCCTGTGGCAAAAGATGTCATTGTCATGGCTATGACCGTGGGAATTCTAGTTTCTCCCCTGGTTGTAGAGACAGAAGCGGAAGTGGTCGAGCTTTCGACCACCATCCTTGGGGCAACAGGAGAAGGGACACTTGCTAATGAGCCAGCCATGCACACTGAGGTGGTTGAACCACTCATGGTCGTGGAGGCAGAGATGAAGGCGCTTGAAGATGAAGCAATGATGATGATCAAGTCAACTGTCGAGGACATCAACGTTCGAACATGAGTTTTATCATTGCGAGCACCAAGTGCGGCTGATCCGATGATCGTGGAGAGCTCCGACCACCGTGCTGGAAAACAGGTTCTAGTGGATGTTCCTCCAGATCCCCAAGGTGGAGTCATTTCTTCTGTCAACAATGAAGAAGAAGAACAGTCTTTCGACCTCTTCCCCGAGTTCTTCAAACCATCGACTCTTGGGTCGTCTTCATTTAGGTCTCGTGACCGAGTCCCACACCCTAAGGATATACCTACCAGGGGACATATCTTTGATGATGAGCATCTTCAAAGAATATGGTAGGACAAAGTCGATGGATTCTGTAAACAAGAGGATTCTAAGATGGTGTATGCTCACTTTGTTTTTTCTTTTTCTCACTGTGTATTTCTTTGTTCGGGGAGCTCTCGAACAAGTTGCTACTGTTGGTGAATACCACAGGCAGCCGATGTTGCTGAGGAAGTAGAAGGCTGAACTCTGTGAACAAGCAGAGAGATGCTAAGACGCTGTTAACGAGTAGTTTTTGACCACTTATTTAGTGCTAATATCACTTTTTCCTTGTAGGTTTAAAAGTGATGAAAGGACCTTAGCCGATGCACTTGATTATGTAAAAGCCGAGGTGCAAAGGCTAAACTACGAAAAAGAAGACCCGTTGAAGAATCTTCAGGAGGCAAATTCTATAGCTTGCGAGCTGCAGAATGAAATAAACAGTAAGTATTTCACTTGACATTGTTTATTTCGATAACTTTATTTTCTTTCTCTAACTCTTTTTCTTGTTTAGAAAAAGAGGTCGATATGGGTAAGCTTCGCACTGAGGTCATTTCAAAAATCTTGGTGATCCATGAGCTTACTCGTATCTCCAAAGAAAAAGATAAGAGCATAAAAGAATGGGAAGAGCAGTGCATAAAGGATGCTGCCTCTCATAATGATGAAATCAAGAAGCTTGACACTTGCTTAGCAGGTAAGAATTCCTTACTTACGACCAGTTTTATTTACTGATATTTGAGAAGTGTTTTTCTAACTAGTCGTGCTATATTTTCAAAGCAAGCAGATGAAATAAAAGGACTTCAGGAAGCTTCGACCCACAGTTAGGAGGAAATGAAGGCTACAAATATCAATCTTCAAGATGACATTTCTCTCCTAAACAATGTGCTTGGTGGACTTGGTGTTGAGAAGGTCACTCCTCTTGAAGACACCGTGGTCGGACATACGAGCACCATTATGCAACAGGTCGGGACACTACAAGAGTTGATAACTATCTTGAAGACTAAACAAGCCGATTCGATAAGACAAACAGTCGAAGGCGCATTAAGTTTTTCTCTTACAAAACATAAGGCTCATGACCGGAATCTTAGTCTTCAAGCGATCGAAGCTGACTTCGACTACCCTAAAGCAAAGGCAACACAACTGATTGAAGATGTTCAGCCAGTTAGCAAGAAGGTCGCAGAGGAGATGTAGATCGGATTTCCTTCGTTAGAGTAGTTTGTAATAGGATTCCCTTTGTAAAACAATTTCTTGTTTATGTATATAAAACTTCATTTCCTACAATATGCCTTTTCGAGTAGTTAGTAACTCATAAGACAAGAAAAAAATGAGAATTAAAATTTTAAGACTAAGAATTGAAGTCATAATTGTAACTTTATCCTAGCCCCTGACTATTCGCTTAGTTTAATTACATAAACTAAGTAAATAGTGGAAAAAGAGTTTGTTTAAAAATTTTGTTCGACCTTTGCTTTTGATCTTGATTTTTTTGTACTGGTAGCAAGAGTTAAGAATAGATCGACACTAGAAAGTTCCTTCTAGTGAGCAAGACCATGTGCAGAGAGGAAAGTGTTGGTGATCTGCGTTAGAAGCAATCATAGTGATGATTGTATCACTTCTATGTTTATGAGTTATAGAATAAATGTTATTGTGTTCCTTGGATGAATTATCATTTATGAAGATTGACAAGTATGTGACTTGTTGGTGAAGCTCTTTAACTTATATGATGTCATTCTAAATGTATCCCTGGTCAGATATCACTGGTCGGAACACTAGTGACTAATCGACTAGAACATGTATTGATTGATGACCATATTTCTCCAATCATGGATATGGGGATATCGAATCAATAAAGTGAACACATGTTAGAGAACATGGTGTTGGATTGACCCACCTTGAGACACTATTGAGATTGTTATGATTTTATGTGTCATCAGTTGGTCTCAAGCAATGATGATGTATGATCCTTAGACCTAAGATCAACATGGTTTCCTATATCTGTAATAGTACACTTAGGGGTTGCCGAACACTACTCCGTAAATGGGTAGTTATAAAGGTAGCTTTCGAATATGCTATGAAACATGCGGAGGGATGTGACTAGTCGGACATAACATTTGCACCTTCTAACATAACATGAGAGATATCTCTAGCCCCTCGATGTGGCTAGATAAACAAAGTGCAAGGTCATACCACTAGTGGTCGAAGAGTCGACCACATGAAGTTATTCGTCACTTCTAACATTCCAAAGTTTTGTTACAAAAAATAAAATTAATATAGTTATTATTTTATTAGATTTTTTGAAATTTGAAAGAGTTTTCTTGGTTTCAAAAAAATTACAATTAAAAATTAGTTATTTAATTATTTCATTTCCTGGTTTATAATGTCAAAAAGAAATTTTATTGAGTTTAACAGGATTTTCCTGGATTTAAAGTGAAAAAGAAAAAAATATCAATTTTCTTGAATTTCTGGATTTTCTTTTTTTTTCCCAAGTTCTTTTGCTATTTCTTGGAGTTCAGTTTAATTTATTTCTTTCCTGTTTTCCCAAAATTTCTTTTAGTTGTTGTAAAATTTAATTTAATTTAATTATTTTAAAGTGTTGGATTTCTTTTGGAGATTTTGAAATTATTCAATCCAAGCTCGTAATTCAAATCCAAATTCCATCATCTCAATTCAAATCTCAAGTTAAATTCCAAAATCATTTCTCGGCCAAATTTTTAATTCAAATTCTCAATTTGAATTCACCTATCCTCAGTTTCAAACCTCAGCCAAAATTTCAAATTCAAATTTATATTTCAGTTTTCTCCAAAATGTAAATCCTAGAATTTCATTTCATCTTTATTCTTGGACCGAAAACTTTTTCTTTTTCTTTTTCTTTTTCTTTTTCCTTTCTCCTTTTCCTTTTTTCTCTCTCTCTTTCTTTTCTTTTCCTTTTCCTTTGTTGCTTGCTCTACTTCGGCTGCTCTCTGGCCGCCAGTGCCTTGCCTCGCCGCCCTTCAGTTCTGGCCATGACTGCGCATGCCTGCGCCATGGCCACGCCCGAGCCATGCCGAGCCGCACTACCGCACCATGTGCGTCCTGCATTCCCGCGCTGCCTGCAACTGTTTTGGCCGCACTGTCTATGCCATCAAGCCTCCACGATCATCGTGCTATGAAGTTTTCAGTTGCCACATGCCATCAAGCCTCCACGATCATCGTGCTATGAAGTTTTCAGTTGCCACACCATTCAATGGTTGTCGTTTCATGTAAACTCCGAAAACAAGCTTTAACAACACCGACGTTCCTTTTCACGTTCCCTGGCACCTCTTCCACCCCTAGCACAGCCCATGCTACTCCCAAATTCTTTAGAGCTCCACCGACGACGAATTTGCCATCTTCCCGAATGTCGGCCACCATGCCCAGTTCACATTGCTGTCTTTCCTGTGAGTTTCTTGATGTCCTAACCGCGTCACGTCGTGTTCCTGAGCCTAGTGATCATTTTCCCTCAATTAATTTCATGTTTGTCGTAGCACATCGCCGGAATTTCGCTGTCGTCTTCCTCTAGGCCAAAATCACCTCGAACGCTCGATCTTCTTCTCCGGTGAGCTTCCCACCAAATTGATCGCGTCACGTCAAGTTCCCGATCATCTTCTTTCTATCCCCCACCTCAATTTGGTTTTCCCCCATTGCCGAAGCATGTTGCCACCGCCACCACCATCAACCCACCGCCGATCACTGCCACCACGCCGACTCAGCCGTCCCCGCGCCACCCCGACGCCACAGACAACTTCCCCTCACCACCGCGCAGCCCATGGATGCGCTACCCTCGCCCGACCACCACCGGAGCGCCGCCCGTGTGCCTCCACCACCACGCACACCGCCACCTCCTACAGCCACCTCGTGGGGCCGGTGACCCATTCCGATCATCGACTGAACCTCCCGCACCGCCACTCGCTGTCGGCCACCGCCGCCCAAAGTGCTTGCACCCTTCTCTGCTTCATGCTCTGTTCTTTTCTTTCTCTATTTGCTCCTTGTGCCACTTCTAGGTGGGACCCAAATGTCAGCCAATTGAAGTGTTGTGTTCATTCTGAAATAGCATATTCCTTGGAATATTCTCTTCTCCATTCTATCATTTCATTTGAATTTCAAACTTCTGGATGTTTGTTCTCCTTCATACGAACTCCGATTCCGTCGATTCTTGTTTCTAAATTCATAAAATTCCAATGTCTATCTGTTAGAACCTAAATTATTTAGTTTGGAGTTTATTTGAATTTGACTTATTTTCACGTATAGATTTCGACAACTTTGTAGAGATAGATTTCGATGCCGTTTCAGAACAACAATTATTTGAGCAAGGCAAATTACACTTTTGATCATGCTTGATCCCATTATTTTAAATTACGTATTCTGTTTTAAATTATTATTGCATGCTTACTTTTATTCAGAGTAATTTAAATTCCTATCTTTAAATTGTAGCTAAATCCTAACACTTGCATAGCCAATTTTTGTCAACATAGGTAGTATGGAGAATCATTTCGGGTGTGATACATTTTGGAGTTAGAAATTGAAAGGATTGGATAATACTTTTGTGAATTGAAGGAAACAAAGTTATTTTTGCCGATACCCATTGATTGTGAAGAATGATAGGAATACATTATTATTGGATATTGGATTATAGGAATACATTATTGTTGGATATTGTATTATAGGAATACATTATTTTTGGATATTGTATTATAGGAATACATTACTTCTGAATTAAATAAAGGACATCTTGGCAGAATTAAATTGATTTTAAGTTATTGTTGGAGAATTAGTATTGATCTAAAGTCGAAAGGAGAAATTGGATTTAGACCAAATCTCAGTTGAATTAAATGGATTATTAGTAATTGTTGGAGAATTAGTATTGGGAAATTGATCCAGTAAAGGTGGTGATTGAAATACAAAAAAAAGTTGGATTTTCATAACAATTCATGATGTTAATTTTGGTGGATTGGTTGAATCATGAAGTATGTGTAAACTTTGTAGAATTAATTGGATAATTTGGTTATATTGGATTTATAGGATATGATTGAATAGAGATATTGGATTTAAAAGAAATTTTAATGAAAATAAATGTATTATTAGTGATTGTTGGAAATCTAGTATCGACAAACTAACCGAGTGTAGGTGATGAATAAACAATGAAGTTGGATTATTATAATAAGTTATGAATAGAATTCATGTGCATTGGTTGTATTATAGAGAATTGATGAAATTGGTGGAGTTAATTGAATAGTAGTGTTTGGTTGATCTATAGTTGTTGGTGCATTAATGTAAACAATGATGTGGTAGACCAACAAACATAATAAATCGATTTCAAGAGTATGATTCCAATATTGATGGTTGACTTACTGATCTTGAAGATGACAATTCTTGGACATCGAATCCCTCACACCTTGTCAACCTAGATAAAACTCTAGTTAATACAATAGTGTTGACAAGATGCTTTTGTGGGAAAAATGTGCTTAGTCATGCTTAGACCAAAAATGTTCAATTTGGGAATTTTTGCTAAATATTCAACTATTGTTTAAAAATGAGTCTATGGCATTGGTATGGAATGGAAATTTTGCAAATGATTTTGAAAAGCAAAATAAAATAAAATCTGGTTTAGACTTGGGTGAAATGGTTGTTAAGGTTAGTGCAAGTTGATGCACAGGATCGATTCATTTCAATGATCGGGACCATGGTTTTATTGGAAGTTGCCCAAGTCAGTTAAGGACTGGTCCGCGAGCTACGATTTGTAAAGCCCTACCGTACTACCATAAGTCTGGAGTGGGACAGACGTGGCTAAATAATTTGCAATATTCCTCTGCTAGTTGTGCCATTCGGTTGTGCGGGTGTCAGTTAGACAGAAATTCCCACTTGGCACAAGAGGAAGACTTCTGGCAGGCTGGTGGCCTAATGGAGGTGAAACCTTAGTGGGCATAACTATTTTGGGATGGAGCATTGTAACAGCCTTGTGATAATCACTTAGTCGCACACCAACGGAAGTGTGTAAAACAAACATTAAAAGTTCATTATCTCTTGTGGGTAAAGTTGTACAACCTCTGCAAAGTATCAAACTATTCAAATAGCCATGTCTACGGTCATGGACATGCTGAACAAAGTTTTTTGTGGATTAGACTTTGGTTTTGTTTTCAAAATAATTTTGACAAATGATCTTGGATAGTTTATCTAATTGGGAAATTGGACGGTTAGCCATGTGACAGGAGGGTATCCTTCACCAAAGTTTGAATGGAGGTTATCCTACTATAAAACTTGAGGATTTAGAAAATGAATTATAGTTATAGAATAACCGCTTTAGAACTTAGTACAAATATTTAAAAAGAAAACATTGCTTTATGCAAATTCAACCCTATAAGCCTTCCTTTGATAAATCATTGCATGTATTATAATCTGTTATGGGGTGTAATGTAACATCCCAAAAAATGGTTTGTGTTTCAAATATATGAAAATGAGGAGAAATTAAAACTTTTTTATGCCTCATGATGTCATTTGAAATTTCTAGAAATTTTCCCCTAAGGGTTTCCTAATTTCAAAGACTAATGCTTCAGTTGATGGAAGCATAGTACTTGAAAACTCTTTAAGCAAATCTTGTGATAGTCCTCTAGAAATATTTTTCCTAGCTTTTAGATTACCCTGGTAACACCTCTGAAAAATTTCATAATTTTTAGAAATTATTTACTATTTCTAAGAGGCCAGTCAAACCAGCTTCACTCTTGGTCAAAACCCTAGGACTTGACCTTGTGGTTTTTCTAGAAAGAAATGCAGTACATGAAAAGTTTTGGAAAAATTTCACAAGGTTTCTCTTAGATCTAGTAACCTTCCATAAAAAATTTTGAATTTTTGGAGCTATCAAACTATCTCTAAAAATTCGCTAACCATCTCAGCCTTATCTTACCAAAAATTAGTTTTCACTGTTCCTCGGGCTTAGACCCAACCCCGGCTCGAGCCACTTGTTTTGATCGAACCGCCTAACTGCACCAGCGTACTCGACTCAACCCAACCATCCATGCGCTTTGTGAGCCGTCCGATTTGAAAATCGACGATCAGGATTGAGTGGGCCATTCGGACCATTCGATCGTCCTCATCGTGTGAATCATCCGATTGAGGATCAACAGTCTGGATTGAATGGGCTGTTCGGACCATCTGAACATCCCCGTCACGTGGACCGTCCGATCTTGACCTAACAGTCAAAATCTATCTCGCTCGTTTAAACTGACCTAAGCCACTTTCGGTTGAGTCGCTGACACGGTGGGACCCACTTGTCAGCTTCATCTCTTACCTCCCGTGGCGCTCGCGTAGAAGCTCAATGCCACGCACCCTTTGCATGCTGCGCCGCCCCGTCAACGCCGTGAGCCACCGCCCATTGCGACCACTCCTGGAGCTTCGTTGCTTAACTCCGCCTCCATTGACGTCATCTTTCCCGGTTAAAATCCCTCCAAATCCTAGTTCCTCTTCACTTCTCCTCTTTTTGGCCGAGGAGAAGGAGGCTCACATCGACTCATCCTTTTGGTAAAATCCATGTAACCAAGTTCCCTGGTGCTATCTTTGCATGCCTTTTCCATCTTGGCTCATTGGAACACTTGTGGTTGCTTCTAGGTTCCGAGGCATAAATGTGTCCTCATCGCTGCCAAAGCGCGTTATCGGCCACTTCACTGTGCCATTTGTGTCCCTGGTAGGTTTTATCCTCTCTCTAGTGCGTCACCATGCGCCTTTTAGCCTAAGGAGGAGATCCCCTCAACCAATTTGGCCTTTTCATCACAAGATCGTTGGAATCTTGGGTTTCCCCATTTTCGGCCGCAAAGCTCCCTTTCTTCCCCATCTCCGGTGTGGTAAGCCACTCGTTGATCCCTTACTTTGACACCTTATTTGGGTCTCACTTGAGCTCCCTTGACCCCTCTTTTCTCCTCTCTAAGCCCGAGTCATCGCCCCCTCGAGGAACCCCTCACCACCGTCACCTTCCTCGACGCCAGCGCAACTCTGACTAGCTGGTCCTCTCCTAAGCCCTTAGGTAGGTTCATTGGACCTTCCTGATACTTATGCGCACACTAGCTAGCTCCTTTAGACACCGGGTTGCGACATGCAACGTAGCCGTAGCATCGCATCCGCTCTCTATCGTAGCACCGCTGCATTGGACCACCTCCGGTGATGCTCCGCCCTCCTCTAGTTTCGCTTTAGCACCCACTTTCTATTCTAGCTCTTATCTGGCACCGCCATGGAGCGTAGCGTCGGCGAGCCGCTAGGCAAAGCCTCGAGCATGAGCTCCTCTGCGTGGCGCCTTCAGACAGCCACTGTAGCACATCATTAGGGCAAATCTTGGGTCATTAAAGCTAATGATTGGTTAGTTAGTTAATGGCTGCCTTAACATGGTTTTGTGTTTATGGCATGTGGGACCCGCGTATAGAAAACATTAGGTTTAAGCGTTGTTTAAGCTAGAGTCTCTGACGAGTAGGACCCACCTGTTAGTTCGCTTGAGTTAAGAGTCCGAACTTGTATTTCGTTTGGACCATCCGATTTGGATTCAACGGTCTAGATCAGTTGGGCTATTCAGACCATCCTAACATCTCCTTCATTTGGATCGTTCGATTTTGATTCAACGGTCTAGATCAGTTGGGCCGTTCGAATCGTCCGAACATCTCTTCGTTTGGACCGTCCGATTTCAAATCAACCGCCTGGATCATTTGGGCCGTTCGGACCACCGAACGTAACCATCGTGTGGGCCTTCCGATTAGATCTCAATGGTCAAAAACGTTTTCAGCTTAGGGTTTATAGGAAAAATCTGTATATCAATTATTTATGTACTACAAATTGTTTTAAACTTCAAAACTGCATAAGTAATTCATTTTAACTCCTTTTTGGATGATTCGAATTTTGTTGGTTTATATTTTAAATATACTTGAATCTAAAATTGGTTTGAATCATGCTACTATTCCAGAAAAATGTTGTTAGTAGAATTACTTTAGGTATAGTGTTATTGTTGCACTAAAAATTGTTTTAATTTCAAAAATGTATAAGTATTTCTATGTAACTCCAAATCGAGCAAACTCAAGCTTGATGGTTTCCTCTGTTACTGTACTTTATTGTAGAATAGGTTTTGAGTATAATACTATCTCTAAAATTCTTATTTTATATATGGTTTGTGCACTACTTTCATAACTTTGAAAAATCATAAGAAATTCATTTTAGCTCCAAATGAGGTGAATCAAATTCCATTGTTCATATCATGTGGTGCTCTGTCTACCATAAAATTTTTATGTTCACCACCTCTCTGGAAATTTTCGCCAAAAAATTAATTTTGGATGAGCAGTGCCCGAGAGGGATTTTCCAGCAATTATTCAAAAAGCTGATTTTGTTTTGGCTATAACTTTTGCATAGAACATCCACATTGATTGATTTTTATTTCTAAATTCATTTAAACTCATGCTCTACCTTCTGTGTAAATTTCATGAGTTTTGGAGGATTTTGAATTTTTGAGTATTTTTGGTGCTATTCGTTCCTCTCGATTCTTTCGATGGGTTCCGACGAATTCGTTGAGTACGAGAGTGATCCTATGCAGCAAGAAAGTTATCTCCAGCAAGACAAGCAATTTTCCTTTGGTGCACGTTGATCCTATTATTTGTGTATGCTAATATTTCAAATGTTTCAACTGGATGTATGCATGCTATGTTGATAAGTTATTTTTCAGTTGCGATAGTTTGCCTGATTAGTTATTTGAACTGTAGGTAAACATCCATCCTCTACTACTGAGCCTAGGTTTATATCCGTTGTGACTTAGAGCTCGATGGATGGGCTCTAGTCACTTTATAATTAGTGTGCGAGTTGTTGTCGCTTAGAAATGCTTAGAACGGTAGTCTGGGGATCATCACTTCGGCGATGGTTATTATATCATCACTTTAATTTGTAGGACCGGAAAGGCGACTAGAGGGGGGGTGAATAGGAGCACCGAATCTTTTTTCAAAGATAAAGGATTCAACTCGCAAATCGCAAATCACTCCAATAGCTATGAGAGCTATGAAGATGAAAGCTTAAGCACAGTGGAAGACTTGAAAAGAATCCACTCCTAAACCCTCAAAGCACAACAGCAAACTCCCTGAAGAAATCCTGAAAAATCAGGGACAAAGGTACTACCACGGTTGTAAATACGGTACTACCTCATTGCGGTACTACCACAGGCAAATGTGCGGTACTACCTCAGGCAAAAGTGCGGTACTACCTTTTATCCTGACGATGAACAGAACAGCCTGAAAACAAAATCGAAAATCGACGTAACTTTTAAACCGTAAAGCCAAACTCCACCAAATTTGGAACACACCTTCCTAAGGGTATTAGGAACCTATTCCAAGTGGCGATCGTCCAGATCAACGTCAAAGTTTCGATCTTTTTCAGTTTTACCTAAGAAGGGCAAAGAACCGAGCAAAACGAAAAACTTGATCCAACTCTTGCTCGTGGGAGATTGATGATCTAGGTGACCTTAGATACGTTCCCACATGTCACAGCAAGGAGTAAAAGTGCACAAGAACAACCAAAAACCATAGGATCAACAAAATCTCCAAAACATCAAAGTAAGGTGCATGAACAAGAAAAAGAACGAAGAGAGCTCATCTCAAGGAACTTGCAAGGATTGATTGATGATTGAAGATTCATGGTTACAGCCACTCCATCCTTGAGGGCACAACTCATTACATGAGCATACAAGGCATCAATCCCTAAACCCTAGCTCTCATCTTCCTTTTCTAAACCCTAAGACCAAATAGGGTTTTTCTCAATAGACTCCCTTGGCTGCTGTGAACAGCACACAAGGCTTATATAGTGGAGGCTAGGAATCTAGGAATATTCTATTAGGGCACCCATTAAACCCTAACACACAATGGGTTAACACATACGCATCTCAAAGCGTTGTCTTCATCTTCGATTGACCTAAACCGCTTCTCCAGCGCCGACCAGCCTGCGGTTTAGCCAACAAGCCACAAAGGCGGTATTTGGTGAAATTACCAAAATACCCTTCTCGATCCTTCTCCATAGACCGAGTCCAATCGATCGAAGCAATCGCGCTTCCGCCACGTGTAGGTTGATCAACGGCTCTCATCATGTCGACAAGTCTCTCCGTCCAATCCCGCCGGAACCTCTAAGGCACTTGCACCGACCCGCACCGCTTGATCCAACCAACAGCATCGAATCGCGGTTCGATCCACCTCGTCCGATACATGCCATGCTTGAGTCACTTGACCTCACCCGGCATCCATGATCGATTACGGACCTCGGCTCTCCAAGCTTAGTCCCGATCCTCCTCGCCATTGACCGTCGTTGACACCGCAAGCCACACGCGCGACAATAGGCGAGAAATCGTCTCCAGGAACAAGTTCTTCACAACTTGACCCACGTTAGCTCAAAACATGCATCATGCAACACATACACAAAGATAAACATGGATATGACCTAACCCAAAATTAATTCTCCAATTGAAACAACATTGACTCAATTCATATCACAAGCGGTATTACGCCACCACGATCCGTAGGTATTACGCGGTCATACCGTTTCCTAACAATGATACTACCGCACTCGAGAATTCCCAAAAACTCCAAAAACCACTCCTCTGGAATTTGCAAACCGCAAAACAACGGTCATACCGAAGTGCGGTATTACTGCCAAGCAAGATGCGGTCATACCGCTTCACAAGGAAATCCAAGACCATTTTGCATTCGTTCTGGTTTTTCCATACCGTTTAACAACAAACGGTCGTTCCGCAACGCGGTATTACCGCAGTTAACACGCGGTACTACCGATTATCCTGACAGTTTGCTGAAACTTTCTGACAAACATGAAATCCAACAAACCTTCAACCAAATTGCCAATTGTATCATCACATAGGATTATGAGCATATCCTCAAGGTGTTCACAATCTCCCCCTTGATGAACACATTGGCAATAACCCAAAAATGAATGTTTTGAGGTTTGAAAGTAAAAGAAAACAAGTTTTCGCACAAAGGCACAATTTAGTCTTTTAGCAAGTAAAAGCAAGGAAGATGACCAAATTGGCTTCAGAAAAGTTTCAGCAAGTGAGATAAGGCAAGGAAGGCAAAGAGAGCTTCAAATTCCAAAGAGTAGCCAAAAAATCTCACTTTGGTCCAAAAGAAAGAACACTTGTTTTTTTACCTTTGATCATTGTGAGTCTTCAAGAATTGCAATTCAAATTCAGAAAAGACCAAAAGAATGCAATAGAGATGATCCCACTCACTATGATCAATAAAAAGCCTATGACTCCAAAAAGCTCTAAAACAACATTTTTACCAATCTTTCTCCCCCTTTGACAATGAATTCATCAAGGTGCATGGAAGAAGATCGAGCATGAAAGTAATGGAATGGCTGTAATTTTTGTAATTTTTCATTTTTTTTCATTTTTTTGTTTGTTTTGTTTGTAATTTGAGCAAAAGGAGCCATGAAGAGTATCCATGAAGACTGTACAAGTATTACACCAAGCCATATTATGTGAAGAAGCTATAAGCAAGTATGGCAAAACATGTACAGCAAAGCTAAGGCCAAAATAACAATAATCTGAGATTAAATGAATTGAAGGCATGACCAGTTGCTCAAGATCACAGTTTAACTAAAGGTATCCAAAAATGAGTCAGGCCATGTCTATAAGCAAAACGGAGCCAGAAGCTAGAAAATGAGTCAGTTTTGAGCACTTGAGATCAGTTTTTGAATCAATTTGTTCAAGCACTTAGAATTTAGCACTTTGAGCACTTTGCTGAAAATGATTGGTTTTATCTTAGTAAAGCAAGTCATGGACTAGGAGCCATCCACAACTACCTCCTAAGCTTCAACCAATTGCCAATTTGTTTTCTTAGCATTGTGCTAGATCTCAAGCCTCACTACGACCATCCCAAGCAACAAAAGCTTAAGAGAGTGATCTAGGTCATCCAAAACTCCCCCTGAGTTCATGCCTAGTGCAATGGCAAGCTGTCTCATGAGAAAGAATTGGTGAGATCAGTTTTTTCGCACAAAAAAGCTCATTTTTCATTTGCTTGACTTAAGAATTATCATAGCTCAGTTTGAAACTCAGAATAAGTTCAAGACTCAATTAAGCCTATATGACATGGCATGAATCATGAGAGGATCACTAAAGCAAAACTAGTCACAAGCTCCAACAAGTCATGTTTTGATTCAATTTTCTCACAGATAATAAAGCTAGCATGGCAAAAGCTAGGCTATACATAAAAAGCCATAAAAGAAGTCTAGCAAACTAGCACAAGACATGGCAGGGTATAAAGCATGAAATCAATTCATACAAGGATAATAATCAAAGCTCCACAAGGTTATATTACAATGCAAGTTGCTGAATTGTAAAATGCATTATGATACAAATGAATGCAAAAAGAGCAAAACTCCCCCTCAAAACAGGCCAAGAGGACTAACAACCCCCAACTCTCCCCGCAAAGAAGCAAAACGAGAAGAATCAAGAGCTTTAGTGAAAATATCCGCAACCTGCTGCTCGGACTCTACAAAGTAAAGCACAACATCACCCTTCTCAACATGGTCTCTAAGGAAATGATATCTAACATCAATGTGCTTAGTCCTAGAATGTTGCCTTTGGGTTTTTGGCAATGTTAATGGCGAAGTGTTGTCACGTAAAAGAGAACACTACCCAAAGACAACCCATAGTCCCGCAGAGTAGACAAGATCCAGAGAACACGAGAGCAACCATCGGGTCTGTGTTACATACTCGGCCTCGGCGAAGGATCTGCAATGTAAGACTGTTTCCTAGAAGACCAAGAGATAAGGGAAGTGCCTAAGAAATGACAAGTGCGGAAGTACTCTTCCTATCCACTCTACACCCATAAAATCAGCATCGAAAAAGCGCGAATGGAGAGAGCGAGAAAAAGAAGAATACCAAAGTCCAAAGTCAAGAGTGTCTGAAGGTACTGAATATGCGACGACCGCTTGACGATGAGAAGCTCGAGGAAGCTCGAAATCGAGCGCACAGACACACAAAGAAAGCAGTATGTCGGCCTCGATTTGTGAGGTAGAGGAGGAGCCGATCATCTTTGCGGTACTCCTTCCGTCCACGGCTCTCCATCCTCATCGTGGTCCGGCCACGGTGGTCGTGGCAATGGGAGTAGACATTGGCCTACTACTTCCCATATCGGTTACCAAGAAGGTCCTTTGTGTACTTACTTTGATGAATGAAGGTGCCTTCTTTCAGTTGCTTGACTTGAAGACCAAGGAAGAAGGTCAATTCACCCATCATGCTCATCTCGAACTCCCTGCTCATAGAATCTGAAAATCTGGACACCAAAGCATGAGAGGAACCACCGAATATAATGTCATCCACATAAATCTGAACCAACAAAAACTCACTGCCATGCCTGAGAGTGAACAAGGTTTTATCTACCAATCCCATTTTGAAATCATTTTTAAGCAGAAAACTCTTAAGCCTATCATACCAAGCTCTAGGGGCTTGTTTCAATCCATACAAGGCTTTGGAGAGTTTAAAAACATGGTTTGGGAACTTGGGATTTTCAAAACCAGGAGGTTGCTTGACAAAGACTTCTTCTTCTATGAAACCATTCAAGAAAGCACTTTTAACATCCATTTGAAATAGCTTGAAGCCCTTGGATACCGCAAATACTAGCAAAATACGAATGGCTTCTAATCTAGCTACAGGAGCAAAAGTCTCCTCAAAGTCTAAGCCCTCTACCTGGGAATACCCTTGAGCTACAAGTCTAGCCTTGTTGCGAACTACCAACCCATCTTCACTTTGCTTATTTTTAAAAACCCATTTTGTTCCGATTATGTTATGATTAGGTGGAGGTTCAACTAAGGTCCAGACTTTGTTTCTTTCAAAATTTTCAAGTTCTTCATGCATGGCATTGACCCAAGAGGCATCAGAAAGAGCATGTGTGACATCTCGGGGTTCAAAAGAAGCAACAAAAGCAGAATGTGCATGAGAATCAGAAGAGATGAACCTGGAGCGAGTGACTCGCTCATGTAGATCCCCAATAATCTGCTTTCGGTGGATCTTTGTTGAATGAATCGAAGAGGAGCACCTGGTGCAGAAGTGGCCTCTATCTCACGGGCTGTGGAGGTAGGATCAGAGCCACTCTGATCGTCGGAAAAGGTAGGAAGAGGCTGCTCATCTGAAGCTGGTGTAGTGGAAGCAGGCTCTCCAACCAAGTCAGAAGGGACTTGAGGATGGATTGGGTCCTCATCCTCAGAGTCATCATCGACGAAGATGCTCTCGAAACACGTGTACTGCATCATCGGGTCTAGTACTGTGACTAGCCTCATCAAAAGTGACCGCAAGTCTCAACAACTTTGTTAGTGTCAAAATTAAATACACGATAGCCACGAGAATGAGCAGGATATCCAAGAAATATGCCATCAGAACATCTAGATTCAAATTTATCAAGGTTGCCATGTTTAAGAATGAAGCACTTGCAACCAAAAATCTTGAAATGAGAAACTTTGGGCATATGACCAAATCTGAGCTCATAAGAAGTCTTACCAATAACAGATCTCAAGAAAACCCTATTGGAAATATAGCAAGCAAGAGAGATCGCCTCATTAAAACCTCCTAGGTGTGGAATGCTCATCTAGCATGGTCTCGCCATCTCTACAAGAGTCCTATTCTTCCTCTCTACAACACCATTCTGTTTGGGAACTCTAGGTGATGGCGGTGCTCTAGCCCCTATCGTAAGAAAGTGGCAAAGGAAGAATTCTTGAATTCTGTCCCATTGTCACTCCTAATGGCTCTCAACGCTCCAGAAGCTCAACAAACAAGTCTAAGGACCAACTCTCTAAAGAACCCAAATGCCTCGTCCTTAGAAACCGGAAAATAAACCCATGAATACCGGAGTAATCATCCACAATCACAAGCACATACCATTTCCCACCCACCGATCAACTCTAGAAGGACCAACAAGTGTCTAAGTGCAAAAGCTGTCCAGTCCATCTGTCATCACTACGGTAAGAGGTGGATGAGAAGCGAAACCATCTTACCATGTCTCTGGTGTGCACACAAGGTCTCTAATGACCTTGAAATTTAGGACCTCTAATCAAATCCTTGCTCTCGACTCTAGTCAAGTGGTGAAGCCTATGTGACCAAGCCTCACGATGCCACAACACTAAATCATGGGAGTCGGCTACAAGACACCTAGGGCTAGAAGCGAGAAGAGACACGGAAATCGGCACAAAAGATCCTCTCAACCCTAGAGATCTCAAAGACAAGCTCACCAGAGGAATCTATAACCTGCACTCACCACTCTTAAATCTCACCTCTAGACCCTCATCAAGCGGTGAAAGCAGAAGCAGATTATACCTCACTTACTTACCAAAGCGGCGTCCTTGAGCATGAACTTGTTGTTGACGCCCTTTGTGCCCTTGGTCATCACGGTCCCGTAGAAGCATCCCCAAATGTGATCAATTCATTGCGGATGCACGTGTGAGGAGGAGAACCATCTAGAATCCCGGTCATGTGTCGAGAGCACCGGAGTCAACAAGCCATATGTCCTCCTTCCTCGCACGACGGACCTACAAAGCACGAAAGCAGAAACATCGTGCCTCGAAGATGGGGTTAGTGATAAAAGACTTGGGAATCGATCTCGAGTCACACGATACTTAGGCAAAACAAGAGAAGCAAAGATAAAATGGTTAGGAGCAAACTCATAAGAACGCACACGAGAACCACCTAGACCTCTCCGAATCGACCTACCAAAAGGTCGGTACTCCCCCTGTCTAGATGCTACCCGCGGTCTCTCCTCACGAAATCCTAAACCAGAACGCTGCCTAGAACCACCAAAGGAGTCAAAGAAGTCATTTATGAATCTAGGCCTATGTCTAGCAGGAAAGACAGGCTGCCTAGCTCTAGAGACAACAGCAGGTGAAGGAACTCCTCTAATGGTTCTCAAGGTACTCATCCTCTCCTTCCTCTCAATCTTGGCTCTCTGAGAAGAGTAACTCAACAATGTGGCCATTCTTCTTGCGAGAAGGTGCAATGGTACTTGACCTTTTGAGGGTCGACCGATGAAGTAGAAGTACCTATCTTGCTAGAAGTGGTTTGGGCAAAACCAAAGCAGATTTGAAGATTATCTTGGATGGCTTAGAGGGTTCTACCTCAAGCAGGCCACTCTCAATGACTCTAACAACCTTAGGTGGATGATTCTTGGAATGCTCTAGGAATCAAAACCTAGGCCACTATTATTCACACTCACCTTAGATTTGTCTAGAATCATGTTGAGTTTCTTCCTCCCACCAACAAATCTCTCAAGAGTCCCTTTGAGGTAATCATTTTGTATGGCTAGTTCATAACAAGAAGCACACTTATTTGACTTGCTAGCCCTATCAGACTTTTCCTTATAGTGAGCTACCTCGGCTTTCAAAGCCTCACAAGACACACAATAGTTATCCCTAATCTTATCCAACTGCTCTTTGAACTTAACTCTAAACGCTTCTTGTATCCTATCTACATTATGCCCAAGTTCAATACAAAGAGTACAAGAATCAGAATCAACAACTTTCTTGGAAGCGATCATGGACATGGATTGTTCGATTTTAGCCTTTTCTTCTAGTGTCTTGTTTAAAGCATCATTCTCAAGTGTGAGTTTAACACGTTTTCACATGAAGCAGTTTTAGAGTATAGAATCATTTGAGACATCTCCTTCATTTTAATCTTATTTTTCTCACAATGAGAGCAGTGTGACTAGCATCAAATTTACTCAATTCTTTTGTAGCACTATCAATTTTAGTTCAAGCAAAGCACAATTTGAACAAGGCAAAGGGATAGCATCAACAAGAGTCACATCTAAAGCAATGGCATTCATGCAAGCGAGGACTAGACTTGAGAGTTTCTAGTTCATCAAGAGCATCTTTTAATTGATTTGTAACAGAGAATGAGCAAGTCTTAGAGTTACCAATTCATCATACATTCCGAACAAGCATCACAAACATCTTGAGATTTAATCGATTTGAGTGTAGCAACTTCTAGTTTCAAGTTATCAATCATGATGTCACGATTCTTAAGCATTCTAGCTTGCTTATCTAATTTTCGTTCGAAATGACCAAAGCACGTTTCATCCGGCGGTGAGGACATACCTCATCGGGATCATTGAAAAGGTCGCTAAATCGTTGGAGGAGTCGACGCCATGGTCGCTAGCCATGAAGCACATCTTGGTGAAGTCTGGGCCTTCTTCTTGCCATGAGAGTCATCGTGCCGCCCTCCTCGTCTCCGAGTCCACATCGCTCATGTTAACACTCTCAAGAGCGGCAAGGACTTGGCCAGCGAACTTGCGATAGTTTGGCTTCTTGCCTTTCTTGTCTTTGACTTGATGGCGCCTCCGAGAGTCCTTCTCCTCCTTGCCCTTGACTTGGGGCACTTGGAGCGAATGTGGTTAGGCTCACCACACTCGAAACAAGTGGCAGGCCACCTCTCCTCCTGTTCCTCACTTTGTTGTAAACTCTCGAGAATTTGGTGGATAGGAGGGCTAAATCATCTTCAGTAGCTTCTCTAATCGCTCATCGCTCAAAGAATGTAAAGTCGACAAAGAAAACCAGATGAGTCAAAATCAAGGAATCATCGAGCTATCCTTCGATGGGTCGACCACCAAAGCCATCGACTGTCTTGGGGAGACGCGAGATAAAGTCAATCTCATCGTCTTCAACCTTGAGTAGAGCTTATCCATGGTAAGCTCACTCATGACAAGATGTTGTCATTGATGGATGTGATCTTCATCCCCTGACCTTCACATCAAGAGCGCCCAAAAGTGGCGCGCATTCTCGAACTCGGTGAAAACAAGATCAACAAAGACGAAGGTCATGAAGAATCTTGGAGAACCTCCCCCACAGCTCATCTAAAGACTCACCAGGTCTTTGCTCGATCTTTGAGTATTCTTTCTTGAGCTGGTTCTGTCTCACTTCCTTGATCGCAGTCGAGCCCTCGTGATAGTCACAGAGGGTTCTCCATATCTCGTGAGCAGACCTCAAATGAGCCACACGCTCAAACTCAGATCGACTAAGACCTTGGATCAAGAAATTGCGAGCTTTGCTGTTAGCCTCAATGTCTGGAGTGATCACATCGTCATCGGCCCAAGACGACATATGGATTTTTGACCTTAAGCCAAATAGCGCCCTTGAGCCTCGATGTAGGCTTGCATGCGAGCCTTCCAGTAAGCAAAATCAACTCCATCGAAAATATGAGGTTTGAGTGAATACTTGTCAGTCGCCATGGCTTCAAAGACCGGTTAAGATCTATGAGAAGAGCTAACCGGGCTCTGATACCAATTGTAGGACCGGAAAGGCGACTAGAGGGGGGTGAATAGGAGCACCGAATCTTTTTTCAAAGATAAAGGATTCAACTCGCAAATCGCAAATCACTCCAATAGCTATGAGAGCTATGAAGATGAAAGCTTAAGCACAGTGGAAGACTTAAAAAGAATCCACTCCTAAACCCTCAAACCACAACAGCAAACTCCCTGAAGAAATCCTGAAAAATCAGGGACAAAGGTACTACCACGGTTGTAAATGCGGTACTACCTCATCGCGGTACTACCACAGGCAAATGTGCGGTACTACCGCATCGCGGTACTACCTCAGGCAAAAGTGCGGTACTACCTTTTATCCTGACGATGAACAGAACAGCCTGAAAACAAAATCGAAAATCGACGTAACTTTTAAACCGTAAGGCCAAACTCCACCAAATTTGGAACACACCTTCCTAAGGGTATTAGGAACCTATTCCAAGTGGCGATCGTCCAGATCTACGTCAAAGTTTCGATCTTTTTCAGTTTTACCTAAGAAGGGCAAAGAACCGAGCAAAACGAAAAACTTGATCCAACTCTTGCTCGTGGGAGATTGATGATCTAGGTGACCTTAGATACGTTCCCATATGTCACAGCAAGGAGTAAAAGTGCACAAGAACAACCAAAAACCATAGGATCAACAAAATCTCCAAAACATCAAAGTAAGGTGCATGAACAAGAAAAAGAACGAAGAGAGCTCATCTCAAGGAACTTGCAAGGATTGATTGATGATTGAAGATTCATGGTTACAGCCACTCCATCCTTGAGGGCACAACTCATTACATGAGCATACAGGCATCAATCCTAAACCCTAGCTCTCATCTTCCTTTTCTAAACCCTAAGACCAAATAGGGTTTTTCTCAATAGACTCCTTGGTCTGCTTGTGAACAGCACACAAGGCTTATATAGTGGAGGCTAGGAATCTAGGAATATTCCATTAGGGCACCCATTAAACCCTAACACACAATGGGTTAACACACGACGCATCTCAAAGCGTTGTCTTCATCTTCGATTGACCTAAACCGCTTCTCCAAGCGCCGCGGTTTAGCCAACAAGCCACAAAGGCGGTATTTGGTGAAATTACCAAAATACCCTTCTCGATCCTTCTCCATAGACCGAGTCCAATCCGATCGAAGCAATCTTTGCCGCCCGCGTGTAGGTTGATCAACGGCTCTCATCATGTCGGCAAGTCTCTCCGTCCGAATCCCATCGGAACCTCCAAGGCACTTGCACCGACCCCGCACCGCTTGATCCAACCAACATCGAAGCGCGGTTCGATCCACCTCGCCCATACATGCCATGCTTGAGTCACTTGACCTCACCGGCATCCATGATCGTTACGGACCTCGGCTCTCCAAGCTTAGTCCCGATCCTCCTCGCCGATTGACCGTCGTTGACACCGAAGCCACCGCTGACAATAGACCGAAATAAATCTCTGGGAACAAGTTCTTCACAACTTGACCCACGTTAGCTCAAAACATGCATCATGCAACACATACACAAAGATAAACATGGATATGACCTAACCCAAAATTAATTCTCCAATTGAAACAACATTCAGCTCAATTCATATCACAAGCGGTATTACGCCACACGATCCGGTATTACACGCATAGCGCGTCATACTGTTCCTAACAATGGTACTACCGCACCCTGGAGAATTCCCAAAAACTCCAAAAACCACTCCTCTGGAATTTGCAAACCGCAAAACAACGGTCATACCGAAGTGCGGTATTACCGCCAAGCAAGATGCGGTCATACCGCTTCACAAGGAAATCCAAGACCATTTTGCATTCGTTCTGGTTTTTCCATACCGCTTAACAACAAACGGTCGTTTCAAGAAGCAGTATTACATGATTAACACGCCGGTACTACCGATTATCCTGACAGTTTGCTGAAACTTTCTGACAAACATGAAATCCAACAAACCTTCAACCAAATTGCCAATTGTATCATCACATAGGATTATGAGCATATCCTCAAGGTGTTCACATAATTAGTTAGGTTAGGGTACCCATGTATATATTGTATTTGAGAAACTAAAACTAAAAATAAAATATTTTAGACTTAGGCACATTGGTTGGATGGTGTGCTTGTGGGTGTGTGCTTGGTGCCTGAGTCAACAAGGACCAAATTACTTGCGCCACCGTACTGAGCATTTTGCGTGCAACCAGATGAAGGCATATGGGAATCCTCTTGACTCAGTACTTTGGGAGGTGTTAATTAATGAGTTGCTGGTGGTAGATATAGGAGAAAAATGTTCTGATGTTTTGTTATTATTGGGCATGTGCGGGGTGGGTTCCGGATTTAGGTTCCCTCACCTTGAGGAGCATCGGCAGTTGCTACGGCTAGGCCGATGTGTCTGACACAACATGTGGGTTCTCCGTGGGAGCCCGTGATGGGCAGTTCGCGGAGGGTTAACCCCCATACGTGCGAAAACGTCTCGTAGGACTTAACCTTGCCGACATACCTAAGGAAGTGTGCTCTATAGCTTGGCGAAAAGGCGGTCTGACATGTGGATAAAGTTGTACACCCCTGTAGGGTATAAACTATTCGAATAGCCTCGTCCTAGGTTATGGACACGCTCGGATACGCCCCCTAAGAATTAGACTATAACTTTTTCATTAAAACTTGAATTCGGGTGGTACGAATGGGTAATTCATGCTATGTTGTGGTGGCTGTTGGGAGCCACTTCTAGGATGTTAATTATGTTTATAAATGTTGTCTCGCTATTATTTAATCAAATAAAAATAGATTTGTCAAACTGCCTTCAATCTATTATCTATTGTAAATGAAATATTGCCTTGTGCGTTAAATGAACTCTATGACTTCTCCTTTGAATTAGCTTACATGTAGCTATGTATAGGTTTGTTATGCGTAAGTTTTGCGAGTGCATTTTTGTACTCAACTACATTGCTTAATTGTTGCAGAGGAGGTTGACCCCCAAGGAGTTAACTATTGTGAGACCAACTTTGTGCAGGACGACTAGCTTGGCAGCTCGTTCGGTTGCCTTGTGGGTAAGGGCAAACCGGTTAGCTTTTGTTTATCGTCATCTTATGGCTTTTGTTTCCGCTGCTACTTTGTTTATTTACCTTGTCTTTGGCCGATCGGCCCATTTTGTAACAACTCTATTATGCGTATGTCCCTTGTGATGCAATTCGAAGACTCATTATTATAATGTCTTATGTATGGAATGGATGCTATATTTTGTGAAGGAGTATGTGCACCGCTCCTGGGAGGTACATACTACTCTGAGGCATGGGATATTTGGTTTGTGATGCTAGGGTCAAGTGGATGGCTAAGCATTATAAGTTAAATACCCCGGGTTCTCACATGTAACTTGTGGAATACATTTTTGTGCTAACCCTTGATTAATAAAATGTTGTTCGAAGGAGAAGGACTTCGCTACTGGTATGGATCTCGATGACTAGGCCGCTATCCCAGTTGATTGCCTGTGGCAGATTAGCTGGGCTCTACTAGTACTTCTCCATCTTCTACTATGTTCTTTTATTGTTGGCTTGTAAGCCTTTTCTGTAATAAACTCCAATATTTATTAATAAAGTTGTGTGAATTATGGATGTTACCATATTTGTTTACTATGTACACTAGCTATTGTTCAAGGGACTAGTGTCGAATACATAGAGGATTTGAGGGTGTTACTCCCGAGTCCGACATCACTTGATCGAGAAAGTATTGAATAGTCTATGGATGATAAAATATCTCACCTAGAGTTCAACCAGATATCGTGAGGCAAGGGGAGAATACGAAAGTGGGTTGTTCAGTCCAACCAGATATGAACTGGTCATATAGAGATACAGATTGGTCGTAAACTGGTCGAACATGATCACTAACTAGTCGTAACTAAATATGAACTGGTCGTATGGAGATACGAGCTGATCATAAGTGATAAGAACCTGATCGTAGATCATATTGAATAAGGTTCGTTCGATATAATATTTATGTGTATTCGAGAACCGTTGTGTCCTGCTAGGAACCACTAACGACTCATGATAAAAGGAGTTTCCGAGTCACAACCGATTACGCATGAACCTACAGGGTCGCACACTTAACGGGTTGGAACAACTGAATTCAAATAGGATCCGTTATGGGCTCTTTATAAGGGGATGCATGGGGCTGTTGGGACGTACGTGAGTTGCTCCATCAAATCTCTAGCCGCCATCTTCTTGAAGGACCTACCATGCGCGTTGGTGCTAGCGCACCGACATACTGCGTTCTACCCTTGCACATGTGGATACCGTAGAGGTGCTGCTGCGGTTGCTGCTTCTTTGATCGAGGATGATCCATGACCTACACAAGGAATGCCATAGGTTGCTAGAGGAGACGATTGGTGCCAAGGATGTTAGACGATCGACTACGACCACTTCATCGACATGCTCGACGTTGGATCAGGCTACTCCGACCCATCTTCCACTACACTAGGCGTCTAGTGGTAACGATCTATGATCTCTTGCTTGCATAGCTTCCTGGTTTACGTGGTAGAATTTTGAATTGCCAGCTAGTGTAGCTTACCCGTATCTCTTCAAAAAGAATTCGACTAGGTGATGTTTCTTCCTCCGACCAGGTTAATCAAATCGAGTGTATCAAAAGTAGTCGAACAAACTATAAAAGTCCAACTCACTTAGAAATCTCTACGTAAACTAAAGTAAAGAAATCAAGTAAATGATTAAAAAGAGCTTGCTTAAAATCTTTCGAACACATTTGTTAAACTCATTTTCCTTGTATTGGCAGCTAAAGTTAGGAACATATCAACACTAGGAAGTTCCTTCTAGTGAGCATGACCACGTGCGGAGAGGAAAGACTTCGACTAGGTGATGTTACCTTCCTTCGACCAGTGTAAGGCAAACCAAGTGTTGTAAAAGGTGATCAAGAAATTATCGAAGCGTTGCTCAATGGATATTTTAAGACAATAAAGATTTGAAGAAAACATAAACTTTATTGAGAATGTAGGAGGTTACACACAGAATTTCCACAACTGGTCGATATTCCATGAATTAGAAAGAACTCTACCATCTTCATTGCTAGTCGTACTGAGCCTGGTCGCGTCACTTCGACCACTATGTAAGGACCTTCCTATTTAGGGTAAAGTTTGTTTCGATTAGACTGGGATAGAATCTTTTTTAATACTAAGTCACTTACAACAAGGCTGCGAGGTTGGACCTTACGATCGTAGTATTTGTGTAAGGCTTGTTGGTAGACCACCGAATGGATTAAGGCTTGGTTCCTCTTTTCTTCGAGTAAATTGATGTCATTAGCTCGAAGTTGTTCTTTGCCAGAGTCGTTATAGGTTTTGACCATTATTGACCGAATCTTTAGTTCAGGTGGAAGCATAGCTTCAGCAAAAAAACTAAGAAAAGTGGTGTTTCACCTATAGCCTGACTAGCGGTTGTGCAAATTGCCCAAATACCGAGGGTAATACTTTTACCCAAGCCCCTAAACGCTTTATAAGTTGGTAGAAGGAATAAGTCCATATTACACCCCTGGACTTTGGCAAGAGTCCAAAAAACCCCTTGAAGGAATAAGTCCATATTACACCCCTGGACTTTGGCGAGAGTCCAAAAAACCCCTAAACTCTAATACTATTTGGTTTACACTCTCGAACTGCTAATACCATATCACCCAACACCCTTGGGCCGAAACCACCCAGTTTATCGCCTACGTGGCATCACTAATTAACTCAGGCCCACTGGTCAGACACAAATGCAGATAAAGAGAGAGAGTGTGTGTGTGTCTACCTCATCCTCTTCATCTCTCCCCATTGCTTTTCTATGGAGCTTTCTCCCTCGGCCTCCTCCTCCCTCCGGCCGGCCTCCCCTCATGGCGCCACCCCGCCACCACCGCCGTCATCGTTGGCTCCGTCGCTGGCTCCCTACTGCCGCATCGCTGCTCCCGGCTTGGCTCGGCTGGCACAGCCCCCCTCCCCGACCCAGTCCTCCCATGGCCGGCCTAGCTTGGCTTGGTCCTCCCATGTTGCTACGGCATGACCCCTCCCGCGTGCTTCTGCGGCCTGACCCGTTGTCGGTAGTGGTGGCTAAGAAGTGCATCAGCGAGTAGTACTTGGTGATGTGCGTGCAAAGCGCGTCTAGGCGCGCATTGGTGACGATAAGCGAGAAGGGCGCGGCGGGCGTGGTGGTGGCGTTGCAGATGAGGGCATCGAGGAGGTGAGAGGGCTAACAAACGTACGTGGCCATGGGGACGGTGGTGTCGATCAGTGGCGGCCCGATCCGGGCGGTGGTGATTGGCATTGTGGCGGCGTAGAGGTGGAGGATGTTAGAGTTGACGAAGGAGAGGGAGGTCTTGGCGTCGATGTCGGCTGTGAAGCCAGCGATGCGGGCGTTGTTGAGGCGAATGACGAGGTCGTGCACGTCGATCTGAGCGCCACAGCTGGAGCCGAGGAGCACACCGCTGTTTCCAACGACGACACAGATCGGGAAGCACCGGCCCAAGAGGCTGGCTAGGTCAGTCATGACACTGGCCACATTTCTAACTAGGCGGCGTCCGTGGGTGAGGAGGAAGGAGCCGAGGCGCACGGAAAGAGGCGAGGAGGGTCTTCGGAGGGGCGTCAGCGTGGACGCGGAGGCGGATCTGGTTCTTAGCATGGCGAGCAAGCGTAGTAGAGCTATAAGGAGTCGGAGGTAGAGGAGACGGTGGTGGTTTCCAAGGCTGGGGAAGATGGATATCGAGGCATTGGAGAAGAGCGCGGTCGCCTCAGCCAGGGCCTGGTCGGCGCCAACGTCGGAGGCGGCCAGGCGATGGAGGAGCGGGTTGCCGACCGGGTGGGGTGGACTTCGACACCAACATCGGAAGCCTGAGCATGGACGCATTCGTGGCGCTGGCGGCGGCCGTGGACCTGAGCATAAATGTCATGAGTACGCCACATCAGCGGAACTTGTGCACGTGGACGCCACATCATCCAAAACTAGGGTGGTTTAGGATGAGGGGGTGATTTGCTCCGATTTCAATAATTGGGGGTGTAAAGTGAACGGTTTTGTAGTTGAAGGTGTTTTTTGAACTCGGACCATAGTTCAAGGGTGCAGAGTGGACTTATTCCCTAATAGAATGTAGGGACCCAAAATATAATTCAGGAACCCTCTGTGTATTCTGAACTAGTCCTAAATCAGTAGCTAGCTCACATAGGAAACAATGATGAAATACCACCCATTTATTCAATTTAACTAAAAAGATCTCAAAATAACAAATAATAGTAATAAATGGACCTTAAGGTCAACGTTTACTTAACTTGCCACATAGGGCTAAAGAAACAAATGAACTCATGCAGTCGAACGGGAAAACTTAGGAAGACCAATCAACATGCCCACAAGCAATCGAGTGGAGAACGCATCCTAATCCGCAAAGCCTTCCTGGTACTCCTTCTCATAGAACTCTTTAGCAGCTTGATATTCTTCAACTGAGCAACAATGGTGCAAAGCCATGAGTACATAAAGTACTCAGCAAGCCGTAGGGAAACAATATGTAAATAATATCTATGCAAGGCTTGACAAATGTTAGTTGTATGGTTTTTTTATATAAAGCAGCATTGATGACAAATACAATAGATAGATTGAAATGCGTAATTGAAAAGAATAATAAATAAGTAAACAATTGCTTTGAAACAACCAGTGAACTTTCCATTCACTTCCCAACCAAACCAATGATAAGTGAATTTCCCATTCACCAACCGACACAAACCACCAAGTGAATTACCCATTCACCAGACGAACATTATATTCATCAAGTGAACTTCTCATTCACACTCTGACATATTTTATAAAGAAACTCTACCTCTCATGTGAAATCCCCAAGCACGTCCATAACCGTGGACATGGCTATTCGAATAGTTTCTAACACTCTGTAGTAGTTGTACAGCTTGACCCACAAGAGATAATCAACTTATAATGTCCGCTCACACACTTCCAAAGGTGTGCGATTAAGAGATTATCACAAGGCCTTTACAAAGCTCTGCTTTGACTCGGTTCTGCTCGCTAAGGTTCCGCCTATCGGGCCCCCTCTTGTACCAAATACAACTGAAACAGAACCAAATCAAAATATTGATAATTAGTTAGCCAAACCCGTCCTATCAGGCATGTGGTTGTACAGTTAAGGCCCAGTTCAATGGCGCATGAGATTAAGTCATTGACAAGTTACTCAGACGAGTCTACCATATCCCAAAACGTGCTGATTGCACCCCCTTTACTACACGATCGCTTGCCCAAGCGAAAATCATTTTGTTCAACCAAGACCAATGACATACCCTATCATAGTATACAAATTTTAACAACAGTGGCTAACCACCACGATTCCATATCTCCTTAAGTCAAATTAACATTATTTGTACATGTGATAATGAACTCATTGCAACTAAGCTTGACTAAGAATCTGTACGATACCCATATTGGTGATACAATTATGTCCAACTAAAATTATCCATGCTAGGGTTACAAATGATTCATGGTATTCAAATATTCAATGAAGGCATAATGATAACAGGTGATAGCTAACCCCAAAACTGTTGATATAAATATAGCATGCAATTGGTATAAAACAATATACTTTTGAAATCATAGGTTCAATATGATCAAAGGACTACGACTTGTCTTGGAATAGATCTTGGTATTGGTCTTGGTGCACTCCCCATTGCTCAAAATTCCTTGAAGTATCAATGTCTACTCGTAAACGAAGCAAATAAACAAAATAAATATAAAACAGAGAGAAAATAAACTCCAAAAATTAAACAAAAATCTTAGAAAAATAGAGCTTGAATTTAGATGAATTTAGAAATTTGAATGGACTGAATCGGAGTTCGAAGAAAGGAGAATAGACTCTTGGAAGATTGAAATCACATGAAATAATGAAAATCAGAATTTATGAATTTACTGAAATTATCTTTCTAAAGGAAAAACAATTAATTACATCACGCTGACATCATCAAAGATTTGGGCGAATGAGTAGGACCCACTTGGGATAGAGATGGTCCAAGGTAAACCAAGTTCATGGGCTTTAGTCTCGGGTTGGATTGGCCTACCACATGGCATTGCCACATGGGCTGCACATAAGGGTGACACATGGCGAAGAAGTTGATGTGGCACATGAGGTGGCCGAAGAGGTGGCTGCTTATGTGGCACAAAGAGAAAACCAGAGAGAGAAGCTCCAGAGGAAAGCCATCGCTGGCGACAATGGCTTCGATGGCGAAGGACAACAGCGGCAAGGTAGGTTCGGTGAAGTGGCAAAACGAGATGCCGAGGAGAACACGAAGCTACTGGAGGTGGCGACGCGGCAATACCGGCGATGACTCGTCGGCGGCAAGGACTTCGGCGGCGGGGATGGTTCGGCCGATGGTGGCTTCGGGGAAACAAGGTCGCCCGAGGAAAACCAAGGTGAGCACCGGGACGAGGGCGACACAAGGAACTCAGATAGATGCTCGGAAGGACTTGAGAGCGACGGAGACTCCGGCGAGAAGAAGTTGACCGGTGACGGAGAAGAGAGGTGGTGGCGGCATGCTACGGTGGCGGAGGAACCATAAGGAAGGTGGGGATAGAATGAGGTGGAGTTGAGACGCAGGGTGACGTGGGGGTGACGTGCTCACGACGGCGAAAGCGCTCACCGGTGCGCAGATCGGCTACGGGGCGGGGCGACCGGTTTTGAGGAGGATGGTGCGACGGCAATCCGAAGACGCCCGGCCGCATAAAATGCGAGCACGTTGTAGAACGTGGGCTTGCGATCCCGATGGAAAAGACAACGCGGCCTGAGGAGGTCTGTTGGTGAAGAACTTTGATGATGAAGCAACTCCAGGGGTCGGCGATCTTTTGGCTATTACGGCGCAACGAGAGCAAAATCAGAGAGGAGATTTTAGGGTTTTGGAAGAGGAGGCACGGGCCGACATCATGACGCGGCCAGCTTCTTAAATAGCGCTAGGATGGAGGAGAGTCCAAGAGGGACACGGGCGCTACGTTAGCTCGGACATGAACACAGGGAACGAGTCTAGGTAGAAGACGACGCACATGTGGAGCTGGATGCGAGTCCCACCAGCAGTGAAACAAAAGAAAAGGAAAGAGAGGCACGGATGGCTTCGGCTGGAAACAAAGGAAAGAGGCAAGGTGGCCTGGGCTGGGCTTCGGCTGAGATTGGCTCGGGCTAGCGCACGGGAAAGGAATGGCCGGCCGAGGAGAAAAACAGGCTGGCGAAGGAAATAAAAGGAAAAAGAAAAGATGGGCCAAGAGGAATAGTTGCGGGCCAAGAAAAAAGAAATTGAGCCCGAGAGGATTTTCAGAATTTTAATTGATTTCTAATTTTAGGAAATTGAGATAAATAAAACTGACCTCAAATAAATAGCAAATAAATTCCAAAAAATCCTAGAAAATTCTCTACAACACCAAGAACTCAAATAAAACAACTTTTAATTTAATTGAAGTTTAGATTATTCACATTAAATCTTTTTGATTTCTAAAAATTCAAATTAAGCTTTGACTTTAACAAAAAAAAAATTCAAATGGTTGCTTTTGTTTTTAAAACTTTAAAAAAAAACCAAATTTTGGGATGTTACATAGAAAACTCGAGTTTTGATTCCTTGCATAATTTAGTCATTTGCCCTTTTGACTGCTCCATTGCTTTGCCGATGGGCAACAGAGGCATAACATAGCTTAGTACCAAGTCCTTTGCAAAATTCTTGGAATTTTGTGCTAAACAATTGTGTACCATTATCTGTTATGATCCGACTTGGCA
This sequence comes from Phyllostachys edulis, assembly GCA_036346405.1. Taxonomy (NCBI): domain Eukaryota; kingdom Viridiplantae; phylum Streptophyta; class Magnoliopsida; order Poales; family Poaceae; genus Phyllostachys; species Phyllostachys edulis. Next base: position 58,016,569 of record CM070550.1, read on the forward strand.
CACCAAATCGAGTGATCACATTTTTTATCATAAATTTCTTGGTTGCTTCTGTTGTTATCCCAATCATAGGTTCGACTTCAATCCATTTGTGAATGTATCAATAGCCACAAAAAGAAACTTGAAACCTCTTGGTGCTTTTGGGAACGGCCCTAGGATATCGAGACCCTAGGTCGCAAAAGACCAAGAAAGATTTATGGTTTGTAATGCTTGAGCCGGTTGATGTATTTGCACGCTATAAAACTGGCATTGTACACACTTCTTAACGAACTCTTTAGCATCATGGAGGGCTGTTGGCCAGTAGAAACCATGTTGAAAAGCCTTTCCGACCAGCATTTTGTAGGAAGCATGAGTCCCACGGTGTATACATAAGCACCTATTAATCACCAGTGCCTACTTAAACATTGATGCTACAATATAAACACCTTATCTATCATACGTGGCAAGAAAAAAAATTATTTGCTAAGCACTTCTCTAAGCACCTGTACTGTACATGCTCTTAGTAGTGTGAGATGCTTGCAACAATGCCGATGCCCGGTGATTCCTATCATTCATGATTTCCAGCCAAAACAGGTGCTCACCTAGTTGGAAACTTGGAAGGAACAAGTGCTTTTGTTGATCATATCCTGAAACAAACAGTAACAGATCTTAGGGTAAAGAATGAGATCTTCATCAGGGGAACATTTATGAGAAACTTTTAATTCTTTGTTTAGGTCTTTCTGTTGGGATACGGGTATGCTACACTAGCGTGCAATTAAAATTTTATACCACGTAAACCAAGAAACCATATGAGTAAAAGATCATAGATCGTTATCACTAGACGCGCGGTGTAACGAAAGAAGAGTTGAAATAGTCCAGTCCAATGTCAAGCGCTTCGATGTAGTGGAAGCAGTCGATCGTCCAACGTCCTTGGCCGTTGATCGTCTCCTCCAGCAACCTCTCACCTTCCCTATATACATCGCGGATCATCCTCGATCAGCGCAGCAGCACTTGTACGGTATCAATACGTCTAGGGGTGGAATGTTGTGCGCTAGTGTACTAGCACCAGTGCACACGGTAGGGTCTACGGGGAGGTGGCGGCTAGGATTTCGATAGGTGGTGCAATATCCTCCGAAAAGCCACCACGCCTCCCCTTGTAAAGAGTCTCTAACAGATCCCTACGTTAGAAACCTATTGTGACCTTAACCTCGTACGGATTATAATCCGATTTAAGTCTCTAACAGATCCAATCCGAACTAGTTTATTCCAATCCATTAAGTGTGTGACCCTATAGGTTTATGCGTAATCGGCCGTGACTCCGAAATTCCTTTCTGATCCATAAGTCGGTAGCGGTTCCTAAAATGACATAACGACTCACAAATACACATAAAATCTATATCGGATGAACCTTTTATAAAGCCCATGTGCCTCACGATACCAGATTGAACTCAAGGCGACATGTGTCATCCTATGATAGCTCGATCCTTCACTCGATATTGTAGTAGATTACTTAGTTGTAGTTGCCTCAACCATATTCGGCATGATCATACACTTTCTTAATCTAACCACATCGAGGGGTCCAGAAATATCTCTCCTGTTAAATAGGAGGGACAAATTCTATCTTGATCCCTCAAATTCCTCCATATATTTCATAGTAAATCCAAAAGCTACCTTTATGACTACCTATTTACGGAGTAGCGTTTGACAACCTCTAAATAAACTATTACACATGTAGGAAATAGGACCTCGGGTCTAAGGATCCACATACACTATGTATGAGACCAACTGATGAGTGATGACACTTAAGAATATAACAATCTTGCAATGTCTCAAGACTGGTCAATCCAACACTATGTTCTCCAACATATTTCCACGTTATTGATTTGATATCTTATATCCATGATCCGTGAAACGTGATCATTAATCAATACATGTGCTGATCTATAAATTATAAGTGTCCCACACAATGACATAAGATCAGTGATATTTAGAATGACATCATAAACATAAATAGAGAGTTTTACAAATAAGTTACATACCGGTCAATCAATATAAATGATATTTTGTTCAGGAAGATTTACACATACTTCTTCTACAACTTATTTATTCTTTAGCAAGCTTTAAAACATTACATTTACCATTAGCTAAACTTCCTAAGAAACAACAAAGTTACAAAATTATTCAGCCTATATGCTACTGAAACAGAACTGCCTCCTTAGCTTCCATTGCCTCAGTTGCACCTTCCCTGTAGCTTCGTCACTTACCACCTCGTCTATAAGATCCTTAAAAATGGATCTTTCAATGTCCAAAACCATGCCTTGTAGCTCACTGTCGAAACTCTTCCATCCTTTCATTCCACGTATTGCATCCTCGGCTAGCATGCTCTCATCTTCTTCTTCAGAACATCTTATCATTGATGCCTCAGACTGGAGTCCGTCGATCTCTGCACACAAGTCCTTGAAAAGTTGCCACCCACGTAACTTCTTGGATCGAAGAAATTGCGCCGATCGACTCGCAGAGTGGTTGATATGCATTTTCTGGGTGATGAGTTCATTTGCAAGATCGAAGATGAGCCTACGATGAAGCTTTTCTGTTTCTGGTTTTGCTTGCTCAAGTATGAGGTAAAGCTCTGGATTTATTGAGTAACTGGGTGACCGCAGCTGACGGGGCACCAGCCTGAAACTTAGTTCATTATGCAGGAGGCCCGAAGCTGAGAGTATCTCATAGATGTACTTGTGATCTTTATTGACAGTAACTGATGACAAAATTTCATTGGTGTTTAGAGCTTCATCACTCAACAATTGCAGGAGCTCGAGCTTTTGGATGAGGGCTTTCATGTTTTCTGGTTTTATCTGGTTGCCCTCACTGCTTGTCTTCGACGGTGGTGTGTCAGGGAGGCTTGTTGGGTTCCAACACTCATCAGAAGTATGTGTCTCACCATCTGAATAAGGAAAAAAAGGGTAAGTTGAGAATTCCAGGCTATCTAATTCAGCTATAAAAAAATCAGGTATACTTGTGGGCTCATCTACATAAGTATGTATGCACTTTAACAAACATATATCATGTTCCTGCATGTCAAGTGTAACATGTGGGGCTCCATGCAGATGTTAGGTGCAGACATGCACAACTGTAGGCAGCGAAGAACATGTACTCTTAAACTGTTTGGCACAAGCAAACACTTGCATGTGTATACTGTCAATTTACTGTGATCCTTCCCAGCTTGAAGGACCACAAGCTATATTTGGTTGCATTGATTACTGGTTGCTTGTCATTATGATTGGTGGATGTGCTTACAGCTAAGTATGCTTGTCATGGGTGTGGGTCTAAGGCCCAATGAGGCATGAGATCAGGTGCATGGCCGTATCTTTAAATTAGAGATTATATATGATTAGTTTTCTTATAGATAAGATTATATTAGATTAGATCGGATTGCTCCCTTAGGGGCTAAGTAAGTCATCCCTACAAAAGGGGACAACATGAAATTATTAGCGGCGGCTAAGAAATATATGAGAAGGAGTCATTATACTACCTCCCTCCTACCTTCTCCGTGCCCTTGTGGTGCAGCTGCCGGCCTTGGCATGGTTGCACTACTTAGGTTCAGGGCCATCTAATCTATGCACATGATAACTTGGTATCAAAGCAGTCGATCCTTACCCACGGCTTCCACTGGTGTGGCAGGCGCGATGCTCGCATCGTCCTCAATGTCAACATCGTTGTTGGTTTCGCTATTGCCATCCCCATCCCATGGGCAACACCACAGAAGCCAGCAATGGCGCTACCTACCACCATAGCTTCCGGTGCTGCACTATCTCCCCATGTCGAGTTGAAGGCTAGCAATGCCAAGATGGAGGCCTCAATCTCAAACCTCATCGTCGCCCTCGACGACATCAAGGCCACCACCACGGCCATAGAGAAATCGATGGCGGAATTGATGGAGGCCGTGATGGAGAAATCAATGGCCCAGATGGAGGAGTTGTTGGAGGCAACTTGTACCGCTGCAAGGGCGGAGTCGTTGCCATTTTCTGCAATGTTGCCTCCGCCCTTGGAGTCGGCACCACCGCTGGTTCCGTTGCCACTACCCCCATGGGTGACGCCACTGGAGCCACCCATGGTGCTACTGAACCATTCGTCAACCGCACCGCACCATCTGTCGATATCACGGCTAGCACCATCACTGGCTTCGCCGTTGTTGTCCCCATGGGTGACGCCACCGGAGCCGGACGTGGCGATGCACCAATCTGCCACAACAGACATGTCAACAACCATCAGCAGCAGCGCGGGCAACGCGATCGGGACGGCTGGGTGCCATGGCACGAACGAGCGCGGTGAGGAGTGCCAGATCGCGCTTGGACGTGTGGACAAAGGCATCCGCAACAACCAACAGAAGTCACCGCTCTGCGTCGACGTCAGCGGCGATGCTGGCCAACCTACCGCGCGCTGGAACAGCCTCGACAAGGATCACAGGACTTCTCCAACGCCGCCTCCAGATCCGCCACCCCCAGCCATCATTGCGGCCCTTGCCGTCAAGCCTACTTCAGCCAACCGTCGTGGGGCAATGAGAGGAGTAGGGGCAGCGCCGTTGCATCTAGCAGTGGCGACATCGTTGCATCTAGCAATGGTGGCGACGATTGGCACTGTTGGAGTAGCAGAAGGGGCGACGACGCGACCGGGCGGCGGAGACCGGACATGGCGTTGCGGCCGCGGCATCGCTGGGCACCGCAGGAGCAGCGGAGGTGGCGCGCGGTACGACAGGAGCAGCGGAGGTGGCGCGCGGTACGACAGGAGCTCGGAGGAGGCGGCGCACCCTGGAGATTCGGCGACTGCGGCACCACCACATCCTCCAGAGTCGCCGCCAACGGCCATGCCAGACCATCGGCGCTACTCCTGCTCCTCCTTACAGCATGGGCGACACTGCATCTTCAAGCGGCGACCACACGACACTTTCCAAGGCCGGCACACATGGTACAAGTTGCATCCCGCGGCGGCAGCACTTGGAGAAGCGGGCGATGGCTCAGTCGGGGTCGGGGGGGGGGGGGAGGCGGCGGAAATGTGGGCGACGGCGCTGCAACCAGCGGAAGCAGTGACGTAGCAAGGGACGGGGGCAGAGCTGTACGAGACGACGACCTCGACGGATGGCGCGGTTCCCAGCAACCTCAACGTTGAACGCCCCTGGGTCGCCGTCGTTGACCCTCCTCCTGGCGGGGGCAGAGGGGACGGTAGCTCTGCATCCGAAGGGGGTGGCGGCGATGGTGATTGGTGCAGCAGGAGCTGAGGCGACATCGCGACCAGGAGGAGCGGCGGTGGCATTGTCGCTACCTGGAGGGGTGGTTGCCCTCGAAGAGCTCCTCCCTCGAAGTCCTAATCTCTAGATGGGTTGTCAAGTGGCCCAACCCAATACATAGTAGCAGTAGCCGGTGGGGTTCTGTTTGGGCCAAAAGGGTGGGCAACAACAACCCCATTTGGGCCAAAGCGATGGGCTCCAATTTGTGCCAGGTGCAATAAGCCTGATGTGTTCTCACATGATGGGCCTGGCACTGGAACCTGGCGTTGATGTGGGGTCTCCTTAGGCTACAACGGTAGCCATCACCATAGCTCGTCGAGCTGTTTTGAAGGGAGGGGTAAATGTCATGGGTGTGGGCCTAAGGCCCAATGAGACATGAGATGAGGCGCCTGGCTATTTCCTTACATTAGAGATTAAATATGATTAGTTTTCTTATTGATAATATTAGATTAGATCGGATTGCTTCTTTAGGAGCTAAGTAAATCATCCCTATAAAGGGGACAACATGTACCTATTAGCGGGCAATTAAGAAATATATCAAAAGGGCTTATTAGACTACTCCCTCCTACCTTCTCCCCGCCCTTGTGGTGCGGCCGTCTGCTTTGCATGGTCGCGCTACTTAGGTTCCAGACCATCTCATCTATGCACATGACACTTGTCCTATGCCTAACAGCATGGGCTTTCTGAATTGATGGAAACCGGACAGTAAAAATACCTTGTCAGATCAAGTGCTCACCTTTAAAGGAATCTGAGATCCTCTTCAGAGAAGGCGACGATCCGTCGTGATAGAACGAGGCGTCAAGAACTGATACAGGACTTCGGATGTTCTCCAGTGGATGGATCTTCTTGTCAGAAGATAGAATTGTAGAAGTTTCCTGGAATAACGATTATCACTCAACTTTAGTGAGAGAGAATATTCACATGAAACAATTAATGATAGATTCTCTACAGGTTGTAATATATTTAGTTATCTGTACCGCAGGACTCAGTGATGAAGTTGTATTGCTTTGATGGGCAAACGATGAGTTGACATTCAGAGGATTTGGATAATCGATAACACCAACATCAACCTGCTTTGCCAAGCTGATTTTGCCTCCAGGAATCTGCAACACCTCATCGTTGTTGCAGATGCTCTTTGCTTGTAAAGCCTTTGATCTTAGTCTTCCTCTTGGGGACACTGCTTCGTTGGATTTCTTGCCTGGAGACATTAGCGGAACCGGTGGCCGAGACCTCCTTTCAGAGTCTGCCTTCTTCTGCACCAACCTGGGGCTCAATGAGCTGGAAGGCCTCGGTGAGCTTGCGCCGCTTACAGGTTCCTCAGCCCTAGAATGATAGCTTCCATTGGGAGAATGAATCATCTTCCTGTCTCTGTTTTCATTCTTCCTGGTGAAAGTTGCCTCGTCATGCTGCAACTTTCCAAGGCCTTTTGGCCCTGCAAGGGGAGCAACCAAAGCAAGTGAAGCATCAGGTTCTGTGATGCCTCTTGTCGGCTTCATGATCACAATCGGAGACTGGAATTTTTCAGAATTAGTGGTTCGTTCCGAGGCTGCCTTCTGAATGGGCACTAATCCGACATTGGTGTCACTTTGGCACGGTGTGTCCATTGCGCGCAATGCGCCCAGTATCCTCAGAGCCCTCAAGTCCTTGTTGCATTCCAACAACTCGAGACCCCTGAGCCTTCTCTGTATGTCAGCGTAGACGGATGCACTTCTTGGCCTCGCTTCCGAATCGTATCCAGTTACACCTCTCTCCTGCTGCCTCCAGGGGGCAACTTCAGTGAGAACTTTTGGAGAAGGCTTGGCTTTCAGTGCTGGAGACTGATTCTTCGGCTGCGGTACACTGGGATCTCGGCACGTACTCCTGGGGGATTGTGACAGACGATCGTCTTGTGTGTCATAGACTGGCCTTGCTGATCTTGCAGGGTCGTGGATATCAGGAGTTTCTTCCAACCCCATGAGCTTAGCAATGACACTGCTGGCCCGCTGATGGCTCGGCGATTCTTGGGGCTTCAAGGCATCTAGGAAATTGCCATCGGTTCTTGTGTAACCAAAGTTTTTCAGACGCGAACTTGGATTCATAGACTCTTTCCTACTGTCCAAGGACAGTCTAGGGAGCTCCCTGAGCTTTGCTGAAGGCTTCTTGCTGCCTTGAGCTTCGACTGGCCGCAGTAGTTGTCGATCATCACATGAGAAGCGCGGTGGCCTTCTGGATTCATGAACATATGCATGAACCCCGGTGCTCCTATCGATCCCAATCAAATAAGTTCCATCTGTTGATTTGGAGATCAGCAATGGCCTCGGCGAGTCTTTGTGCAATCCATTTCTCGCCTCCTTCATCGAGGCCTTGACGGCCAGGACATGCGAGTCCCGGTTGATGGATTCCTTCACAATGTCTCTAAAACCGTTGTTCGGGTGTCTGGATTTAGCCTCTATCTTGGAACACTTCAATATTGGTGAGCTCCGATGCGGCCTCCCCACAAAGAGTTCCTCATTGATGTTGGGAAGCCCCTGTTGAACTGGTTTCTTGCCATCCAGGGACGAGAACGAAGAGCATAACGGGGAAGAAGAAGACGCTCTCGATAATTCCATTGAGAGGCTACTGTTCTCAGTTATACTTTTGCTGAAGGTTTTCTCCTGCACAAGTATTTCGTATCGATTTAAAACTGATTTTTTTTAAAATAATCGATTTTTTATTCAGAATTACAGAAATAATACCATTGTATTTTTTTTTTGACAGAAATAATCATCTATCGCCGTACCGTTGGACGACTTGGGCTAGTCGCCCAACGGGTGAGTGACAAGTTTCTAATTCGCTTAACCATTGGGCGACTAAACCTTTGGCCTCCTAGTCGTCGAACGACGGAGCGACTAGAACACTTGTCGCTCAACGCTGAGCCCTAGTCGCCCAACGGTTGGGCAACTAGAGGCGCTTATAAGGCGCGCATGCTCGGCCGAGGCGAGCTCGCCATTTTTTTCTTCCAGAGACCGAGTGTGAGAAGAGAGGAAGGAAAAGAGGAGAGGGGGAGGGAAAGAGAGGAGAGGAAGAGAGAGAGGGGGGAAGAAAGTGTCTTCGTATCGACGACGACGATGGTGAGTCTCTAGCATTATTTTGTATGCATGTACTTTCGAAACCATGGTAGGTTAGTAAGCAACATCATGTGTAGTGATATATTGTTAGCAAATAAAATAATGGTAGGTTAGCTTCAAAAATCTTTAGATGCGTAATGTGTAGTGTTATATTATCAGTGGCAAAGCTAGAAATTTGTCTGGGGGTGTAGCAGTGATGGTAAAGATTAGACTATTAAGCAGTTATCAGGTGAACGAATGTTAGAGTTAGGTAAACCATGCATTATAAATATTGTATTCAGATGATACTTAATGTTTATATATAATTAGTTGCGCTTTTGTGTTAAAATTTGTGTTGGGGGAGCAGTAGTGATGGTAAAGATTAGGCAATTAAACAATTATCGATTGAACGCATGTTAGCATTATGTAAACTAGGCATTATCAATATTGTATTCATGTGACACCTGATGTTTATCTGTATTTAGTTGCGCTTTTTTTTGAATGAACTAACTATTGTAGTATTTTAGTTGTGAAAACAACTTAATTTTATGGAATGTTGTTGATAACAATTGCTAACATTGATAAATAAGTTAATATGTGTGAACATGTCATTAAAAACGTGTAGTCATTCCATTATTTTTAGTTGGTACACCACACGGCTTGCATGACAATTAACGTACCCTACCACTCGAATATGTTGTTTATGATGGAATGCCACTAAATTTTACGAATTTTGGAAGGTATGCTATTAATAATTTAACCAGTAATTGTGTTGTAATTGCTAACTTCAAATTGATTTGCAGGTATGGCTCGCGACCTTAGCGGTTCAGACTGGCGTTTCGGCCTGCTGGACTGGCTCGTCGACGCACAACATCACGCCAGCTGTCGTGCCCCGCATACTAAGGGGGGGCAGGCGACTGACATGGGGGGTGGTCCGTAAACGGACACCCCGACGGGCTTGGAGACTACACCCACGCTGGATAGGCAGGTTTGTATGCAAACTGTGTCATTTCTTTGTGTCATATGTCTGTTATGTACTTACTTCTTTGTGCTTTGCAGGCTGAGCGCTGTCGGCCTTCTACCTCTCGCGCGGATGGTGGAGGCCATCGATGAGGACGGTGCTTCGGTCGACGATGACGGGGAGGTCCATGTTGGCCCGGAGCGGTCACTACGGTTCCTGTTCGACCAGTCGCTGCTGACAGCTCTGGTGGACTGTTGGCGGCCCGAGATGCACACCTTCCACCTCCTATTCGGGGAGATAGCCCCCACTCTCCAGGACGTCACGCTCTCGCTCGATTCGCTTATCGCGGGAGCAGCCGCCTCCTACCGAGCCTTTTGCCCACTAGCGCGACCGTCTTTGGGCGAGATTGAGGCGGTTCTTCCAGCCGAGGTTGTGCCTGCCTTCTTCGTATTCCTGACCCAACAGCGGCATGGGCCGCCCCTGCGGTGCCTTTTGAAGTTCCGGGTACGTATGCTTTCCATTTTTCATATTAAGCAATGTATTATCCTTGCTATATGACGTGCTTACTAATTATTCGTTTATGTATAGGTTGAACGGATGGCCGCGGAGCCCACTAACAATCAGGTATCACGGCACCTTGAGGCATTCTTGTTGTGGCTCTTTAGCTGGGTACTGTTTACCAGTAGCCACAATGACTCCGTCGACGCCTACCTCCTGGGGTACGCGAGGGCCATCACCGACGGGGAGAAGGTGCAAATCAATTGGGGATCTACCGTACTTGCCGCGACATACCGCGGCATGTGCGAGGCATGCTGTCAGACGAGGCCGACCTCTATCCTCACAGGCTGCCCCCTCCTGCTGTAGCTGTGGTCGTTCGAGCACTTCTCCCTCGGACGGCCTATGCTGCTGGACTCCAATCCATACTGCGCAGACATGTACCACGACGGCCACATGGACCGGCCGACTGCAGGGTTCCTTTGGTGCCGTAGACGGGCACGTACTCTCGTCTATCTTTACTTCAATCGTATTACGGGTCATCCCTTATAACAACTGTCCCCGCTCGCAGGCACAGTTTGCATATGTGCAGGTCACACATGTGTACGAGCACTTCGTCGAGCAGCTCGACCGCCTCACCGCTGACGACGTCCGTTGGGAGCCGTACTCTGATCAGGAGATGGAGGACCGTGCTCCCGCTGGGCTGTCCTCACTGTGCTGGCGCGACCATGTGTATTGGCTGACACGGAAGAAGCTCGTCTTCGGTGTGTTCGTCGAGGACTACGCGGTGCATAGGCTGATACACAAATTCAGCCTCCATCGGGTTGTTCCTGTTCCAGTTGGGATGCGGGTGCCCGACTCGACCCACACGTGAGTTAGACACAACACATATCTGTATATTTTTCCAGTTATGCTACGATGGCTTTTAATTATAGTGGTACATTTCGCAAGCATAGTAGCAGAGGTGGCTGCAAGACGAACTGGGTGGCAAAGATGGAGTCGTGGCTGGCGTAGTGGGTGGACGCCCTCTAGGACTGCATGTAGGAGGGCTCCCCGTACGACCCCAGCATGTACGATGAGTACCTACGCTGATACGCTCCGCAGACATGCACCAGGCTGGTGCATGTCGTCGCCCCGGCTCGTGTACCAGCACTGACCAACGTGTACCCTATACACTTCACGCGGAACATGCACCTCGCAGTACGTACTCTCGTGGTTCAACATGTTTGAGTAAGGTCACATCAATTACAAGTTTGACGCTTTCGTGTACTCCTTGCAGACGGACATCAACGTCGCGATGGTGAGGGAGTCCTGGTTGATCCTGGATAGGCTCGCCCACAATGCAGAGGTGACACGGGATGAGATGGCGCAGTTTGCCCATCGGGTCTACAGTGGGGTGAGGAGTGTAGTGACCCTGACGTCATACAGGATAGTCCAAGAGGTGGCCACATTAGCGCATATACCGAGGCCGACACGTCCTGTAGCCTAGTCAGGAGGCTCAGGAGGGGCACATTCATGTGCCCCGTCTGCGCTGAGCGAGTTGGAGGTCGATCGACACGTGCCCGCCTCACTTTGGGCGAGTTGGAGGTCGACCGACACGTGGCTACCACCCCGCGCCCGCCGGATAGGCCGGAGTGTCTGGGTGGGCATGTGGGTACGCACCGCCACCGCCACTGCCGTCGTTCCTGGACACCTACCCGACAGCGCCAGGGCAATATCCTTTCTTCCCTGACCTATATGGATAGTACGACGAGTATGGCCCTTTGTCGCACGCCATGGTCCATGACGAAGGTACGTTTCCTCTCTTCAAGTTTGTGATCGTCGATATATTGTAGGGATTAACATTATTTGTCCTGCAGGTTTCGCGCTCCAAGCGAGAGTTCAGCTCTCCCCGCACGATGACGCCCACAAGGCCATGGATGCCTTCTTCGCAGATTACCCTGGGGAGATCAGGGGAGCAGCTGAGCCCGCACCCGTCGAGGTTCTTTCTGGGTCGTAGCTCAGCAGGCCCCTAGTGGGCACGCAGGCACAGGTGGAGTTGACCCCAAGGCCTTGGGAGCATGGGTCAGCAGGGCTCCTGAGTGGCTTTCCCTGTTTGGGCCCTGACCCCGGCACCCTGGGCTTCGGAAGCCCAAGCAGGGCCGTACTGGTGGGCGCGGACCGGGTGTGGGACATGGTGATGATGGAGGAGGTGCTGCGGGTGGCGTAGTGGGTGGCCAGTAGAGGGTCTTCGTTGTGCTCTGTGTACTTGTATTATGTGTTTACGTATTCTAGTTCGTAGTTACTATGATATGGTTTTCTATGCATTCCCTCTTGCATTGTACTATAACTTATGGTATTACTTACCAATCATTCGTGCCCTAGTCGCTGAACCGCTGGATAACTTGGCAGCAAAAAGTGGCCCACTACTAGCTACCAAGTCGTCCAACGATTTAGCGACTAGTCGATGTGTCGATAAATCGTTGGGCCAGTACTTGCTGCCAAGTCATCCAACGGTTGAGTGACTAGACTATTGTATAGAAAGCCAAATCCGGTCCCATGACGTGACCCAACGAGTCAGCTTTGCACAGCGACATGACCCAATGAGTTTCCTCAGAGCCGCTGCCTCGCGGACGCGAATTTCCTTCAAACGAATTACAATTTAGCCACATACGTAGTGCCGGCTCGACATATAAGTACTACCCCTTCCACGCTGGATAATCCTGCATTCAGACTTCAACACAATCTCGCTCAGATGGACAAGCACTGGGAGGAGATCCGCGAAATGCAAAGAGAGTATAGCCCAGGAGGAATAAAGGGAGCGTGCCAGGCGACCATGTCCCCGCAATGACGCCCCCCCCACGTAGCAGCAACCCCTACCACAATATCCCAACCGAGCATTCGCCGCAACACCCGCCCGAAGGGGAGACACCGCCCCTATGTTGGTGCAGGGATAGATGCAAGTTCTTCAAGTCCAAGCACCGGCTCAGCCTGGGCATGCGTTACTGGGGTTGCGCGAACTACTCCCGCGACTATCCCGACTGCCGTTGGGACACGAGCCGCTATCGGCAGCTGGTAAGGACAGGTTACAGTATGTTCCCCTACCATTTCTCATTCAAAGTACACACTAACAACCTCTCTTGTCTACCCGTAGTCCTTGGATCCGCTATGTGGCTACCGCAAGTGGATTGACCTAGAGATCCACCCACACGACCAGTGGACTTTCGACTATGAGGAGTGGGATGCCAACAGGGACCGTGAGAGGAGGGAGAAGGAGCGCCGCACCGAAGAGCACAACGAGCATATCCGACGGGAGACGTAGGCCTATCTTGAGGCATGCAAGCGCAGAGAGTGCGAGGCACGCGAGAGGGAGCGCGAGAAAAAGAGGGAAATGGCGGCCGATGAGGAGTACAATGCCGAGCTCGCAAGGAAGGCCAAATAGCATCGGTCCATGCAGTAGTCCGACCCTCTTCGTACATATGTCCCATGTATTTCTAATTCCCTAAAGGTATGCTTGTACCGTCCTTGGTTCGTTAGCCTGCTTGCTATGTAACCCCTTGTCGAATCAACTATCGTGTTGTTTTCGTTGTGCCATTTCTCCAAAGTTCTCCACCATGTATGAATTTCCTAGCACATTGCAATATCACTTACCTTCATACTTACGAATCATTGCTATCTCTATCATCCTTATAAAATTCTTCAGAAACTTAGCGCGCTATAACAACATAGGATGATCACAAAATGTTATTGCGAGTCTGATAAATTTCGTACCCTTGAGATTCTACGAAAATCACAAACGGACCAACCAACCTTATCACCACCCTTTTATTTTTTTAAAAAAAACATCCTAGAAATAAGATTTGTTAAATGTATTATCTACAAAATTTGACATTTATTCCCACACAATTATTCCAATCGGATTAATAAAATAGTAAAGTTATTACTTAAAATCGCCCAATGGTTCGTTAACTTTATATGAGTTGTTCAACCATTGGGCGACTAAACCCATGTCGCTCTGTCGTTGGGCGGCTTTTTCTAGTCACCTAACGGTACGGTGACGGATGATTGTTTCTGTTTTAAAAAATAAAGTAGTATTATTTCTGTAATTCTGAATAAAAAATAGATTATTAAAAAAATCATTTAAAACTAGTCTGCTTGAGGCAGCCAAAATACATGAGTTACTTCTTTCTGAAAAAATAAGTGAGCTTTATATTAGATATATGTCACAGTACAGTAGGCAAATTACCATAGTGATATTTGGAGTAGCTGAGTTTTGCACCGAGACATTGTTACTGCTGCTTGGAAGAGCATGGCCTAGACGGAGGAGACAGGGAATAACAGTTAATGTCAAATTGTAGTTGGGTTTAAACCAAAAGATAAGAGCTCTTTAACGGTACACTCAATTTAATACGGGTCATCCATTATTTGATCTAATAGTTTAGATTAGTTAGAATTTAGTTATACTACGTATGGTAGTATGAGTAGTAGAATTATAATTGCCCAGCAAGGATCACATAATATTTTCAACCCTAGTTGAAAAAGTCTATAATATTTTCATGAAAAAATTATAAATACAAATAAAAGTCTATTATGCTTTTAACAAGTCAATGGTCATATTTGATTTATATTACCACCATATACTACCGGTAGAACGTATAGTAAAATTTCTCAAAGACAAACAATGCAACGGTGAATATCTGATTTGATTGAGAAAGAAAAGTGAATTATAAAACACATTCATGGATTCCATTGAGAAAAAAGGGCAGATATCTGAATTAGAAAACACTTTCGTCAGCATGATTTGCTTTTACATGAGCATGAATTAGAAAACACTGCTCATGGCATCATTTGTCCTTTCTATGTGCCGTACAGTTACATCCCTGCAACTTCTGAACTATACCATTGGCGTCATTGTGTCAAATTCTTGTTCACGTAATGTACCTCCCAAGAAAAAAAAAGCCCTGTTCTTGCCTGGTGGTACTGTCTACAGGACATAAAATTTTATTGCCATCTTATTTTAGCATCTGCTGCTTATACTGTTAAGAATTCCGCTGGTACAATTCGGTTTGTCTTCTGACAGCGTGTTCAACTTTGACAGGGCCTTCTTGTGACAAGGAAAAGAAAAGGTTGAAGTACAAAGAACAAGACGTACCTGGAGGGAGCGCGCTCCTGGCACCCCGGCCTCCACCACGTTGTCGCGCGGTGAGAAGACGGCGGCGGTCGAAGATCTGGAATACGCCGGCCATGCACCCCATCTGCCGGTCGAAGTCCGTCACCTCATGGGAGAACGCTTGCGGCATTCGTGCCGGCATTTCGGGCAGTTATCTCCCAAACAATCCTACGATGGAGAAAGGAGGTTTCAATTCAAGGTAGCACCACACTGTCAGCTGCGGCCCATGGCTATGCAGAAGGCACAGAACGAATCACAGCAAGATCTTTCCAAGGAAAACAGAAAGTACGTGCAGACTACAGGGTTCTTTTCTTTTCTATTCTATTCTCTCTCTATCTTGCTGGATGGATTGAGTTCAGAGGAATGTTACTCATGGGCTCATGGCTATGTATGTCAAGGGGAGGGAGAGAAGCAGCGGATTTAAGAGAGAGAGAGAGAGAGAGAGAGAGGATGTGTGCATTGCATTGCAACGGGGTGTGGCTGTGCTGGTCCTACGCCACAATACAATACTGTGCAAGGCCATGTGGGCTGATCATTGTAGGCATGGGCATGTGGTGGTTGTCAGGCATCATCGTCATCATCCATCCGTCCGGCCGTCAGATTCAGCGTAGATCAGAGCCTGCGAGGCAGTGTTAAGGAAGGACTGACTCGTGGGCAGCAGCAGCAGTTTGTTTGTTCGGCACGCGGGCGTAAGTGCGGTGCCGCCGGCACGGTCGTTCTCGTCCCCATCATGTGAAACGTCGAAAGAGTAGGGGTGAAAATAGATCGGATATGAACGGATAATAGTTCTGTTATATTTGTTTTTATATTTTTTCGGATGCAGATACAAATACGGATACGAATAATATCGAATACGAATCGAAACGAATATGGTCACGGATATTTTTTCGGAATATAAAAATCCCTTAAATTGCATACCAGAAATTAACGAAAATATATAACTAGTTTGTTTGATGCAAACATTCATAAATTGTTTATATTTCTTGGGCTCAGCCCAATCTTCCTTTTTGAGCCAGCCCGCCACTTTTCTCCCTCGGCCCGGTTGGCCCAGCCACCTTCGGTATCCCTCTTTTTTGGCCCAGCTCCCACGCCATCTCCTCGTCTCTGGCTTTCTTATTCCCTAGCCAAAATAGTCGAGCCGCCCGTGCCCTCTCTCTCCCTCACCCTCACGCTCAAATTTCGTGACTATTTATTCGTGCGCGGTCTAAGCATTTGATTGATTTAATTTTTATACTGTGTTGATACTTATTATTATTGCTAAAACTACTATTATTAAACCTCTAATGAATTTTACCTTTTTACACTCTTAGCTAAATGCTGGTTTTCTATCCCTTTTTCTTAACCCCTAATCTTACCTTACCACCTAATCCCTTTACTCTCTCTCTCCTACTAACTCCATAGCTGAAAATATCCCCT
Source organism: Phyllostachys edulis (assembly GCA_036346405.1). Classification (NCBI taxonomy): domain Eukaryota; kingdom Viridiplantae; phylum Streptophyta; class Magnoliopsida; order Poales; family Poaceae; genus Phyllostachys; species Phyllostachys edulis. The sequence continues at coordinate 58,032,912 of CM070550.1, forward strand.
GCTGCACGCCTGCACCTATCTTTATCTTCTTCTTCTTCATTCCTCACTCCACTCCCCATTCTTCCAATCCCTTCCCCTTTTCTAGATTCTTCCGCCACTGCCGCAGCTCCTCACCGCCAGTTGGCCGCCTCCACCCACGCCATCCTCCTGCTCGGCCTGGCCGGCGCCGCCACCCCCAGCCTCCACCTGGTGCCGCCGCCTTGCCTCCCCTTGGCCCAGCACCGTCGCCCTCCTGGCTCGGCCCTACACCCGGCTCGGCTCGACCTCGCCGCTCGGCCGCTCTAGCGCCGCCTCCGGCCCGTGCCGGCCACCATCGGCCTCAACGCGGGCCCTCCTGTCGGCGACCACACACGGCGCGCGTGCCCACTGGCGAACGGCTCGAGCCCGCCGCGCCGAGGAGGACGCAGAGTCTCGAGGCGCGCGAGGTCGAGACCGTGCTGAAAGCACGACCTCCATGGCGCGGTCATGGGAGAGGCGACGCGGTAGAGCGGCAAGGGTGGCGCTGGTGGTGGTCGGACACGGCGTCGAGGGCATGATGAGGGCGCGCGCAAAGAAAGGGCGGACGGGGAAAAGGAGGAAGGGACGCCTGAGCTAGGAGGCGCTGTCGTTTGCGTCGGCGAGAGAGATGGCTGAGCTATTGTGAAATTCCAGATATCCGGATTAGGCTTATCCAGATAATCCGTATTCGTATTCGCTGGATATCATGCCTACCGTATTCGTTTCCGTTTCCGACAAAAAAATCCGAATCCGTTTCTAATCTGAAAATTATCCAAGAAAAATCCGATCTGAGACAATTCAAATCCGTTTTCGTCCAAATCGATCGAAAACCATCCGACCTGTTTTCCCCCGAGATTACATTTTATCACGCATCATTCAGTCAGTCTGTCAGTCATCCATCCTCTGGTTATGTAATAATGCTTGCGTTCTTCATTGGTGTGTGTGCAGTACTGTGCGTGCCCCCACACGCATCCGCAGCTAGGCAGCTAGCTCGCCGGGTCAAGAACACAAAAGTCGTCGTAAACGGCGGGCGCGTCGGGGCGCGTGCGGGATCGGTTGCTGCCGATCTTCTGGTTTCGGAGAGCGGCGGGCGTGCCAGAGCATGTGCAGGTTCCATGCGTGATTGATTCGTTAGATCTCGGCTTCTGTAGGTGGATCGCGTTGTCAGCAAGATATAGCTGTTATTTTAACTGCAGTCTGCGGTCTGGTCATGCTCTCGACCAAATGTTGATACTTGTGCCATCTACAACCAGAAATTTGCCAGAATGAGAATATGTGGGCTCTCGTGTGCTCCTGATGCAATACTTCGAAACATTTCTTTTCTTTTATGGGGTTATCATCGGAATATACTCATGATCTTAAGATAATGTTATAATTGGCAATAATTTTGAGGGTTTATTGAAACACGTGTTTTCGGCAAAGTTCATTTCTTTGTCGTCAGTGTAGTGGTCGACCGGCCGAGACGACGGTCGATCGGCTCACGTGTGGTCTCGATGGCCACCTCTGCGGTCGGTCGACCGCCTGGGTTTTGGTCAAGAGGGTGGCGGTTAAACCGGCCAGGAGGCGACAGTCTGACCGGCCATAAATGTTTTATTGAATTTTGGATCGGGCCAAAAATAGAGGGTGTAGACAAAAGAGACCGGGGATTTTTCTACACTTGGTCTCATAATTTTTGGAGCTTCAAGTCAAAAGTTTTATTCGTTTGAAATTTTCAGAAAGGTTTCGGATTTCCAAGGAGAAAATTTGGCTAAGTCCTTTTGCTGGGCGGTCATACTGGCTAGGGGCGGTCAAACCAGCCATGGGTGGCGGTCTGACCGGTTTTGACTTGTTCGCCGGCCAGCTTGGCGGCGATGTATTGTTGGTTAGGTCAAATTCATGGGTTTCAGTGCATATGTGTTGTATGATACATGTTTTGACTAACGTGGGTTAAGTTGCGAAGAACTTGTTCCTAGAATTGATTTCTTTGTCTATTATTGTGCAAGAAGCTTGGAGGTCAACGACGGTCAACAGCGAGGATGATCGAGACTCGACTTGGAGAGCTGAGGTTCAGAACGATCGAGGATGCCAGGTGAGGTCAGAAGACTTAAGCATAGTGCAAAATGGACAAGGATGACTAAACGGGATGTTCGGTGCGACGGGTTGCATCAAGCGGCACGGGGGTCGGTACAAGTGCCATGGTAGTTTCGGTGGGAGCCTGATGGGAGAGATTTGTCGACATGAAGAGAGCCGTTGATTAACCTACACGTGGCGAAACATAGGATTGCTTCATGAAGATTGGACTCGGTCTTTGGAGAAAGATCGAGAAGGGGTATTTTGGTAATTTCACCAAAATACCGCCTTGATTGCTTTTGGCTAAACCACGGCGCAAGACGGTGCAAGGAGTGGTTTAGGTCAACAGAAGATGAAGACGACATTTTGAAATACATGCGTAAGTGAAACCCGTTTGTGTGTGGACTTAACGGGTACCCATTAGGGATGTCCTTCTAGAAGCTAGCCTCCACTATAAATAGGGGAGGGTACTGGTTGTGCACCTCCCAACCCTTGTATTGAAGAAACCCTAGTTTGTGTTTAGGGAGAGGAAAGTAGAGAGGTTAGGGTTCTAGAGAGTTGGATTGATTGTGTGCTCAAGTGTTGAGCTTTTATCCTCCTGAATGGAGTGGCTGTAAACCAACATCAATATCAAATCAATCCAAGTAAGATTCCTCAAGATGAGTCTCTTCTTGTTCTTACTCTCTCTTTTGTGACTTTGGGGCTTTCTTTGATCCTTTGGTTTCTGGACTGGATTTTGCATGCTGTGACATGTGAAAATGCATCTAGGATCATCTTTTACCCACGAGCAAGTTTTTGGATAATATTTTGGTTTTGACTCGGTTTTGAAGCAACATTCACTCAAATGGAAAAATATCAGAACTTTGGCAATGATCTTCATGATCGTTGATTCGAATAGGTTTCTGACATCCTACAGAATGTATGTTTCAAGTTTCGTGAAGTTTGGAGTTGTGGATCAAAAGTTAGACCAATTTGTGATTTTAAGTTTGGGCTAATTTTACTGTTCATCGGGCTAGAGGTCAGACCGCCCCATAGAGAGGTCAGACTGCTGGGCTGAGAGGGGTGACCGCCCAACTCTTTATGAATTGAGTTTTTGGTCTTTTTGGTTATTTTACTTCGATGTTTTGATTGGATTCAATACAAGTCTTCCGCTATGCTTATATATTGATCTTCATAACTCTCATAGCTATTGGAGTGAAAATCGTGTTGAATCTGATCAAAGTGAAAAAGTGACAGTGCTCCTATTCACCCCCCTATAGTCGCCTTTTCGGTCCAACATTTTCTTTTTCTGAGTTGTAACTACGAACTACTGTTGAGGCATTTGTAATTTGATCAATATGCGCTTGCACGGCTAGTTTTTTTTTAATGTTTGTAGTGTCAAATAATATAACTTAGATGCTTGACAATATATTTATGTATCTTGTAGCTATTTAGATTTTTAAGATATCATAAACATTAGATAAGACAATAGAAGCTGGAAGGAAAATACAACTTGAGGAACGTAATTGAAGTATGACATTTGATGGAAGAAAATCTTGGGCATAATAAATTAATCACTCTCCATCATGTATGCATCGTGTAGCTGTATACCCATATTTTTTTTCCATTGGTTACTCTTTTCCAAAATGTTTGCGTGCACATGTACCTCTGTTAATCTCAAGCAATATGTTGATTATGTGTGCAACAAATTATTTTATTAGTTTACATGGTATTAGAGTACCTTGCCCACGTATACACCAACACACCATGCGCGACCTAATTTAAACTTATCGTCCCTCACGCCGGTTGCCCCACCGAACCGTGTGTTTTCTTCTTTTCTTCTCGACACAACTTTTCTGCTTCAACCTCCAACAACAAGCCCAATACTTGATCGATATCTCTCAGCTGCTACCCATTCCAATGCAATACTCTACCACATAGTTACCTTCTACTTATCTCCAATGCAAAAAGTGTTATTTTTGTATTAAAGAGGAAACAATTCAACATCTTTTTATTGATTGCCCTTTTGCACATCTTGCATGATGGACTGCTCAATGTGCATTTAATTTATCCCCTCTTGTGAGTATAGCACACTTGTTTGAGAATTGGCTAGCCGGTATTCCAAAAAATTTAAAGTCACAACGCCTAGTGAGGGCTAGTGTCTTATGTTGGTCTATTTGGTTATATCAGAATGATGCTGTTTTTGATAAAAAGACTATCACTAATCCCTTACAGGTTATCATTTTGAGTGGGCATTGGCTGAGTGCTAGGGCAATTTTACATAAATCGCCTCAGAAGGAGGAAATGATAGCTGGCAGTGCTAGATTGTAGTTTGTGGCGAAGCAAATCTTAAACCTTCATGGGTGGCAGTTTAGTCACAGGATTTGTAATGATTAAGTTTCATTTCCATTCATCTTTTGATTGTAAGGCTTTTGGCCTCTTTTTAACGATCCGAGATCATTGTGGTACATGTCTTCTTAATAAAATGGCCTATGTGCATCCTAGATGCAGAGGCCGGGAGAGATTTTTCTCTTCTATTATCTAAAAAATCTCCAATTATTGCTTAATGCTGACCGTTGTGACATCAACTCGCATACACGTGCAAATGTCACCGATCCCTGTCGGTGACACCCGTCGCACTATCTCTGGTGGCCCTGAGTCCTTACTGTTGTGTCATCTCTACTCCGAGCTCTTTGCTTCCCTATTTCTGTACATCTGTACTTTTATTCATATGGATGCATGCATGTATATACACATGCATGATGTTATATGTGATCGATGTCTTCTTCTCCCGTGTCGGTTGCTCCTCTTCTTCGATGTTGTCCAACTCAACAATGTAGCTTCCTCACTAACCGTGATGACCTCCCATCTTCACTGATGTCGGTATATCTACTTTAGTCATTGTCTAATGATATGGGATCTTCTCGCCATTGCCGGTGATGCCGTGTCACTCACCAACGATGGCACGCTCCTAGCTTGCAATGACCCCATATCGTCGATAGCTCGTCTTCAATGCAAAGCTTCATCTCCTCTCTACTAGGGTTTCCCCATCATCGAGCTTCTTTGGCCAGTGACTTCTTCAACAACACCGACGCTAACCACTCGTCTTCACATCAATTGGCTCCTTCGGCTCCAACCTTTCTCTTCAACGGTTCCAGCGATCAGCATGACATTGCCCTCGTTGAACAGCTAAGGTGAGAAGCATGGAATTGTTCTCATCTCCGCCGCTACTGCCTCTACTCTTCGCTTCCTTATGTATCAATGTCTTTTTATAGGACAATCGACACAATTGCACTCTTTCGTGGTCTCCCTCGACACCGTTCATGATATCCTCATTATAACTTATATTTAATTTATTCAAAATTTTAGTTATTTATGGATTTTACTTTGGAATTCGGGAAATCAAATTGCAAATGTTCCTTTTTTGTCCGTAATTTCAATTAATTTTTGTTGTAATTCATATACTAATCCAATTGTTATTTGTATTAAAATTTTAGGCTGAATTACATTTATTTATGAATTTCACTTTGGAATTAAGTATCGATGTCAACTTGCCTATTCTATTTAAATTCCAAAATCCATATATATATTTTTTGAAATTAGTATAATAATCTAATTGCTATTTTGTTTAGTTTTTATTCTAAGTTATATTTATTTAAGATCTTACTTAGGAATTAGTATGGAAATAAAATTAATAATGTTATTTTTTGTTTCAAAATTTAGTTATTTAGTTATTTTACTTTTGAATTCATATGGAAATCAAATTTCAAATTATATTTTTATTTTTTGTCCAAATTTTAGTTTTTTGAATTAAGTATACTAATCTAATTGCAAAAAAAATTTCAATTACGCTTATTAGGGATTTTACATTGGAATTCGTATTGAAATCAAATTTCTTATTTTATTTTATTTTTATTTCCAAATTCGGTATTTTTTGTTAAATGTTTATTCGAGTTTTTATTTATTTATGGATTTTCCATCGAATTTGTATCAAAATAATTTTGCTAATTTTATTTTGTTTTTCAACACTAATTTTTTTATTTAGGGATTTTACTTTGGAATTTGTAAGAAAATCAAATTGCTAAATTTATTTTTCATTCGAATTCAATTATTTTTGTTGGAATTTCTATACTAATCCAATTGCTATTTTTTAATTTTTATTTTGTATTATATATATGTATATATTTATAAACTAATTATGTTTTTTCTTACGAATTTTAGTTATTTACTGAGTTTACTTTGGAATTGTATGGAAATCAAATTGCAAATTTTCTTCTATTTTTTCTACCAATTTTCAATTATTTTTGTTGGAATCTGTAATCCAATTGCTAATTTTTCCAAAAAAACAATAATTCAGAATTACAGTTGTTACTAATTTTACTTTGGAATTCGCATCAAAATCAATTTGCTAATTTTATTTTATTTATATTCTAAATTGCAATTATTTTTTGTTGGAATTAGTATGCTAATCCAATTATTTATTTGTTTAATTTTATTTGGAATTATGTGTATCTAGGATTTTACTTAGTACTTAGTATCAAAATCAAATTGCTAATTTTATTTTATTTTTATTCTGAATTTCAGTTATTTTGCATTGTGCTTGAGATGGACTCTTTCTTGACATGTACCTTTTCTTTTAATCTAGATCATTGTACTTTGTACCCACCATAACGAACGGTGTAGATCTTTCTCTTTTTTCACCGATTAACGTGGGAATTTCTAGCTCTTGTGAGTGAACGTGGTGGCTTCGTTTTCTGTCGCTTTAATAATATAATAGATAGATGTGGGGCGACGCTTCTGCAATTTTTTTGTATTTTGTTTCCTCCTATTTTGGCCCTTTTTTATTATATTTCCGAAAGTGGCCTTCGCCACAAAATATTCCGAAAAATGGCTCCTTTGCTCAACATCATTCGAGCTGGTGCTGAGGTATAATGTCTCAGCACCACACGTGGTGGCGCTGAGATTTGTGTCATGCTGGCCAGGGGAGGAGAGGCGAGTCTAACATGGCCGTAGGGTCAGCGCCGTATATGATGGCGTTGAGGTGAGATTCAAGGACTTAGGCAAATTTCTCGTTACTGTACCTCAGTGCCATCCTCATTAGTGTTGGCGTTCACGCCAAGATTGATTGTGCTGAGCTCTGGCATCTAAACCTCGTGTGGAGGCTACGAGTGGGCCAATCCCACTCGTAGCCCTCACGCGCAGGAGGAGCCGAAGCCCCAGCTGAGCCGCCTCTCTCCTCCCTCTCCCCAATCCTCCCCATATGAACCAAAATTAGCCAATTTCTTGTGGGATCTCTTGTGGGATTTGATTCTCAAGGTAAGCTCCTCCATTTCCCTACCTTTTTACCGCTTGGATTTGGTTGATTTGGTCAAATTTGGAGCAAACCCTAGTTTAGAGGTGACCTCGAAAATGCCAAAATTAATCTCATGAGTACTTGATGTTTGTTGGGATTTGGTGTCCTTGGATGTTTAGCAATGGTAGGAACTCCGATGGTTGGGTAGTTTTTGTTATTTATGTTGTGAATGCTTCGTTGGTTTGGAAGTAACCAGTATGGGTTAGGGATAGATCGTTATTATGAAATTGTAAATCGTAGCAACTCGGCCTAGTTTGTGTGGTATGAATACTATCTATGTGTTGGTGTGCTAGTATTTGTGATTTCATTTTTTTTATGTAGGTTTGGATGCAAAATCGTTGTAGGTCATGTTGATGTAGCGTGTTAATATTGTGGACGAATGTATGTTGCATGTCGTTGTTAGAACATGTTGTTCGATTAACCGGTCTAGGTGTTACGAATTGGTTGTTCGATCACACGTTTATTCAATTTAATCAGTCAATTTGGGTTAGTATGACATGTTGTCTTATTGCTCCGATGGATGAATGACATATTTGTTATGTTCGGTTGTTGCATTATTTAGATTGATAGAATCATGCGTGTGCATCACGGTGGCATGGTGACATACAACGACAATGGTGCTGAGTCAGTGGGCATGACACTAAGCGTGTCGGTGTACGCTGCACGACCCTCATTCGATGAGTTGGTGACAAGTGTGAAAGGGAAGATGGGTGGACAGAAGACGGGGTGGGTGTTCGGATGGACGGGAGATATGATGTTGGTGTTGGCCCTTGGTCGCTAATGATGTTAACAATTTCGTTGGAGCTTGAGTGGGACACGTACAGGGAGGTGGTCACCGGGTCCTAACTCAAGTCGCTCGACCTGGTGGCAGTGAATGTCATTGAATCTGAGCCACAGGAGGCGCGTTTTGATCTCAATTGTTCTCCCAGCGCAGGGGACGATGACACAAAAGCTGCTTACTTGTCACCAGCAAATGTGGAGAATCATGGGCCTGACCTTCCAATGGAGATGGAGGAAAATATGCATGGAAGGCAGCCGACCCTCCCTTCCCCTGATGCCTTGAATGACAACTTTGTGAAGCCCTTCGCACGGCGGAGTCCCGAGGTAGGGGCGGCTGGTGGATAGGTGGACCGTTATGATGAGGCAAGAGCCTCAGACGAGTTGGATGGTAAAGTATTTGATGAAACGATCGATGGTGATGAGACGTATGAGCAACAATACACATTCGACTCCGATGAGGACCGTCTAGAGGCAGTCTTGATGGGGGAGGATGCTAAAGTATTTCAGAAGTTGTTTGGGCGTGACCCCCCTGATCTTAGAATTATGAGATCTCAGGCTGGCCGGAGGGGCTGTTCTTGATGGTGGTCCCAATGTTGAGCTCCCACCGGACCCATCGACGGGGGCGATTCAGAAGGGAATGATGTTTCCCACCATGTTGGCCTTGAATCTATGGCTCAAAGAATACTTGGTCTGTCACCATCATCCTTACCGTGTGGTGTACTCCAGCTTGTAGAAGCGCTACAGGTGAGATTCGAGGAAAGGAACTATGAATGGAAGGTTTATGCCCGGAGAACCCCCCACGATCAATGAAAGGTAACGAGTGTTGTGCAACCACACACGTGTGGTGAGGCACAACTGTCGTGGAGCATCGATAGCTCTGGCTGCACAATGTCATCAAGCAGCAGCCAACTATATCACCGGTAGTGTTGATCGAGTTCATATATGAGATATTCAGGTACCATGTGAAGTATGAGAAGGCTTGGAGGTCTAAGCAAGTCACCTTGAAGATGTTGTATGAGGATTGGGCCAAGTCGTATGCTTGCCTTCCAACATTGATGCATGCCATCAAGTCGAGGAACCCGTCCATGATATACACTGTAGATCCTCACAAAACAAAGTTTGAGGTGGTGGGGGTATGATGAGGCGGGTGTTTGGGTGCGCACTTTGGACATTTAGTCCTTGTGTTGAGGCATTCCAGTATTGTAGGTCAGTTTTGAGTTGGATGGCACCTTCTTGACTAGCAAGTTTAGGGGAACTATATTACTCTCCATTGGGGTTGATGCTGAGGACCGTCTTGTACCGTTGTCTTTCATAGTGGTGGAATGTGAGAACGTTGCTAATTGGGAGAGGTTCATGCACCTTGTTAGGGTTGAGGTTATAGGACCAGACCGTTAGGTGTGTGTTTATCTTAGACTGCACAACGACATCATGAATGAGGTTGACAAAGAAATCACTAGGTATCCACGCTTGCTTCACTGTTGGTGCATACGTCACTTTGCCATAAATTTCTTATCTGCCGATGCTACGAAGAAAGAAACGGAGGACCTTAGGCGGTTGTACATGGAGAGTGAGCCTATCACATTCAAAAATAACTACAGAAAGTTGAAGAAATTGCTAGTTCAGCGAGCTCGGGGATGACTGGGGAGTAGTTTGAAGGACAAAGCCGTATGGGCATGTGAGTTCGATCCAGAGGGCCATAGGTATGGTTTCATGACGAGCAACATGGCGGACGTGTTCAACAATGTCCTTAAGGGGATCCGCTCCTTGCATGTGACAACAATAGTGGCGTACAGTTTCCACAAGTGCAATGGATACTTTGTGAACTACCACCATTAAGCTCAAGTGTTATTGCAAGACCAGCAGAGACAGGTCCTGTTATGAAGGCAAAGATAGAGGATGCTCAAAGGAGAGCACATGGGCAACGAGGCGAGGTCTTTGACAAGACATTGTGGAAGTACGAGGTCACTGAGAGTGGTGGCACCATGAGGGGCAGCGAGCGGCATAGTGGCCGAGCCTACAAGGTGGTGTTGGCCACAAGCTAGTGCTCCTGTCAGAGGCCAAAGTTGTTCCACCTACCATGCTCGCACTTGGCATGTGCATGTCTCCTCCATAGCCATTAGGTTGAAGCATGAGTCGGGGTTGAATTCTCAATGCAGCCATACCTCGATCCACAAAATTGACCAAAGAACCACATGTCGGTGTACATGGTAGATAGCTTCCTACTCGTGAAGACGAGGGGGAGGCGCAAGTCCTAACGGTTCAAGAACGACATGGATCGAGCGTAAGCAGGCCAGACGTGGAGAACAAGGAGTGGCGATGACCACTTCTTGGATGATGGCACACCTAATCATTGTTCGGAGTGCCACAAGGAAGGTCACAAGACGTGTTGTTACAACTCCACGGAAGGCAACACAGCATAGGGAAGTAGCACAACAAGCAGGCCTGCGGAGGGGAGTAGGGGTTGAGGCCATAGCCAGTGAGAAGGGCGACGGGGAGGGAGGGCACGTGAGGTTAGGAATGCAAACATGGCATTTAAGTTGCATAATTGTAACATCCCAATTTTCTGAGCTTTAAAAGTCTTTTAAATAGTTAGTAGTTGGAAAATTCACCCTTGAGATTTATTTGAATTTTAATTAAAGCTTAATATGAACTTTTAGTATCAAAACAATTTAATATGAATAATGTCAACATCAACTATTGTTAAAACTATTTTATTTGTATTCTATGTGCTTGGATATATTTTCTAGATTTTTCTAGAATTTTTCTGAGCTCATTTGCTATTTTCTAATTGCCATTTGCATTTTCTGCTATTTCTAAAATAGAAAACCTATTTTAAATCTCAGTATTTGAATTGGGCTGAATCTCCGCCCAAGGCCCATTCCTATTCCCTTAGCCTAGCCCATTTCCCCATTTACCCAGCCCATTCCTTCTCCGCAGCCCAGCTCCCGCGCGTGCGTCGCAATCACCGCTGATCGGTGGGCCCTGCAGCGCCACGTCACCGTCGTCAAGCTCCAGCTTCATCCTTTTCGCGTCTTCGTTCTCACATGAGCTAGCTCGCATCCGCAATTGATCCTTCTAGAAGCTCCGTTCAACAATTTCGTTTCCAACGAAAAGAATCCTGTAGCGATACGTTTTCTGAATCCTCTTATCCCTCTGCACCTTTATCCATAAAAATCTTATCCCGAATTCGTTTCAATCTCCAAATCCAACTCGTGTTCATCTCAGACTCGATTTGGGCGTTTCCTTATCCAGCACACTCGGGCCCTATAAAAGGCACCTCAAGGTACGCCTCTTCGTCCGCACCTCGAAGTCCCATCCTCTCCACCTCTAGAGCCTTAGAGCCGTCAGAATTTGAAGAATTAGGGTTTTCTCCCTGAAGCTTGTTTTCTTTGAATTTCGCTGCCGTGGTTGAAGCCCAGCCACTGCATTCGGTGCCATCATCTTCGTTGTTGCTTGGGCTACCTCCTAGACCTCTCCACACCGCCGAAGCATTGCCGGAGTTGGATTCCGGAACACCCGTACCTCTCTGCCACTTTGAGCTCGCCTCCGGCCACCACAGTCCACTCCGACAATCAGTGAGCACCTCATTAGATTCACAATAGCGTCAGCTACGTGCTGGTATCACTCACCGCCGGTGAATCGCCCCCGTGCGCCGTTGTCGCCGGAGTACGAAAGTTCATCGGGGCAATGACATCATCCGTTGACGTGGACATCCACGTGTGCAACCACCTCATCAACTGTGTACGCTGTGTGCTATTACTCGTTGATGGCATGTGTTGCACTTAACCAACAGGGTGGGAAAGGATTTAGACTGAGGCAAGTGGTGAAAACTCTGTGATATGGTGGAGATTTGAAAAGAATGATTGTTTAGTTAGAAATTGGAAGTCTTGCCTTGGTTAATTAAGGAATTAACTTTGTACACCATTCAACTGAGCCACAACTGTACGACCACATGCTTGGTATGGGACGGGTCTAACTTAGTAAGTTATGGAGTCTCGACATTGACTACTCAGGTAGTAGGTTAGGCTCTATGCCTGGCTGGAGGTGTGTTTCTGTCTCCGTGGTGACTCCCATCGCGGGATGGTTCGCCACTTTCCTGTCTAACGGTATGCGATGGATTAATTTCTTGTGTGGGCGTTAGTGTCATCAGTAAAACACAACGAGAGTGTCAATGTTTGAGATGAAGTTTCTGAAACGTTTTGTTATGATTAGTGCTACCTACACTAGTTATATCATGTGAGTAAAGTGTACAATCTCTATAGAGTGTTAAATAATCTATTCAAATAGCCGCATCCGCGGTCATGGACATACTCGGGGATTTCACACGAGGGGTAGATTTTCATAAAACATTTTAGGAAGGGAGCTGTGTGATCTAAGTCATATAGCTGTGTGAATAATTGGTTTAGGCTTTGTGTTCTTTCTGAAAACAAATGCTAAACTAATATTGTTTATTTGTTTTAAATTGTGTTTAAATCTATTATTCATATTCAATTACAAATGTTGTATTTCTGCAAAAGAACCACAGAAGCCATTCCTTTGGAATAAGCTATCATGTATGCATTGCATTCTATGGTATGACTTGAGAGTATGGTTGTGTACTCATACTTGCTATAATCAATCAACAGAAGTGGAGGAATCTTCGCCCGCTTTTGAGGAGGAGTTCTACGAAGGTGCTGATCGCTAGGTCTTGATCCCAGTTGGTTGTCTGTGGCGAATTGATGGGTTCCCGCTAAAGTTATTTTGTTCCGCTGCTGCTTATATCATTATTGCCAACCCTGTGAGGCTTAATAAATGTAAACTCGACCTTAAGGTCAAAATGGTTATTTGTTACTCAAAGTACTCGTTTATTCTATTATTTCGTCTTGTGTGGATCGATATTCATCTATGTTGATACTATGTGCACTAGCATGATCCTGGTATCACACAGAGGGTCCATAATTGCATTTTTGGGTCCCGACATAGGTGGTATCAAAGCCATACTGACCGTACGTCTTGACCTTAGTTAGATTGGCTGTCTTTAGAGTGTCCAAGCTATTTTCTAAAGCAAAATTAACTTGCAAGATTAATTGAACTGCTTAACTTGTCTTATGTCTCTCTTGACTCAACTATTGCTAAAATTTTCCTCTCCCTGCTGTTTTAAATTGGTTCTTACCCTCTTGTCTGTCTCAACAGATGCCACATTTCCAGAACTATGGTGAGCGCAAGGGAGGACTTGCTGCAGAACTACGGAAGCTTTTGCAAGTGCTCGGAGGATTTGACCGACCAATGTACAAGAGCACTGATTGGGTGGTGAACGGCCGAAGCCGTGGAGTGCTTTGTCGTTTAGCCATCTATGCTCGGAAGGACACTAAAGCCAGCCGTCCTCTGAATATCTCTGTTTGGAGGATGGTATTTTCAGAGGGAGTTCAGGAATCCTCGCGCCTTGCTATCTTGAGGATCTGCAACATCTGCGCTCATGAACTCTGAGGATACCGTTTTTCGCTATCATCCCCATGCCTCCATGATGGACCTTCTGCACGTTACGTCTCTGAGATGGAGAGCATAGCGCCAGCGTGGTGCATCTTGCCTAGTTTGCAGCTGCTTAGGAGGAATCCTTGGAGTTGGCCGCCACAGTGTTGGAGTGCGTCTACGAGACCCTGTAGATGGCAGAAGAAAGGATCACCACATTAGAAGAAGCTCTCTATGACCAGCACAAGCACGAGGAACATCATGAAGAGGAAGACCCTAAAGAAGAAGATCCAAAGGAAGATCAGGAAGAGGCTGAGGAGCCAGTAGAGCCCAAAGCACTGGAGGAGCCGGTTGTGCCAGCACCAGGGATGCCTGTTCCTGCTGCACCAGTTCTAGGGAACCAAGACCAGTTTTCAAGGATGCCAGCGTAGTTCCAGGTCTACAGCAGGCGGGAGCACTGTCATGGCTGTGGAGGTTATCTCATCGAGTAGATCGCTCAAGTTTAGGTTAAGTCAGTTGAGGCTCAGTGTGTTTGAGCCACATCAATTTAAGATTAGGAGTACTGCCCTTTAGGCGGTAGTTTGTGTGTTAGGTTTGCGTTTGTTTTCTTGTGTGCGCGTATGAGCTACAAAGGCCCTTAGGCATTTGTTGCAGCCATGCTAAGACCCCTATTAATATAAGTATTTCAGTTGATTTCTTGAAGCTGTGTTGTTGGGTTTAATCTACCCCCCTCGATTAGTTCTTAACTTATCTTGTGCTTGCTACCTTATCTAACCCATGGAGCTTTCGCCAGATGGTTCAAACTCGTCATGCTGCTGCCAATGGATCGGAACCCCTAGGTCAAAAGAAAATGAGCAGACACCCGCAGGAGCAGTCCTGCCGCAAGCACCTCCAATTGATTTGCATAATTTTGGAGCATTTATGGCAGCTCAAACACAGGTAATGTACACGATGATGAACCAGATGCAAAATATGAACAATAATTACAACAATAACAACAACAACGTAACACCAGTCAACCATAGTCATCATGGACCATCCAAGCTAGCAGAGTTCATGAGAACTCGTCTGCCAACCTTTTTCGGTCATGTGACACCAGTGGAAGCTGATGATTGGCTTCGCGTCATCGAAAGGAAGCTGCTGATCATCCAATGCAACGATCATGAGAAAGTTCTATATGCCACTCACCAAATGGAAGGCATTGCTGCCGAATGGTGGGAAAACTTCTGTGCCACATATGAGACACCACAGAACATTACCCGGAAAGAGTTTTCAATAGCTTTTTGCCAGTATCATGTACCAGAAGGAATTATTGATATGAAGAAGGATGAATTTCGTGCCCTCAAGCAAGGAGGCATGTCAGTGAGCGACAACCTCAACAAATTCTCTTAGCTTGCCCGCTATGCTGCGGAAGATGTCGCCACTGATAAGGCTCACCAGAGTCGTTTTCTGAAGGGATTAAATACTAGATTGTAAGTCAGTTTGATCACCAACACCTTTCCAGATTTCCAAGAGCTAGTCAATAAAGCTTTAATCCTTGAGGATAAGCGCAAAGAATTGGAGGACAATCGCAAGCGCAGAATGGCTCAGCAAGGGAATCATCAAGCTCAACAGAAAGCAAGAATAGTTCCCCAATAGTTCACTTATTTTCCATCTCAGAACTCTTTCAGGATGCCTGCACCTGCCTCAACACCTCGTCCAGCTGCTCAAAACTTCCGCAACCATGTGACAGTCAACCCCAATCCAGGAAACAATCAATAGAATGGAGCTAGAGTTTGCTATACCTGCCGTCAACTAGGACACTTCGCCAACCATTGTCCTCGAAAGGAAACAATGACTCCAGTGCGCTTCTACCTTGGAGCTACACCAGCCAAGACGCCCGCACCAAGCAACAACCAAGGAGCTTCTCAAGTTGTCAGTCAATCCGGAGGAGCACCGCAGTTTGTGGTCAGAGGCTGTGTCAACCATGTCACTCTGGAAGGAGCCCAGGAAGCACCCAACATCGTACTGGGTAAGTTTCTGGTTAGCTCAGTACCTGCATCAGTTTTGTTTGATTCTGGAGCTTCACATTCATTTGTTTCTAGAGTTTTTGCAACCAAGAATAATTTGAAAGTTATGCATCTTAAGCATACTCTGTTAGTCCAATCACCTAGAGTAGAGTTAAGCTCTAGAGTGGGATGTTTAGGAGCTAAGTTACTCATAGCTGGAGTTGCGTTTCTAGCCAACCTCATTGTCCTAGACACCTAGACCTTAGATGTCATTCTTGGCATGGATTAGTTAACAAAGTACAAAGTTGTGCTAGATTGTGGCTGAAGAGTCGTAACAGTTGAGGATACCAATAGGAAGAAGGTGGAGTTTCTAGCCACCTCAGCGCGTGATGGACATCTGTTAATCAATAGCCCGAAGACCGTTGCTATGGAGGATGTACCCATTGTCATAGAATATCCAGATGTTTTTCCAGAAGAATTACCGGAAATGCCACCAGACTGTGACATTGAGTTTATCATTGATCTAGTGCCAGCAATAGTTGCAATTTCGAAGAGACCTTATCGAATGCCAGCTGATGAGTTAGTTGAAATGAAGAAGCTGATTTAAGAACTTCTTGAGAAATGTTATGTGAGACCTAGTTCATCGCCATAGGGAGCGTCAGTTTTGTTTGTCAAGAAAAAGGATGGAAACATGAGAATGTGCATTGATCATCGTGCTCTTAATGAAGTCACCATCAAGAATAAGTACCCACTGCCCCGAATCGATGATTTGTTGGATCAGATGAAAGGAGCCTGAGTGTTCTCAAAGATCGATCTGCGATCAGGTAACCATCAGTTGAAGATTTGCCCGAAGGATATACCAAAGACCGCTTTCTCTACGCGGTACAGACATTATGAGTTCTTAGTCATGTCCTTTGGTCGAACCAATGCCCCTGCATACTTCATGAACATGATGAATAAAGTATTCATAGAATATTTGGACAAGTTTGTTGTTATGTTCATTGATGATATTTTGAGTTATTCCAAGACAGAAGAAGAATACACTGAGCACCTAAGGTTAATCCTAGAAAAACTTAGAGAGTATCAATTGTATGCTAAGTTCAGCAAATGTGATTTCTGGAAAAAGGAAGTCGATTATCTGATGACAGACGAGGGAGTAGCAGTTGACCCCGGTAAAGTTAAAGCAATATTACACTGGGAGCAACCTAAGACAGTAACTCAGATTCACAGTTTCTTGTGAATGGCGGGATATTATCACCACTTCATTGGAGGATTCTCAACGATTGCTAAGCCCCTTACGCAATTGTTGAAGAAGGAGAAAAAGTTCACTTGGATCCTAGCCTGTGAAGAAAGTTTTCAAGAATTGAAAAAGTGTTTGACTTCAGCCCCAGTGTTAACTCAGCCAAACATCCGGAAGGATTTCGATATCTACTATGATGCTTCACGTCAAGGATTATGATGCGTCCTGATGCAAGAAGGAAGGGCTGTCGCTTATGTGTCAAGACAACTAAGATCTTATGAGGAGAATTATTCTACCCATGATCTGGAACTAGCTGCCGTAGTGCATGCTTTAAAGATTTTGCATCATTATCTCATTGGTAACCGTTGTGAGGTATACACAAATCATAAATGTTTGAAGTATATTTTCACTCAGTCTGATCTGAACATGAGACAGAGAAGATGGTTAGAGTTGATAAAGGATTATAATATTGGAATTCACTACCATCCCGGTAAGGCCAATGTCATTGCAGATGCTTTAAGTCGTAAGAGCTACTACAATACTTTGGAAGTAAAAGAGAATTGCCCAGAACTTCATAAGGAATTTCAGAAGTTAAGGTTGGAAGTTGTATCCGAAGGATTTGTGGCCAGCCTAGAAGTATAGTCCACCTTGGAGAAGCAGATTTGTGAAGCCCAGCCAAATGATCCTGAGATTAAGAACATCAAGCTCAAAATGGAAGAAGGTAAATTCAAGGACTTCACCAAAGACAATCAAGATGTACTGTAGATCAATGGACGTATCTATGTGCCAGATGTTGATGGTTTAAGACTGCTAATCTTAAAAGTGGCCCATGACTCAAAGTATTCTATTCACCTTGGAAGTACTAATATGTACCAGAATGTTAAGAATAAATTTTGGTGGTCAAATCTGAAGCGAGAAGTTGCAGAGTTCATCGCCTTGTGTGATGTATGTCAGAAAGTAAAAGCAGAACATCAGAGGCCAGCAGGTTTGTTACAACCCCTAAAGATTCCAGAATGAAAATGGGAAGAGATCGGAATGGATTTCATTACCGGTTTGCCCAAGACTCAATCAGGTTATGATTCGATTTGGGTAATAGTTAATCGTTTGACTAAAGTTGCCAATTTCTTGCCAGTCAAAACCACCTACTCAGGAGACCGCCTTGTAGTGTTATATATGTCAAGAATTGTGAGTTTGCATGGTGTGCCTAAGAAGATAGTGTTAGATTGAGGATCTTAGTTCACCTCTCGTTTTTGGCAGAGTCTGCATGAAGCCTTGGGAACCCATCTAAATTTCAGTATTGCATATCACCCTCAGACAGATGGGCAGACTGAAAGAGTTAATCAAATATTGGAAGATATATTAAGAGCCTGTGCTCTAGCGGATGCCACCAGTTGGGATAAAAGTTTGCTGTATGCAGAATTCTCATACAACAACAGTTATCAAGCTAGTTTGCAGATGTCACCATTTGAAGCTTTGTATGGTCATGCATGCAGAACCCCTCTGAATTGGTCGAAAACAGTCGAGCGTAAGGTATTCGGACCAGACATTATTCAGGAAGCAGAAGAATAAGTGTCTATGATTAGAGAAAGATTAATGATAGCTCAGTTGAGACAGAAGAGTTATGCTAATAACTGTCGTCGTGATCTCAGCTTCGAACCAGAGGATTTTGTTTATCTTCATGTTACCCCACTTAGAGATGTCAGAAGGTTTCATGCCAAAGGGAAGCTTGCCCCAATATATGTTGGTATGTCAAAATTGTGAGTCGTCGAGGAGAAGTTGCTTATCTACTTGAACTGCCGCAGTCATTAGCAGGAGTGCATAATGTCTTTTATGTCTCTCAGTTGAAGAAGTGTCTCCGTGTGCCGACAGAACAAACTCCTTTGGATTCCATCGAGTTAAAAGAATATCTCATTTATGCTTTAAAAATTCATTTAACTTGAAAAATACATAAGTAATTCTCTATAACTCCTTTTTGAGTGAAACCAAGTTTGTTGGTTTCCTCTGTTAATGTGCTTAATTGTAGAATAGGTTTTAGGCATGTTGTTATATTTTAAGTTTCTGTGGTTGCATTTGTATTATGCCCTTTTTCATGTCTTTGAAAAATCATAGAAAATGCATCCTAGCTCCAAATGAGGTGAATCAAATTGTGTTGTTCATCTTATAAGGTGCTCTGTTTTACAATAAAAATTTCAAGTGCACCACCTCTCTAGAAATTTGTGCTAAAAATTTAATTTGGATGAATAGTACCTGAGATGAATTTCCAGCCTTTTTCCAACAGACAAATTTTGTTTTAGCCATAACTTTAGCATCAAGCATCCAATTCGATTGATTCTTATTGCTAAATTCCTTAAAAATCATGCTCTACCTGTTGTATAAATTTCATGGATTTTGGTTGACTTTGGTTTTTGAGACTTTTCGATGTTCTTTGTTTTTAACGGTTCTTTTCGTTCTTTTCGTTAGGTGCCGACGAGTCCATTGATAACGAAAGTGCTCCTCTGCAGCAAACTAAGTAGCTCCATCAAGGCAAGTAGTTTGATCATAATAATCCCATTACTTTCAAAGTCTAATACTTTGTTTACAAATTGTATGTATGCATGCTTTTGTGTCAAAGTTTATTTTCCCGATTAGAGGTAGCTAATCCTATTGCATTGTTGCCCTTAAATTGTTCATCCCCTGCCACTAAACTTAAGTTATTAATCTCACCGGTGAATTAGAGCCCGGTGGATGAATTATGCTCTTTTATTGTCTTTACGGTGTCATGCTTAGAAATGCTTAGCTACCGGTAGAATTGGGCGGTTATCGACTTAGCCGATAACTTTGATCACACAAAATTATTATTACCATTATGCTCAGCACTTTGTGCTTTGTTACTTTGTAAAGTCAAAAACTGGAATTGAAAATGAAATGTTTCAGACTTGGGCACAGTGGATGATGGTGTGATCTTATGGTATGACTGGAATGGTGCCCGGGTCAACAAGGACCGAGTTACTTGTGTCACTAAGCCAAGCGATTATTGCGTGCTAACCACACGAGGGGGATATGGGACCTCTCTTGACTTAGTACTTTGGCGTGTGTTAGCTCCGAGTCGCAGGAGGTTGTGTGTGTGGGTGGTGTTGAAAAAGAAACTTGTGGTTATGTGTTGGGTGAGCGGGAGTGGAATCCTGTTTAGGTTCTCCACACCGAAGGGCATTGTAGTTGTTCGGGAGCTTTACCCTATAGTGATAGTTGACTTTCGGCTTTACAATGACTCTGTCTCAACGTATGGTTTTCTATCCATACGGGCAACTCGTAGTTAATACACAATATTGGAAATGTCTCGTAGGACTTAGCCTTGCCGGCATACCTTCGGAAGTGTGCTTGATCTAGTGGCAATAAAGGCGGTCTGACGTGTGGGTACATTGGTACACCCCTGCAGGGTTCAAACTATTCGAATAGCCTCGTCCTAGGTTATGGACATGCTTGGTAAGGTCATGCAAGAACTAGACTATAACATTTAAATAAAACTTGTTGTGGGTGGTATGAATGGGGAATTCATGCTATTGTTGTGGTGGCTATTGGGTTAGCCACTTCCAGGATGTCTTTTATTATTGTTACTTGTATCTCGCTGTTTTTGTCAAATAAAAACAGATTGTAAAACTGCTTTAAATTTATTACATTATTGCAAAGGAAAACTTGTTTTATGCTGAAAATGAGTCTAGAGCCTCCTCCACTTAAATAAGCTTGCATGTAGCTATGTGTAGGCTGTTACCCTACACGTAAGTCTTGCGAGTACATCTTTGTACTCATTTGCTTTGCTTAATTAAATGTTGCAGAAGAGGAAGCTGATCCTCAAGGGATCCTCTTTTGTGAGCTGTTCGGTGGGTTTGACGACTAGGTTGGCGGCCCGGTTGGTTGCCTTACGGGTTAAAGGCACACTAATTGGCTCTTATTTATCGCCATCTTATGGCTTTTGCTTCCACTGTTTATTTAACTCTTTAGCTGTTATTTGGCCGGTCGGCCCCGTTTGTAATAACTCTATTATGTATGTCTTTTGATTTTCTTAGTTGTGCTTCGGTTCTATGTGTGGAATGGAATTGATGCATAATTTTGTAAAGGGGTATGTGTACTGCAAGTTCTTGGGAAGTACATGTATCTCGAGGCACGGGATATTTTGTTTGCGATGCTAGGACCAAGTAGATGGTTAAGCATTACAAGCCGAATTTTCCGGGTCCTCACAGTACGGCATCACTACTGTGGACCTCAAATATGTCGGATACAAGGACGAATCATTTGTACTCGCTAAGCAAGTTGTTCAAGTTTTTTATGTAACAGACCCGGTAAATAAGAACCGCCACGTAGTTCTTCATCGAAAAAGAAGGATTGTTAGAGTTGAGAATGTCGTGGATGAGGAAGAGTACAATCAATTTGACAAGTTGCCTCCTTTCGGAGACAGCATCAGGTTCGAGGAAGAACCCAATGAAGAAGCTAGCTATATGCGTGTCGATCATCGTGAAGGGCAATTTTTTTAAAGGAAATTGTTTCATTGTAATTAAGAAACTCAACATGTAATTAAGATGCTATTCCATTATAATTGATTCAGTAATTAAGAAATTATTCCATCTGTGATTGTATCTGCTTTCTTATTTTCAGAGGGCATGGCTAGCATTTCCTGAGGCTAGCCGAAAAATAGAATATTTTTAGCTATAGAAGGAACTATCACAGGCGGTTTAGTGGAACAAATCATTTGTGATATACGACTATATCACAGACTATTTTTAAAATAAAATCATCTGTGATATGGTCGCATATCATAGAATGTTCTATTATGGAACCGTCTGTGATACTTATCAAAGACGGTTCTTTAATAGAACCGTCTTTGATACCCCTTTATTAGTAGGGCCCCGCTAGGATTTATGCCCTTATTCCTCACTGGCTTGTCCCCCTCCCCAGCGCTCTTACTCCTCACTCGCCCGTACTCCTCCCCGCGCCGCCCTCCTCCCCGCGCCGTCCTCCTCCTCGCACCGGAGTCCTCCCTCTGCTGGCCTCCTCCCCGTGCCGCCCTCCTCCCCTGCGTTAGCCTCCTCCCCGCGACCCCCTGCTCCCTCCACTCTGAAGGTAAGAACGCTAAAACCAGCCTCCATCTTTTGCCGAAAGTGAAGAACTTGAGCGCTTAGGCATGTCCAAGAAATATGAAGTTTTGCCTGTTGTTGTTTCTTTCATTTGTTAAATTTTCCTTGCTATTGTTGGGCTATCTGCTATAGAAAAAATTGCTTCTACATGTATAGAGGATTTGAGTCTAGCGAAAAAATGCTTCCATGTGTAAAATTGCTTTTGCATCTACATGTCTAGTGAAATATGGCCATGTTCATGCTTATTGTGGTGAGTTTTTGTGCAAGTTAACTAAAATTTGAAATGATTGCTCACTGTCAAAGATACTGCGTATGACTATTCTATAAATTTGACTAGTACTGGGAGACTTGGTTAGTAATGTTGTGGGCTCGGATTAATGCTCAATGAGGATTAGAGGTCACTTTGATATTGAATACGACATATTTAGATATAAATTTGGTCTTGAGCTTATAGATTGCTTGATATTTTCTATTGTGTCATATATATTGATGCTTATCTTTTACTGTGAGTCATTTCTTTATTCACTATTCCACATTAGAATCAATTGGTATCACATTACCTTGAGTAGTTGGATCATTTGCCTGCTGTCCAGTGAACTTTGAATTGATACTTCATTACTCTCAAGTGGTATCTCATTACCTTGAGTAGTTGCTTCACTTGCTTGTTGTCCAGTAAAGTTTGAATTGATAATTTGCTTTATGTGACTTGTTAGATTAGCAAGATTATATAATAGCTCAAGGCCTAATTTATTTCAGAGAAATTATCATATCTAATTTGTGATTGAATATTGACTAAAGTGGCGAGGAGGACAAGAATATATCTTGAGTAGCCTGATATCTAAGAGCAATAAACAAAGTATTAAATCTGAGCATTATGCTAATTTTAATTGTCCACATGTTCTATGTTTTCAGCATAGTATCTAGTTCAAATGACATGTATGATTTACATGTTTATATGTTAATTCTGTCATTTAAATGTTGTTGGAAACATGTTTTAATTATTATTAATGCTGCTGGAATTAATTCTAAATATTTGCTAAAACCGCTAATTCTGAATATGAATATATGTTTTTCGGGATTGTGAAAGGTTGATCAAGTGGAATAGGTTGGGATATAGAACATTGCAAATGTGGGTGATATCCTAGGTGTTCTTCTTTGTTAATGTTCATAGATAGCAAGTAAGTGAGATGGTGTCTGAACAGTCTTCGCCACCGTCATCGACGTTGCCGAATGCATCTGAGCTCCGATGAAAGGGGTACGTAAGCGAGATCGCAGAGGAATATCGAAAAGGCCCGAGGGCCGAATGACCATCATGGTGGTCAGTCCCATTGGGGTCCCTCTGCATCTGAAGGAAGCAGCGGTAGCATTCTGGACCACCTGCAGGATAGTTGCAAGGGAACGGGTCCCCATCACCACACCAAGCTGGAAGTCTTTGACAGATGAAGAGAAAGAGCAGCTGTGGGAAGAAATTTCAAGATTGTTCGAGATCCCAGTAGAAGTCTAGGGACTCGTGCAACGGTAGTCATTCCTCGCGATGGAAAAGCGTGGAAGACCTTCAAGAGCACGCTTGTCATGGAGTACACGAACAAGGATCGGACGCCCTTCACGAAGTATCAATTCGTGTCGTCAGATACATGGGACGCCTTTATGCGGATGAAGACGACGACCGAATTTCAAGAGCAAAGTGCGGCACACAAGGCTATCCAGACACAAAACACTCACCCCACAGACTCAGCCCCGCTGGGTACGCAGGTAAAATCCCACAATGGAGGAGTGAGGATGAGATGGCAATCTGGTGGGAGGCCTCCCCGCCATTTGGCAGGATCACAGACGAGCGCGCCCGAACCTGGTTAAGAGCGATGTCATCAAGCACGTCTTCGGGCGCCATCTCTTTCATAAACCCAGTAGACGTGGAAGTGTCCCAACGTCTGGTAAGATATGTCGAACTACCTAGTTGTTAATAAGTCCATAACTTCATGGGGTCTAAAATAACATGATAGCCTCTTGCAACAAACATTGAATGCCGAATCTTCTCAAGGCTCTTTCGAAGCAGTCAGGGACAAAGATATACTATCCATGGCCCTGAGAAAGAAGGAGCACCCGGGTCGCACGCAAGGCCTTGGGGTTTATGTACCTTAGAGGCAGGGATTCCCATACGACTCCGAGGCGTATAGGAGTAGGAAGAGATCCAAGGCCGAGCGCGAGGAACGGTTGTAAGAGGATAACATCATTGCAGGAAAAATTGAATCAAGTCATCAACCAGTCGCAAGCCGTCCCCGTAATTTTGGGAGCTAGTACCCCTCAATGTCAGAGTAGTTGCTTGTCCACACCACTTTCTGAACAAAGCAACGTCCAATTACCTATTGACGACATCTAGGTAATGTACATCTCTGGAGCTCCAAAGATAGACCTGTAGGACGCCTTACCTAATTGTGCATCGTTTTGTAGGAGCCCACGCCCTACAAGCTCCAAGTGAGGCTGGTTGGGTCCATTTCTATTGAGGCTGGGCGGGCGATGGCATTTCCATGCCAGAAGGGACGATCTTTGCAGTGCCCGGTAGTGCAGTGGAGATTCTGTTGTAACATCCCAAAAAGTTCCTAAATACAAAAATACGGGATTTTTAAAACTTTTTATGTGATATCCATTGTCATTCTTTTTGCCAGCATTTTTAAGAATTATTTGAATTGCATTTTCTCTTTTGCCGATGCAAGTGATGTAAAAACAAAAACCCTAGAAAACCTAAATTGTAAAAGCAAAGGAATCGAAAACAAGTAAATCACCATAACAAAGTATTACCTTTGGAATATTACATGAAATATAAAACCAAAAATCGAAGACCTATTTGAAACCTAATTTTTCGAATATATAAAAGCTCAATTAGAATTCTTTAGAAAATATCGAAATTAATGTATCGTCGCATGAGAATTTTCGAAAGAAAACACCAGAATTTTAGCCAACCCTAAAATTTTGTCGCATTCCTTTTTCCAAAAACTTTCCCTAGTCTTTTCTTGGCCATGTCTACTGTTCATATTGGCCTTGTGCACTGTTCATCGGGTCAAACCATTGAGCAGCCCACAGTTGCTTCTCACTAGTTAGCCAACAATGTCACCATGCCGACCGAACCGAACACCCATGCTTTGGCCATTCCGCTAGCTCCCGATTGCCTCGCACCCAAGTAGTTCAGCAGCCATGTTGGCAGAATCAGCATTCCACGTGCTCGATATGCTGTTGCTCGTTGCGTCGCTTTCCCATGCTGTAGTCGCCTCACACGTGCCCATTTCGCCAGCTCCAACCATGAGCATCGACAAGCTTCATAGAGTGCATCACCTCCTTAAGACATGCTTCGAGCCATCCTTCCCATTCTTATTCTCCACCGAGAGCCAATGTGAAGAAACCGTAGAGCAAGCTCTGCCTTGGCCGCGCGTAGAACCGTCCATGGCCGCTAAGCCGCGCTCACCGTTCTGGCCGCACCAACGAAGTCCGGCCACCCTCGGCCACGTCATGTCGTGTTCCAGCCCACGTGTGAAGCATTCCCCTCAATTAATTTGTTGTTTCGATCACAGAAGCTCGTTGCATCGTCCTCTTCCTCAGCTCTAGCCCAAAGACGCCACCGCGATTGCCATCCCCACTCTAGTAAGACCCCCTTCGATTCCTCCCCGTGGAAGAACCCCCTCACGGCCCCCGACCTCCTCCCACCACCCACTTCAGCTTCCCCTCTCCCCAATGGCGCCCCCATGGCGAGCCCTCCGTGCCGCCCGTGGTTGTAGGACCGGAAATGCGACTAGAGGGGGGGGTGAATAGGAGCTCAAACAATTTTTCTTTTAAGATTGGATTCAACAGATATTTCACTCTAATAGCTATGAGAGCTATGAAGATCAATAGATAAACACAGTGGAAGACTTATGTTGAATCCACTCCAAACCCCCAAGCATAGAAATCAACAAACATAAAGATGTGCTGAAGAAACAGAAATCGGTACAACCACAGGCAAATGGACGGTACAACCAATGATTGGTACAACCGTAGACAAATGGGCGGTACTACCAATGATCGGTACAACCGCCGGTATAAGGGCGGTTCTACCAATTATCTTGGAACAACCCGATGACGAAAACTAAAATTGGCACAACTTATGATCTACTTGGCCAAACTCTACGAAATTTGAAACATAACTTCTCTAGGAGGTGGAGAACCTATTCCAATCAAAGATTGAGAAGATCCACGTCAAAGATTCAACCTTTTTCCAATAGAACCAAGTTTGCTTCAAAACTGAGTCAAAAAGTAAAACATGATCTATATCTTGCTCGTGGGTAAAGAATGATCAAGATGGACTTAGATGCACTCCCACATGTCACAGCAAGCTAGAACACCACAAAGATTCAAGAGAAAAGCGATGGATCATCAAAAACTCTAAATCATCAAAATAGAAGGCAAGAACGAAAGAGACTCATCTTTGAGGACTTGCTTGGATTGATTTGAGGTTAAGGATTGATGTTTACAGCCACTCCATATTGGAGGACAAAACTCAATACATGAGCACTCAATCAATCAATCCCTAGAACCCTAACCTCTCTTTCCTTCTCTCCAAAGCCCTAAAACAAACTAGGGATTTTCTTAATGAAGTGCTTGGGGGCTGCTTGACAGCACCCCTCCTATTTATAGAGAGGCCTAGCTTCTAGAAGAGTTAACCCTAATGGGCTCCCGTTAAGGCCCACACACAAACGGGACACACGCACGCATCTCAAAGTGTCGTCTTCATCTTCTCTTGACCTAAACCGCTTCTCCACGCACCGTCTTGCGCCGTGGTTTAGTCCAAGGTCACCAAGGCGGAATTTGGTGAAATGACCAAAATACCCCTTCTTGATCTTTCTCCGAAGACGAAGTCCAATCTTGGTGAAGCACTCGCCTGCTTCGCCACGTGTAGGTTGATCAACGGCTCTCATCATGTCGGCAAGTCTCTCCCGTCCGGCTCCCACCGAAACCACTAAGGCACTTGCACCGACCCCCGCGTCGCTTGATCCAACTTGTCGCACCGAACTGCCCGTTCGGTCACCTTTGTCCATTCTGCGCCATGCTTGAGTCCATTGACCTCACCCAGCATCCTTGATCATTCTGGATCTCAGCTCTCCAAGCTTAGTCCCGATCATCTGCACCGTTGACCGTCGTTGACCTCCAAGCGTCCTACACACAAATAGACAAAGAAATCGAATCCGGGAATAAGTTCTTCACAACTTGACCCACGTTAGTGAAAACATGCATCATGCAACACATATGCACTGAAGCCCATGAACTTGACCTAACCCAAAACCAATTCTCCAAAAAGGTCGACATTGACAACGCAATCGGTACAACCGCTGTGTTACCAGCGGTACTACCACACTGCGGTCGTACCACTCCAATAACGTCGGTTATACCGCTTCTGAATGAAGACTAGAATTCCAGAAAGCATCTTCTCTGGAATTTACCTACCGCCATGCAACTTTCGGTATTACCGCACTACGGTACTACTGCCCTTTCAAAGCTGGTACAACCGCACTGTGGTCGTACCGCGACTTACACGCCGGTATGACCGATTATCCTGACACTTGCTGAAACCGCCACTTTCGACAAAAATTCAAAGCTATTGCCAATTGTCTCATCATCCTAAGATCATGTAAATATCCCCATGATATCCACAGTGGTTCACCGCCGCCAACCCGCCTTGGCCACTCCCTACCACTGGCAACCACTCCAGTGAGTTCCCCACGCTTGGCCGACGCTCATGCTTTAGCTCCTCCTCTCTCCCTCTTTGGTGCCGCCGCCATGTTTCTCTCCCATGCCCAGCCGCCATGCACCGCCGCCCGCCTACCCTAGCGTCGCTTGGGCTGCACCACCACTACTCCCGAGGTCTCCTCCCTGGCCCAGTTACATTTTTGCCCTCTATGGCCGCCGTCATCCTTACACCCACCGGCGACCAGCGCCGCCCTAAGCATGCCCGAGCCTCCCCTGCTCTGCCTTCCCCTCTGGCTCTCTCTGTTGGTGCGTGTATGGTAGTGGCCCTTCAGTCTCTGTGGCTCTTAGTGTATGAATGTGTGCTAGGGTGTATGACAATGGGCCTATTAGTTTAGGTTAGCAAGGAATTAATCAATATAGTGAATTAGCATATGTACATTTTAATTAGGATGATTAGTGATAATTTAAGTAATTAGCCAAAGACATTGGAATGTTAGATAATCAATTGATAGGTTGTATTTTCGGACAATAACAATCAGTGGACAAACTTAATTAGAAATTATCAATGGCTTGAGTTCAACTGGCAATGAGGTTGAAAGAACAAAACTAGCTATGAGTAGCTAAGACACACTAGTTTAGTTAGTTGGTTAATTAAGTCTAATTGTTGGGGTTACTGATTAACATACATATCAAGTTGCACTTATATTTTGTTAAGTTAATTAGTGATTAGTTTAGATAATTAACTGTCAGTTAGTAAACCATATGTTTAAATGGTGTTAACTAATGAACATGTGTTAACTAATGTACATGATCAGTGATTAGGGGTTAGCTAAAAATGGTTAAAGCTTAATGAGGAAATTAGGGGTTAATTAGGCCGTGTGAGATTGATTAGTTAGGAGTTGTTAGATAATCAATACTAAGTATGGCAATTAGTAGTGACATTGTAGGACCGGAAAGGCGACTAGAGGGGGGTGAATAGGAGTACGCCTAATTTTTCACCTTGATTGATTCAACACAATATCACTCCAATAGCTATGAAAGCTATGAAGATCAACATTCAAGTACTGCAGAGGACTTGTATTGAATCCAATCAAAATCTCGACGCAAAACACCCAAAATCTCAAAACACAAAGAGTTGGGCGGTCAGACCTCTCAAATTGGCGGGTTGATTTTTTGCCTAGCGGTCAGACCTCTCAAATGGGCGGTCTGACCGCTACAAGGGGCAGTCTGACCTCTGATATTGGCGGTCTGACCGCCAGCCTGACGATGAACAGAAAATCAGCACAGACAGCCTAAAAACCGAAACGAAAAACGGTCTAACTTTTGATCCGTAAGGCCAAACTCCACAAAATTTGAAACACACCTTCTTAAAGATATTAGGAACCTATTCCAATCAAAGATTGCAGAGATCCATGCAAAAGTTCCTATCTTTTTCAGTTTGAACGAAGGTGGGTTCAAAACCGAGCCAAATACAAAAACGGTGATTGAGATGATTTCGTGGGAGGAATCAATCCAAGATGGCTAAGGATGGTCTCCCATACATCTTAGCACTCTCAATCACAGGAAGAATTAGGCCAAAAGCTCTCAAAAGCAAAACCCCCAAAAATCACCCTTTCTTTCACCAAAACCGGGCAAAATCAAAACTTAGATCCAAAAGCTTGCTCGTGGGTGGATGATGATCTAGATGACCTTAGATGGGTTCCCACATATCCCAGCAAGTAAGATCAAGAATAAAAACCAAGTAAAAACACCCGGATCAAGAAAAGCCCCAAATCATCAAATAGAGAGGATGAACATAAAAACGAAATAGAGACTCATCTCATGAAATCAGATTGGATTGATTGGAGATAGATGATTGTTGATTACAGCCACTCCTACCAAGGAGGACAAAGCTCTCTCCAAGAGCACTCACTCTCAATCCCTCTCTAGAACCCTAGCTCTCCTCCTTTCATCCCCAAACCCTAAAACACAAAATTAGGGTTACAAATGGCCAAAGGGTTCTAAGTGCAACCAGCACTTAGCCCTTATATAGTGGAGGCTATATTCTAGAGAATATTCCATTAGGGCACCCATTAAACCCTAACACATAACGTGTTAACATACGCACGCATCTCAAAGCGCCGTCTTCATCATCAATTGACCTAAACCGCTTCACCATGCGCCGACCCGTGCCGCGGTTTAGCCAAAAGGTCACCAAGACGGTATTTGGTGAAATTACCAAAATACCTCTTCTCGATCCTTCTCCAAAAGACCGAGTCCACAGATCGTGAAGCAATCCCATGCTTCGCCACGTGTAAGTTGATCAACGGCTTCATGTCGTCAAGTCTCTCCTGTCCGGATCCCACCGGCACCACTGAGCACTTGCAACGACTCCTGCGCCGCTTGATCCAACCAGTCGCACCGAACCACCCGTTCGGTCATCCATGTCCATTCTGCGCTCCGCTTGAGTCCTCTGACCTCACCCGACATCCTTGATCATTCTGGACCTCAGCTCTCCAAGCTTAGTCCCGATCCTCCTCGCCGATTGACCGTCATAGACGCAAGCAACCCGCATGACAATAGACCAACAAACCGTTTCCGGGAACAAGTTCTTCACAACTTGACCCACGTTAGTCAAAACATGCATCATGCAACACATATGCAATGACAACCATGAACTTGACCTAACAACCACAAAACGCCGCCACGCGAGACGACAAAACAAGCCAAAACCGGTCTGACCGCCACCATGGCCGGTCTGACCGCTCCCAAAACGGTCTGACCGCCAACCAAAAACCGGTCTGACTGCCAGTCCAGAACTTAGCCAAATTTCCTCCCTGGAAATCCGAAACTCTCTGGAATTTTCAATCAAATAGAACTTTTCACTGGAAGCTCCAAAAATTATGGGACCAAGTTCAGAAGAACCCTCTCACTTGCGTACACCATCTATTTTTGGCCCAGCTCCAAAATCCAAAGTCATTAAAGTGGCCGGTCTGACCGCTCAGGCAAAGCCGGTCAAACCGCTCCATGGCCGGTCTGACCGCCACCCTGGCCGGTCAGACTGCCAG
This sequence comes from Phyllostachys edulis, assembly GCA_036346405.1. Taxonomy (NCBI): domain Eukaryota; kingdom Viridiplantae; phylum Streptophyta; class Magnoliopsida; order Poales; family Poaceae; genus Phyllostachys; species Phyllostachys edulis. The sequence goes on from CM070550.1 coordinate 58,063,613, forward strand.
CAACCAAACAAGCAAATCAACACAAGGCATGGCCGGTCTGACCGCCACCATGGCCGGTCAGACCGCCAGAGGCCTGACAGAACTGGAGCAACGCCGAAAACGGGTGAATCCGCAAACCCTCAACGCCATTGCCAATTGTCTCATCATCCTAAGATCACGGGCATATCCCCATGATATCCACAATCTCCCCCTTGATGAACACATTGGCAATCTCTCAGAAAATGTAAGTTCGAGGTTTGAAAATTAAAATACTCAACGTTTTCGCGCAAAGGCGCAACTTGGTCCTTTAGCGAGAGAAAGCAATGGAAATGACCAAGCTGGCTTCCAAATAGCATGGGCAAGTGAGATACAGCAAAAGAAAGCAAGAAAGCTTCCAATTCCATAGAATCGACAAAAATCTCACTTAAGGTCCATATGAAAGAACAATTGTTCTATTTGACCTTAGATCATTGTGAGGCTTCAAGATTTGCAATTCAAGTTCAGAGAAGGCAATAAGACCAAAAGAATGCAATATGAATGCATGAATGCTCCCCCTCACTATGATCATCATTTTTCAAGAGAGAGTTTTAAATTTTCAATTTCTCCAAATCTCTCCAAAAAGCTCTTAACTTCTCACCCTTACAAAACTTCTCCCCCATAACCAACAAGCTCTTTATTAACATTACATTTTCTCTATATCTTCTCCCCCTTTGACAATGGATTCATCAAGGAATCATCCCTTCCTCTCATCCAGAGATGACAAATGCACAAGCAAAGAAGAAGCAAAAGAAAGAGCATGCATGAAATGCAATGGGGTGACTTCATTTTTGTTTTGATTTTTCACTTTTAGGTAAAAGAAGCTTTGGAGATTACTCAATTGAACAGGCTAGCATTTCTACCATTACTCAAGATACAACAAGTCTGACAAAGCTAGCAAGATCATGTTAAGACATATATAGCAAAGCTAGGCTAATGAGCTCAATATATCACATGTTGTTGGGTTAAATTAAGCAATAGCTTCAAAATTAGCAAGTTCAACAACAGTTATCCTAAAGTGATAATGGCCATGTCAGAATGTCATTGTGAGAACCAGAAGCTAGCAAAGGCTATCTAGGAGACAAAAGTCGTGAAATGAATCATTTAGCTCAAAATGCCTCAAAAGCCCAAATTTCAACTATTTTTCATTTGCAATGAATATTCAAGTTGATTAAAGGTCTATCTTAGTAAAGAAGGTCCTGGACTAGGAGCCATCCACAACCTCTTCCTAAGCTTCAACCAATTTTGACAATTTGATTTTTAGCCATGTGCTAGATCTCAAGCCTTGCCGCGACCATCTCAAGCACAAAAAGCTTAAAAGAGTGGTCTAGATCATCCAAAACTCCCCCTGAGTTCATGCCTAGTACAATGGCAAGCCGTCTCATGAGAAAGAATTGGTGAGATCAGTTTTTTCGCACAAAAGAGATCATTTTTCATTTTGCACAAGGGCTATTTTAGATTCTTTAATGAACTGAAAGCTCAAAGATGTTCGATTCTAGATTCCAGAGCTAACAAAGCAATTTTGACAGGGCCAATGTCACAAAAGGATCACTAATTGTGCAACTAGCTAAAAGATCCACAAATTGCAATTTTCAGTTCAAGTTATTTCAAAAGTTCTAACTCATTTAGCAAAGACATTGCTGCACATGTAAAAGCATGATAATTCTAGCAAGTCAAAAAACTAGACACAATCTTGAGCAAGAATTGAAATACCAAAGCTCAAGAGGGTAATAAGCAAAGCTTCATCAATTTAAAAGATGAGCAGTAAAGCTTATATTACAATGCATCTTTTTGGATTTTCCATATGTATGCAATATGATACAATGAGATGCACAAAAGACTTAAAAATCTAAAAAGATCAAGAAGATCAAAAGGATCCAAAAAAGATCCACAAAAGCTCAAATGAACAAGGAAAGTTCAGAAAAGAACTAACTCCCACTCAAACCAACCTATAGGGATAAAGTATCCCTAACTCGCTTATCAAGGTGGAAAACCTTGATGGGTCTAAAAGGTTTGATGAGGAGACCTGCCAAAAGTGCCTTGAACACTACAAACTAGCACAAAGGCTTCCTACTCCACAAGATCTCTAGGGAAAGCAACTCAAAAAGCTAGGGAGCGAAACACCAACACTAAAAAGCCTACAGGCAGCTCAAAACCTGCTAAGACTAGTGACTGGGAGACAAGCTCGACCTAGGCTGTCAGAAGATTTCAACCTAGAAAACCAAGGGATAAGAAGAGTGCCAAGAAAAGACACGTGCTAGAACAGAGCCTCCTATCTACCCTGAACACAACAAGCCCAACACCTGACACAAACCAGATGCTATGCAAGGTAGAATAGGGATACCATACATAAAAGTAAGGTATAGAAGCTCAAACCTGAGTCGCACTACTTGGCAGCGAGATGTAGTCATGATGAATGAAGATTCATTCCTTGAAGCTCCAGAAAGTAGTTGCACTCACTCATCGTCCCCATCTCAAATTCCTTCGTCTCCAAGAAGTGATAGCCAGCATGAATGCACAAATGAAGAAGAATCAACAGCTGGAGTCTTTGACCACTTGTTGGACCACATGTTCTTCTTCTCAGCTGAAAGACTACACCAAAGAGACAGAAAAAATCTATGCCTTGGTACTAGGTTAGTGAAACAATATCTAGGGAAATCAGTACCAAGACACAAGACTAGCAAGGATAGCAGCAAATGATCCAAAACTCATGAAAGCAAATAATCAACAATTCAAGACATGAGCATGGAGATAGACAAATCAATTGCAGCACATGCTATCCAAGAAATGACAAAGCTCAAACTATCCTTAATCCACAATAAGGCATAGGAGCAAGCAAACAAGCACATAGCATATCACACATCATATATACAATCAAGGGCAAAGCATGCTAGTGAAAGCTATGGCAGGACTCATGCATCCACAATTAACAATAAAGCACAAAAACCATGTAAGCATAAAGCATTTTAAGAACAAATCATGAATGATGTATGCTAACATGGATATCAATTGAACATGTGGATACATACAGCAAACATCAACACGAGCAAGATAAATCATGTACAGATAACACAGGCTCATGAAGACAAGACCAAGCTTATATACCCATGGAAGTAATGAACAACAGTCTAATACATGGATACATAAGCAAGAATCAACATGAGCAAGATAATAATGGTACAAGACAACACAAGCTCATGATGACAAAATCAAGCTCATACACCCATGGAAATAAAGAGCAACAATAAGATACATGGATATACAAGCAAGGTAAAGGCATGATGAATGATATCACAAGAGTAACACATGCCAATATGATACAAGTGAGCACAAAGATAAGCACAACATGCCAAGATTGAATAATCAAGAAAGTAAATGCATGAAGGTATAAGATAGCTCACCAAACATGTGAAAGCACCAATCATGAAAGCACATGCATCTTGGAGGCCATCGTTGAGGTGGAGAACCAACAAGTGTCCCGATCATATGATGAAGCAAAAGATCAGAATCTTTAAGTTCATGTTCTCCAACCCGCGTTCTTGGTACCTACACATAAGAAAGGCAAGGTGTCCTAGTCTTGGGTCCCGAAGGGTTAGAGAGCGAATGCTTGGGAACCCAAATCTTGGACACACCACCACCAGAGGCAGTCGAACCATTATGTGAGTTAGCATGATGCAAATGATGGTCCATGCAAGAAGATCCAATCTCATCCTTGGAGGCACGCCGCGAGTGGACAGCTCGATGAGGAAAACAAGGTCCATCTCTAGAAAAGCGGCGATGGCCTTGCTTGAAAGCACCAATATAAGAACCAACAGAAGCATCAAAAGAACTCACACAATCACGCCGTGGGTGTGTACCTCGATGAACAAAGTGAGGTCCACCTCTTGGAAAACGGCGAAAATCCTGCCTCGGGGCAGCTCGTGGACCAAAACCAAAACCATGCAAACCATGTCCACGGTGCTGTCCAACACCACTAGAAAAGGTGTCAAAGAAGCCATCAACAAATCGAGTCTTCGTGCTTGGCTCTTTAGTGTGCATGTCATGAGAAAGACTATACCCACTAGGAGATTTAGAAGCATGAGCTCGACGCAAATATTTTGCATGCCGAAAGCAGAAATCCACATGATGTCCATTCTTCCCACAAAATAAGCAATGGTGTAAAGGTCTACTAGTAGACATGGTCCGAGAGGATGAAGCACCATTATGGCTCAAAGAAGAAATCCTGGAAGAATCAACATCATGACTCGTCCTCCTACTGGCACTAGTACCACACATGCCATGAGAAAGACTATGTGTGTTCCTAGAGGTACGACGACGCACTCGATGCTCATGTTTCAAACGGTGAAAGCAAAACTCGAAAGTGTGTCCATTTTTCTTACAAAAGGTGCAATGGTACTTCCTTTTTGAAGATGTAGTACCATTTGAAGAAGAAACACCCTTGTCCTTTGAAATCCTTTGGACAACACAAGAAGAGTCCGAAGGAGTCGAACTCACCAAAGAAGAGCTATCTAAAGCGATGGCACAAAAACCAACATCAGGTGACTCAGATTTAGCACGAAAAGACTCCAACTCCGAATGCAAAGAAGCAAAAGAAATCTTAACAACATCAATCTCGGAGTGAAGGCAAATACAAGAGTCACATGACTTGGCGCTCATATCATTGCGCAAAGACTTGATCTCGCCCTTCAAAGAAATGCAAGATGTGCAAGAAATTAATGATGCTTTCGAATTAAGCATGCAGTTCAAAGCATCAATTTCAGTTTCTAAACAAGCACAATTCTTGCAAGAAACTAAACCATCTTTAAGCAATTTTTTATGTTCTAAGCACATGCTACAAGGCCTAGCTTCAATTTCAATAATCTCAGCCCTAGCATTTTCTAATTGCTCAAGATGTATGGAATTAGTCAATTTAAGCTTCTCAATTTCAGCAAGCATGCCTACACAAGAATCACAATCATTTATACCCATAGATCTAAGATTGCCTATTTCTAACTTAGCATTGTCAAGCTCATGATGTAAGGCAATACAAGAATCACATGGTATAGAAGCATTTGATTTCAATAATTCATTTTAAAATTTTAGGCATACAAGAGAGTTATTCAGGTTCTCCATGTCTACAAGCAATGAATCATAAGCATTCATAGAGGTTTTCAATTCGGAGAGCTCATGAGACAAATCATTCTTTTCTCTTTTCAGCAATTTCATTTTCTTCCTAAGAGTATGTAATTTGTATTCATATGAAATCAAGCCATCAATGAGTTTTTCTTTGCTCACCTTGCTTAGCTTGAGTAGGGGATCGTCCTCAGAAGAGTCATCATGATCATCCTCAAAAGCTCTTCATTATGCTCATCCTCACAAGCTACAGTGCATGTGCCAACGGGCTCCTTCTCTTTAGGCTCCAAGCAAATCTCATCTCTGAAACTAGCACAATCAAAACAAAAGAATTTGCTACAAATATCACAGAAGAAATCCTCCTTCATTGACCACATAAAAATCGTATATTCAAGCCTCTTGTCACGACGGACATCAATGGCAAAAGAACTACGATAAGATGCAAAGAAGCGCTCACAAGTCCTCATATTAGTCGCCATGCTCAAAGATCAATTAATATCACAAAAGAGCAAACTTGGCTCTGATACCACTTGTAGGACCGGAAAGACGACTAGAGGGGGGGTGAATAGGAGTACGCCTAATTTTTCACCTTGATTGATTCAACACAATATCACTCCAATAGCTATGAAAGCTATGAAGATCAACATTCAAGTACTGCAGAGGACTTGTATTGAATCCAATCAAAACCCCGACGCAAAACACCCAAAATCTCAAATCACAAAGAGTTGGGCGGTCAGACCTCTCAAATTGGCGGGTTGATTTTTTGCCTAGCGGTCTGACCGCCAGCCTGACGATGAACAGAAAATCAGCACAGACAGCCCGAAAACCGAAACGAAAAACGGTCTAACTTTTGATCCGTAAGGCCAAACTCCACGAAATTTGAAACACACCTTCTCAAAGATATTAGGAATCTATTCCAATAAAAGATTGCAGAGATCCATGCCAAAGTTCCTATCTTTTTCAGTTTGAACGAAGGTGAGTTCAAAACCGAGCCAAATGCAAAAACGGTGATTGAGATGATTTCGTGGAAGGAATCAATCCAAGATGGCTAAGGATGGTCTCCCATACATCTTAGCACTCTTAATCACAGGAAGAATCAAGCCAAAAGCTCTCAAAAGCAAAACCCCCAAAAATAACCCTTTCTTTCACCAAAACCGGGCAAAATCAACACTTAGATCCAAAAGCTTGCTCGTGGGTGGATGATGATCTAGATGACCTTAGATGGGTTCCCACATATCCCAGCAAGCAAGATCAAGAATAAAAACCAAGTAAAAACACCCGGATCAAGAAAAGCCCCAAATCATCAAATAGAGAGGATGAACACAAAAACGAAATAGAGACTCATCTCATGAAATCAGATTGGATTGATTGGAGATGGATGATTGTTGATTACAGCCACTCCTACCAAGGAGGACAAAGCTCTCTCCAAGAGCACTCACTCTCAATCCCTCTCTAGAACCCTAGCTCTCCTCCTTTCATCCCCAAACCCTAAAACACAAAATTAGGGTTACAAATGGCCAAAGGGTTCTAAGTGCAACCAGCACTTAGCCCTTATATAGTGGAGGCTATATTCTAGAGAATATTCCATTAGGGCACCCATTAAACCCTAACACACAATGGGTTAACATACGCACGCATCTCAAAGCGTCGTCTTCATCATCGATTGACCTAAACCGCTTCACCATGCGTCGACCCGCGCTGCGGTTTAGCCAAAAGGTCACCAAGACGGTATTTGGTGAAATTACCAAAATACCTCTTCTCGATCCTTCTCCAAAAGACCGAGTCCACAGATCGTGAAGCAATCCCATGCTTCGCCACGTGTAAGTTGATCAACGGCTTCATGTCGTCAAGTCTCTCCTGTCCGGATCCCACCGGCACCACTGAGCACTTGCAACGACTCCTGCGCCGCTTGATCCAACCAGTCGCACCGAACCACCCGTTCGGTCATCCATGTCCATTCTGCGCTCCGCTTGAGTCCTCTGACCTCACCCGACATCCTTGATCATTCTGGACCTCAGCTCTCCAAGCTTAGTCCCGATCCTCCTCGCCGTTGACCGTCATAGACCTGCAAGCAACCTGCACAGCAATAGACCAACAAACCGTTTCCGGGAACAAGTTCTTCACAACTTGACCCACGTTAGTCAAAACATGCATCATGCAACACATATGCAATGACAACCATGAACTTGACCTAACAACCACAAAACGCCGCCACGCGAGACGACAAAACAAGCCAAAACCGGTCAGACCGCCACCATGGCCGGTTTGACCGCTCCCAAAACGGTCTGACCGCCAACCAAAAACCGGTCTGACCGCCAGTCCAGAACTTAGCCAAATTTCCTCCCTGGAAATCCGAAACTCTCTGGAATTTTCAATCAAATAGAACTTTTCACTGGAAGCTCCAAAAATTATGGGACCAAGTGCAGAAGAACCCTCTCACTTGCCTACACCCTCTATTTTTGGCCCAGCTCCAAAATCCAAAGTCATTAAAGTGGCCGGTCTGACCGCTCAGGCAAAGCCGGTCAAACCGCTCCATGGCCGGTCTGACCGCCACCCTGGCCGGTCAGACCGCTAGCAACCAAACCAGCAAATCAACACAAGGCATGGCCGGTCTGACCGCCACCATGGCCGGTCAGACCGCCAGAGGCCTGACAGAACTGGAGCAATGCCGAAAACGGGTGAATCCGCAAACCCTCAACACCATTGCCAATTGTCTCATCATCCTAAGATCATGGGCATATCCCCATGATATCCACAGACATATCAAACTAAGTAAGCTCCCTGTTGATTAAGTCAATTAGTGTATTGTTAGTAGTTGGATGAAATACCAGAATCGAATTAGAGGCTTAATTGAACCCTGAGCCAATGATAGCGGCCCCTACTAAGACTTGAAGATTATTAGGAAGGTAGCCTGTAGGTTAGTTAGTCGTTATAGTTAGCACTTTGCATATTCAACTATTGATTAGTTCAAATAGATTAGTGTGCTAACAATCAGTTAGGGTTTATGCCAATTATAAGCTCAGGTTTAAAAGTACCTAGTTAACAAGAAGATCCTAAACCATTAGGAATTGTTTTCAAACTTATTAGTTAAGATTAATATGGTTATACAGTCTCATAAAATGATAATATGAAATGTGGATCCCACACAAATGTTATTTGATAGATTGACCTATTGTAACAAAGCCATTTAAAAATGAACAAGGATGTAGTCATGTTTAGACATATACTAAGTTATTACGCTAGTTAAATTCGATTAACATGTAATAGTAGTACACCTTAATAAGAGATGATCATATAAAAGGTGTCTAGGCGACTGCTTAACCCCAGGCCATTAGCTATTGTCTAGTAAAAGTTAGTTTACTCAACAAAGATCAATATCAACTGGAGCAATAATATGATAAGTACACTTTACCTATAATTAGGTCTTAATGGCAAGTATAAACTAAACTACAAATCCAAGCCATGTGGGATCTCCCAATTGGATAAATGTTAATAAAATAAACTAGGTTAATTACTCACTAAACAAGAATTAGCAGTCAACGATATAACTCGTTAACTCACAAGGCTAAAGTCTAGCCCGTGCTCAGAAGTTCTCGTTAAGGCTCATGGAACTTCCTTGATAAATATAAATTTATAAGATAAACTAATAAATGAGCTAGGTTCCATGTATCAGTGAGACTTATGTCTACCCAAAACGAACCTCGCACTTATGCATAGGTCTCACCTGACTTTCATGGAATTTCCTCGGTAAATAGGAAGTAAAGTCTAAAAGAATCATTAGAGCAGTGGTGATATGCTCTCATGTGGACAAGAGAAATTCATCCACCAAACAAACATCACCTAGGCTATAGCCACCATCCACCGCTATCCGTTCCCAGTGATCAGACAATTCGTGATCCGAAGGTGGATCAGAGGATCGTACCAAACTGGGTAATCTCTCCGAACTAGGTAACCGATGTGGAATATTTAGATGAATATTCTCTCTGTTCCATTGAACTCCTAACTCCTTGTACCAGCGGACTTCCCTATAGCCCGATCCCTCTCGCCATCACCCCGGATCGAACAGTTGCCCAACCCTAAGTCTGACTATGTCTGACTATCAATCCCAAAGCCACAACACTAGACCAAACGAATAGAGTTTGGATTTATCTACTTTCATCTGCAGTATTTTGTTCATCAACTTCCTTGGTTATACTTCGTTTGAAGCATTTCCTTCATCAACTTCCTTTGGATATACTTCGTCTGAAGTATTTCCTTCATCAACTCCATTAGGTATGATTAGTTTTGTCGGGAGTACTTCGTCCTTCCAAATTGTCATTAGATATGTTTACTTTCATTCGAAGTGTTTCCTTTTATTTGAGTGTATTTGGATTTATTGGATTCCATTTGATTGTTTTCAGACGCTCTTGGATTTAATCGTATTCTGCGCAGTTAGAATTTGAAGCTATGATGGAATAGCAGTCCGAGATAGAACAAGACCAGGATTATCATAATATTGAGTCTTATCAGAAGATTGAGCAAGGCGATTATCAAGATATTGAGCAAGATGATTATCAGCATATTGAGCGAGACGGTTACCAGAATATTGAGCAAGGCGAGTCAATATTTTGATCATATTGCACCTAATTTTTGCAATTATACTGTTTTAAATTATGAAATTGCATTGCTATGATTTATACAACTATATTGGTCTAGCTCATAGTTAATGCCTTAACAATAATTGTGTATAAACTACCAATCCTTGAACTTGGACATTATCCTTGTCACCCTAGAATTATACTAGTTAATAAGTCTGTATCTAAGTGTCATGCTTAGCCTTGCTTAGATACATTGTCATGCGGGCATTAAATTGTCCAACAACAATAATTCAAAACATGAAAACTGGATTTGGGCAGTCGAGGCTGGAGCCTAGCTGGTATGTTGGACTAAATGTTATTTTAAAAACAAAGGAAAACCTGAAAAACAGATTTCGACTCGGGTGGCTGGTGCCAGGTGCACGAGAGAGAGTTGGTATGTGGATGTACCGCCCGAGTCAATTAAGGACTGAATCTTGTAATGACCTCTCATGTAAAAATAGTGCAACCACAAGTCTATAATGGGTACGACCTGGCTAACTAATTTGTTTGCCTCAGCGTGGCTTTGCCATTGGTGGATGCGGTGTGGATAGTCGGGGGAGAACTAAGCCACGGGAACTGCACAGTGCAAATGGGAGACCTGCCTGTGGGCGAGGGGAGGCCCTAAGGAGGTGATACCTAGCACTGTGGAGTTGCGTTGAGGTGGGACATTGTAAAGGCCTTGTGGTAATCAACTCAGTCGCACACCTATGGAAGTGTGTTGAAGATATTATAAGTTGATTATCTCTTGTGGGTAAAGTGTACGTACTCTACAGAGTAATAAAACTATTTAGATAGCCGTGCTCATGGTCAAGAGCGGTGCTGAGAACTTGCTTGATTTAGCTTTCACTTTTATAAAACAATTTGTGGTTGGAATGGAAAGTTGGGGTTGGGAACCCAGGATTTGTGATGGCCTGGTTGGGGACCAGTGGTAAATACGAGATAGCTTGAGCATTGAGTGGATGGAACCACTTAATAGTATAGGAGATGGAATCTCCACTAGTACTTTACAACAAAAACTTAGTTTATAAAACTTGTGTTAGTTAAAATGCTAAGTATCAGGATTTGCTACTACATAATCTATTTCAATAAGTGGCTTTATGCAAATAAAAGAACCATGAACCTCCCTTGATTAGCCTTGCATATATAATAATTGCATTGTGTGTTGGCTCGCAAGTACAATTGTGTACTCATGCTCGCTATTTACATTATTTTAGTTAGTAAGCACAAAAGAAGGTGGCACGGACAATTATGAGCATTGGATAAGATGGAAGATCAAAAAGGCCAATAACTAGATTGCGAGCTCACAGTCGATTGCTGGTGGGTATATCGTGAGGGTTCCACGTGTTATACTTTGATTCTACTTCCGTTGTTGTTCTCTGAAAGTATTTGGCCTGTCCGACCATTCTGCAAGTCAAAATCCATAAGGTATATTTACGCTTTGTTTAATATTATGCAATAACTTTGCATTTTTGTGATATGTGTTTGAACCAGCAATGTAACTGTGTGTGCTATTTACTGATCCAGGGAATGACACAAATTAACACATTATGTCCCAAGTTACAAATTTGGGGTCTCACATACGCCAAGGTCCAGGTGGACATGGTACATGACACTTACATGGCCGTCCCGCTGGAGAGGCCCCCGAACGAAAACATCATAAAACTAGGGGATGCCGTGCACACTTTTGTCCAATGGCCTAAGAGGGACATCACCTTGGACCGTGTAGTGCCACGATCTCCACACTACCATGCCTCTCCAACAGAACCCTCGATGACTCCACCTCAACCTCCGCTTCAGAAGGCCGTCGTACCAGCTTCCATGGAGACGACGCCAAAGGAGCAAGAAAAGCATGTCGAGTCATCTCCCAGGAAGAATAGCAGGCGAGTCGCTAAGGCCAAATCGAAATCAAATAACATTAAGGCACCTCGCAAGCCCTGTACATTCTCCCTCGGAAGGCCGCTGGTCCCCGACACACTATTACCCCACCTTGGAATGGGTTGCGAGAGTTTGCATGCCTAGTATGTGGAAGACCAATGAGTGGAGGAAAAACCGGCCTACTGGATTCACCGTCAAATGCATGGAGAGGCATTTCCTCCATGAGCCAAGCATCTTCATCGTGGGTTTCGAAGACTTATTCAAATTATTCAACCTCAACGCCCTCGACACCTCACTTCTACGATGTTGGACACTGTAAGTGTGTACAATCAAGTTTTATATTCATATAATACTGATAAATGTCATAACTCATTGCTTATGTATAGATACATGATGCAAGAAGCTCGGCGATCGTGAGAACCAGTGGGTTTCCTCAATCCATAGCTGATCTCTGAGCAATGCATCACCTAAGATGCATCCTACGTCGAGAAGTACATAACGACGGGGTTGCTTGCGCAGGACAATAAGGACTACATACTGGTGCCCTACAACTAAAGGTAAGTGCTTCACTACTTGCTATACAAATTTTATTTGTACTTTATACGCAACACGAACTTAGGTTTAATGACTATAGTGACATACATAAGTAGGTGGCATTGGATCCTTATAGTCATTATACCAAAGTGGAATAAGGTAATATACCTTAATTCCCTACTCAACAACAACCACGACTTCACCCTTTGTGCAAGAAATACTCGACAGGTATGCTCATTTCCTCCATGCATAGCTCTATTGTAGTCTTCCTTCATTTGAAATGGCCGAGGATAACTTTTTAGAATCACTTAGGTCATTCAACGCCTATGTTGCCAGGGGAGGGAGACACAAGGAATCGAGCGCCACACGACAACACAGGACGCAATTTTTGGTACCCACTACAACACAATAATCCGATAATACACTTCGTAATAATGCCTCTCGAATTGACTATACCTATATATGTAATTCTATTTTTGCAGTGCCACCAACAACTACAAGACCACCTATGTGCATTCTATGTTTGTCGTCATATGCAGGAAATCATGAGTGTTAAGACGAATGATCCAAAGGTTTGTCAATCTCACAATAATTATTTCTAAATTATCAATTTAAATATATACTCTTACCACTTTACTTCTCCTAGCGACAGGGCATGACAATCAAATCAAGTACATTCGATCTGGGCGAAATCTCGTATGTTCGAGGACGGCTCTCCACCTTCATCATGATGGAGATCATTGACAAGAAAGGAGAGTTTCAGTCCGGCGACACCGCTTAATACACATTCAAATAATTAATTCAATTGTAATTCACTTTGAGTTGTAATTCAATTGTAACTATAGCGACAATACATGAACATAATTTTGTAATTGATTTTTAGTTGTAAATCACTTTGAGTTGTAATTCACTTATCTGTGATTTATCTATTTTCTACTTGCTTATTTTCAAAGGGTATGGCTAGCATTTCCTAAGGCTAGCCAAAAAAAAAATGTAGGTATAGAACAAACCATCACATACAATTTATACCAGAAAATCGTCTGTATTGTGACTTATCACCGACGGCTCACAAACCGTCTATGATAACCACCCGTTATCATACACACATAAATTCAGACGGTTCAAAAACCGTCTGTGATGACTCTTTGTGTAGTAGTGTTACCTTACTTATCTCATCTTCCATCAACCACATCGGAGTTCCAAAATTTTATGCCGTGATGTACCGTCTCAATTCTAATAACATCTGCTTTTCTCAACAAGAACAAAACAAATTATTTACACATCTACATGTCCACACAATTACGAATTCAACAAACTATTCGTAATAAATAAAATACACGGCACCAAAAGGCCTATACAGACATACTCAACGCCAAAAAACCTAGCGCTGAAATTGTACACCTCCACACCAAACCTTCTGGCGCTGAGGTTTGGCTGACATGGCAGCACAATGCCATGTTGGCAATAGAGGCTGACGTGGGGTCAAACCTCCACACCAACCTTTATGGTGCTGAGACATTATATCTTAGCGTTGTTCGTGCTAACACTGAGTAAATGAGTCATTTTCTGAAATAGTTTTCGGACGGGCCATTTTTTAAAAGAGAATAAAAAGGACAAAAAAAACAGGAAAAAAAAAACAATCCGCCCACTCTTTCGAAGGCCGCATATTTTAGGACTTACAAGTACTGTTCAGACATCTGCAGACTGTAGATCTGCGACACCACTGCAAAGTCTGTATTTTTTTAGGACTTACCAGTACTGTTCAGGCATCTGTAGACTGTAGATCCTGGTGTCTGTGAATTCCCCACGTTTGTCATGGTGATCAATTCATGAATTCCTCGTCTTAATTTGAGATGCCCTATCAAGCTAGCTCGGTCCTTGTAAATGAGCTCACTGCCAAAACAAATCCTGTCAGGTCCATATACATGGACTGGCAGATTCCTCTTGTAGCCTAGGTGGACGAAAGAGCTCCTACTTCTCACGTTCATCTGCACATCATGATGGCAATACGAGCCTAGGGCTGTTTGGTTTATGACCTCCTCAGAAATCATACCAAAATTTTGGTGCCGCCAAATTTTTGGCTTGGTTAGAACAAGCATGCTCTGCCACGTGGCGTAAGATGGTTGGCAGAGGCTGCTTATATTAATTACAAGAATAGTTTGCTTAACTAGTTTGAAATGATTATATTTCCTAAACCGAGTATCCGATTTATGGTCCGTTTCAACCGTTGAGTTTTTTGTCATTTTATCAACAACACAAGACTCATGTTGATATATTTTGGTGCAAAAAAAAAATTGATGTCATACAGGACCCACGTGACATACTCACAATTTTAGTAAATTTTGGCATAACTGCAATCCAAAGACATCAATTTTAGTATTTCCCGTGAATTAATATGACTACGATCTAAATACTATTTTTTGTCGGGTTTTTACCATTGCCTAGGTTTTAACATAGCTTCCTGGGTCACAAACCTAACAAGCCCCTAAACTCCTTGGAACTCTGCGGACAGTATCCACATTGCGGGTCTCAACATGTGATGTTGCTGCTGGTAGGCACTATTGTCTTCTGCCCCATTTTCACTTAAATAAATCAATTCGTGACACAATAGATGGTGCGGGATCCGACGGTATAGGTAATCGGTAGTGGCAAAGCCCGAACCCAACGCATGCGAGGTCTAATATAGAGTTACTCCCTCCGTTTTTCTATGTTTGACACTAACTAGCTATTATTACTACTACAGGATGTCATGTAATAAAGACCAGAGGGAGCGGAAACGTGCGCCGAGAAAAAGCATGACCGGTCGGGCCCGCGGTCCATCAAGCGGTGCGAAAAATATCGCTGGCTAGAGGCTCGCGCGAACGCGCGCCGTGCGTGGGGCCCGCGCGTGGAGAGGCCTGCGCGTTCGGCCAACGCGAAGGGCAAATTCATCGACGGATCGAATGGCGATGAAATGAACCGAAACATGATCGGACAACTAAAAAAACATCGACGTGGCCTGCCTCTTTTCTCCTCAAATCTCCCTTCATTTATACCAGAGGATGCTCTCAAGGTACAGTACTCAGTAACCATGTCTGGCATTGAGGATTGCACCTATTTAAAACGACTTGTTTTTATAAAGCGAATATATGTATATTTTCCTCTTTTTTTTTGTAAAAACAAATATTCACTCCCTTATATCTTCTTAATTTGTCGACATGTGTATGCCGACAAAATCATAGAGTACGTACTCCATGCAGGTCCATACAAGGATTCGGAAAAACAACCATGGGATATATATATTTATGTACTGGTTTCGCGAGTCTGAACGGGGACCAGGTTTCCTCCAATTATAAAAAGGAATTGGGACCATGCATGTTTCGAGCATGCAGACATATTAGCCGGCCTTAGCTTACATCAATCGCTGCCATGCATGTCACAGTACTCCATTTTAAGCTGAAGCTCCAGGACAGTTGCCGGGCGATCGCTAGGCACGCACGTCTCCCGTACGTTCGAGAGCGACCACCATTCATCTTCTCGATCAGACGACTGACAACTTCATCATTTCATCCAAATCCAGTGACGGATCCAGATCTAAGAATCTTAGCAATGTTAAAGCCTATAATAAATATCTTGTAAATTATCAAACATTCGAGCTCGCCTTAAGAACAGCTGGTCTAGCCTGAAGGGTTGAGTCGTGGCCGGCTCCGCCCTTGTTCAAATCGATAACCCAAAAATGGAGAAATTAAATCGGTCACTGTCCATGCATGTAAGCCTATACGCACACATGACAGTATTAGCAGTCGCGCTTGCTCAATTGTCAATGGATCACACTGGCATGCACGTACGTAGTACGTACGCTCAGCACATAGGGTAGCCATGCACGTATCGATCAACAAGTTGCTAGTTTTTTTCTCTCTTTCGTACATAGTCGCGTTCAAATCTGCAGCTATTTCGGTTGTAGAAAATTGGCCAATATATTCAAGCACCGAGCAGTGAGATCGACGGCTAGTGCAGTGCATGAGAGTGACGGGGTGTACTGGCTAGCTAGCTCTCCATTCATGCATATGCTGGGTGGGAGGCAGCCTCCAAGACGCGCGCTCTCCTCTTAGATGCCAAAATCCGAGCACACTGTGGAATGAAATAAGTCTCTGGTTAGCTAAGGTCAGCTTGTCTGCGTCTTGGCATGCAGCGTTCGGTTGCTTGTGGGCTTGGCAACGTCGCTGGCATATCGCAGGACGACCGGTACGTGTTAGCTAGCTGCGCAAGCACAGCAGTACTGATCACTGCACTGAAACATGCGTGCGGCATGCATGTGCTGGGAAGTCACTGTCCGTCGTCGCTTTCTGCATAGTGATCGATCGACAGGCACGCAGATAGCAGGGAAATATTTATTTTTTTTACCGGCCAATTTAGCCATAGCGGGTTTATCGGCGACCAGTAGCAATACAAACCGGTCTTAAATATTTTGGTCCATTTGAATTAAGCCTGATCCAATTGAGCCCATTTGGCCAGCTCAATTCGTGGCCTAGGTCTCAGACCTCGACTCATAGCTGAACACTCGATTCGTTCGATCCCCAATTCCCATTCCCCTCTTCCCCTGCGTCAGGCGGCTCCTAGGCTCCAGCATCTCGAATCCCTATCTCCCAATCTTCTTCTTCCTCCTCAGTCCTCTCCAATCTCTGCCAAGCTAGTTGCATCTCAAACCCCCAAAGCTAGCTGCACCACCACCTTGCATGCCGACCGTCCTACTCTAATAACCACCGCATACGCCGTGCTCTGGCCGCCATGGACATTGACGCCAACTTGCTCCCCGTGGCGCTGGCCCTCGTGGCCATCCTCATCACGTTGCTCCACCTCCTCAACCGGCTCCGCCTCAACAGGCTGCCCCTCGGGCCACGGCCATGGCCGGTGGTGGGCAACCTATGCTCCCTGATGCTTGTACTGTCGGCAGTGTTATGATGATTTAATGTTCTTCTCCATTCTAATTTTTGATTCTACTCATCAATTTCTGTTATGTACTTCTTTCTGTTCTGTCTCTGTTTTGTCCAATTTCGGCCGATTTTTTAAATGAATTTCGGCCGATTATCACCGGATTTCAGCCAAAATTTATTTGAATTTAAAACTTTGGTTTGAAATTTTCGGCCGAAATCTTCCAAATTTTTTCGAAAATCGGTTCTATCGGTAACCCCGGTAAAATTTCAAAACCAGTCTGAGAAATATTATGCGGATTAAATAACCATCATCTGCGTGAAGAAGTACACATACATGTGCTCACGCTTATCGACGGATCGATCGGCGTGCTTGTAAATATCGATTACTTGAGTTAATTACGTTGTTATTGCTGAACTAGCTAGAACTCGCTCGATCAAGCGAGCAATTAACGCGCACACGACTAATAACGACAAAGTAATATTAAAACTAAAGAAAATTCACATGCCACTGAATAATTAAAACTATGTTGTGATTTTGTTTGTCTATATATAACTCAAGTAGCAAGTGTACATGCATGCATGTGCACACCCTTGTTCTTTAATCAAAATTCCTGAAGCAAAGCAATAAAATTAGGAGATTCAGTCGGAGTTTTTTTATGAGCTTGTGTGATCCAGACAGTGATTACCCATTACTTAGCTTATCTTTGTCCCCATCGAGAACAATAATGCATATATAGCGTGTACCTAAAAAGTTCTTTTTTTTCCTACTACGCATGTTCGAAAAGGAAGATTTTGCATGTGAGTAGTATCACAGGTCGTTTGCTGGAGCTACACCTGTAAATTAAGATCACACGATCTGGTGGCGGTTGTCATTTATTCTTCAGTTAATTAACGACAAATTTGTCCATCGATATGATCTCTGCGCATTATAAAATGATCCATCTGTTACTTCGTGTGCATGGATGCACAAACACGGCTGTACACTACCGGAACCGTTTAATTTCCAGGTGTCTATATGTTTAATGAGTGTCAGTATTTATAGAGCACTCGGGACGAAAAGTCAGCACTCGGTAGAAATAATTTTCCCAAGTGTTTTATAGTACACTCGAGAGATGAAGAGTAAAGACGGGAGGCAGCAGTCGCGTGCACTTGAAAACGAGATATCAACACGATCTGAACGGGGTTAAATAGAGTCCCGAGTGCATATGGCTTGTATACAATCGGGAGCATAGTAATCAGTAGCCACACCTTTTTTCCCCTGCCGTGCTCTTTTTTTCACTTCGCGTTGGTCCACCTGTTAACCCTACTCACTCGATCGATCCCCAATCCCCATGGAGTTCTCCCCTGCGCGCCTCCCCCTCTGCTGCTCCCTCTCGACCGCGCCACTCCCTCCAGCACCGCGCCTCCCCAGATCCTTCCCGGCTCGGCCGCTCTCCCATGCATGCTTGTTGTAGCCCCACCGGCTCTCTCTCTCTCTCTCTCTCTCTCTCTCTCTCTCTCTCTCTCTAGCCCGGCCCCTGCTGCCGGCGCTCCCACTCCCTTGGCCCTCCATGGCGCCGCCGCTCGGCTCCCCCCGTGCGCCTCCTAGCCCACGTGCGCCTCCCTGCCTCTTGACCTACCCGCAGCATGGTTTGCTCGCGCCTATGCCACGGCTCCCCTGTGCGGCTCAGTCCTGGCCCTGCGCTGCGCCTGGCCGTCTTGGCCTCCGGCCGCCGGTTGCCTCCTGACTCGGCACTCCTTTACTGGACTTGATTCCCCCTGCTTCCCCTTCTGTTACTTCGATTATCTGATTTGAGTTTTGATTATTGTCGTGATGTTGGTTACTTGTTGCATGTAGGTCTTATTATGAGGATTGTGTTGCTAGGGGGATGTCAGTGCCGAAAATGGCGATGAGAAAAGTGAGCAGTACCAACCATTTTTCTCCATGTGCCAGCCGCTTCGCTCCGTTGTAAGATACTAAGGGCCTGTTTGGTACAGCTTCTACTCCCAGCTTCTCAGTTGATTCTCGTGGAGCCGTACCAAACACCCTGATTCTCAAAACACCCGATTCTGATTCTCGCGTGGAGCTGTCTCAAAAATACACTAGCGAGGAGAAGCAGCCTTTCCTTGGATTCTCCTGAGAATCCAACTTGATAAACAAAAATACCCATTGAAGTTCTAATTATTTACATAAAATGCCATTACTTGCCCCAGTAGCGTACATTCTTCGGCTCAAACGCGTTTCTTCTTTCTTTCTCCTCACGAGCGTCTGAGCATCACTTAAGCTTGCCGCCTCCGTCCGCCGCCTCCTCCGCCGGTCCTCCGTCATGCGCTCCTCCCACTGGTCCTCCCATCACTTGCCCGTAAACCAGGCGTCGGCCTCGGCCTGAAGCCGCCGTCTCCGCGCGCGAGGCGAATTGGCGTCGGCCTCGGCCTTGCCGCCTCCGTCGCCGCCTCCTCGCCGGTCCTTCATCAAGGCCGCTAGATCCGGAGCACCGCTGGAGAAGTCTAGCCTCTGTGAAGGTATAGTGCTAGATCTGGCCGCCCCTTGCCCTCCCTACTCCTCCTTCATCTTCTTGTTCGTCGGCCGTCCCCTTGCCCTCCCTCTATTGTTGTTTCCGTCTCAAGCGCTCCCAGTGGCGCCCAAGCGCCTCCACACTCATCCACGTGCACTCCCGAGCAGCAGAGGCGGGCTGCGGGTTTGGAGCCCCAAGATGAGATTACCATCTGATCCATCTGCGTGCCCTCATCTCGCACTGATGAACCCGATGAAGGAGCGGTGAAGATGGTGCTTGATCTTGTTGGAGGCACCGATCGACTAGGTTGACATTGACATCTTGTTGGATTTTGGAGTGCATCTTTGGTTCATCTCGTGCACTGATGAACTGATGAATCTTTGGTTGTTTTAACTTTTGTGAACAAGGATATACTTGCCTCAATCAAATTTTGCTAACATATGTGCTATTCGTTATGTCATTGCTAAGTTTCGGTTAGTGCTAATCGGTATTTCCATCTTTAGCATAAATGCTTTGTTTTATTTCCTTGTCAAGTTTCAATTACTACGGCATAATTCAATTTAGCTTGGGTGCCGAATCGAATTGGCATGTAGAGAAGAGGTGCTCATTGGTTTCCAAAGCATGTTGTCGACAAAGAATACAAGTGTTATACCTTTTCTTCCTAGCATAGCATGTCCATTACTCCATTGTGCTTAATCTGTCGTTGAGAAGAACCCAAAAAACAAATTTATGCTTTCATCTACTATTCACATCTCGCAACTTGTCAATTTGTTATGCGGATGAGAGAAGGAATTTCAATTTTTATAGAACAAGAGTCCATCTAGTATTCATAGCACCGGTGTTAGGATACAACATACAAGTAAATAAACCTGCAACTACAAAGCTTATTATTGCTTATTATCTAAAGGCCCTGTAATTTTTTTCAGATTTATTCTCAGTTTTATCCACAATCTCGTATGGAAGTGTAGCCTCTGTTTGCAATTGGATAACAACTCTACCATCGAAATGGTATACAGTTGATGGACAACTCTGGAAAAATTCTTCCAGACCCTGTAATTCATAGCACTGGTGTTAGGATACAACATACAAGTAAATAAACCTGCAACTACAAAGCTTATTATTGCTTATTATCTAAAGGCCCTGTAATTTTTTCTCGAATTTGCAACTACAGTGTTACATTGCTTATTATCTAAAGGCTTGAAGAAGCTCACAATATTTGAATCTGAAATTGTTTCATTTCTAACGGTACCTTGAATAGCTCGCCTCTCTGACTCTACTCAATTCATTGATAACTAATCTGTAAAAAAAATCAAGAAGGCCTACATCTACTGAGAGTACATTGATTACCGAAATCCATCAACATAACCTGGTATTGTGTAAAGATACAACGTATATACATTCACATGGTCTAAACAAATTAAGAGCAAAAAATTCTATAATTTGTGTACAAATACATAGAAGAAAGACACAAATACAATTGAATTATTACAACCAGGGGTAACATGGTCTATTTGCCTCAAATCCCTCTCATATGGATTTGGGAGCCAACCTACCAGCCAAACGCTTTTAACACACAGCTCCAAATTCTCAGAGAATCAGGAGCAGAATCTGGAAAATGAGAATCTGGAGCTCTACCAAACAGGGCCTAGGCTATACTTATGTTACTGTATAGATTTGTGGTTCTAATGTCTTTTCATTTTCTCGAAGACACCTCATGTGTTATCATTCACAAGTCGCTAATTTGGCTGTGTGGGCTCCCTGCTTGTACTTACAGAGCTTTTTGAATTATTGGGATGAGGTTTGTGCTCCAGCAGCAAAGGACCATGAGCGCAATGTGAGCTAGTGGCTCCTATCAACATGAGATTTATTGTTATTTTGGTCTTTAGCAGCTTGTAATTATTTTGGCATGCCTTTTCTCTAATATAGAGTGACTTATATTTAATGGATGATAAATACACGCTGGCTGCAGCTTGTTTTCCTTAAAACAAGCAGCCTCAATGGATGATGAATACACACTGGTATGTGCTATTTGCCCCCAGCCTTTATTAAAAAGTTTGGCTGTACCAGTGAGTTCGTTTGGGATGATGTTTTATAAGTGGTATAGATTCAAATATTATTAACATCTGCACACCAGAACATGTGTAATTTTGCTAATTCTTAAAATTTAAAATTTAATTGATCAAGTGCCATTTACATTACGACCAGCTCATGTTCAATTATAATGGTATAGGGCATCTCTGCATGGAGTTCTGTTGTGTCTAGAAGCTATGTAATTCTTGTCTTTATATCTTCTTGGTTGCTATTTTAGGATTACATTGATTCACCAGATGGGGAAACGAATCTGCGATCGATCGAGAACCCCTTAGCACAGAAAGCGACCTAGTTCAATGTAAGTTTCTCCCTTATAGATCTGTATTTCTATCTCAAGCCGTTTTTTGGCATGTGACCCAATTATGTGTGCTTGACAGTAATATGGTATACAGATGTAATCTCGAACTAAAATATATACCCAATTATTCTCTTGGAACTGCAGTTATTAGGTGTTATTCTTTCTATTCTTTCTCGTCTTGCTCTAGAGATCTTGTCTCTTGTCTTTACTAAACTTTGATTTGTAATCTTAATTTGACCGTCTTATCTTGTTAATTTCCTTAGATGCTTCAAATGTATCGTGATCAAAGAGGAGATTGGCCTGGAGTTCTTCAATACTTGCTGTAGAGTTTGGGGACAAGCAGAAGTGCAACTTACTTCACTAAGGAAAAGAAAGTAAAGGGGCACAGAATTGAATTCAAGACGTGAGGGTTGAAAGTCACATCCGTCATCATAGTATGAAGTGCCACAACGAGCTTGAAAACATGTTAGCGATCAAAGTTGCCGGCAAAGCTGTTCGAAGGGTTTGCAGGTTGCACCGGATCAGTTTGTCCAAGTTGATTCAGAAGTATGTGATGCAAGTAGTGTCAGTGCCAGCTGTTCCTGAGCCAGAAGAAGCATTGGGAGAATTTTCAGTTCCATCGTCAGTTCCATTGCCGTCACATATTCCACCCAGTACAGAAGAAAGGCATCGAATCACCAGCAATTGTCAAGAGTATCTTCGCCGCTTCATTCTAACTGTTCGTCCAAAGTCTCCGCCAGCAGTTCGCAACTCATGGATGTTTTACAGCGATTCTGAGCAAGAGTTTGAAGAGTCTTCGTTCTCTAGTCCAAAGTTGGAGCTGTCCTATTAGAGTTTTTAGTAGCATTTCTAGATCGTTGTTGCGATAAGTTTTTTATTTAGGTTATGTGTAAGTGGAAGCTGCAGTTTTGCTGTCAAGCATTATATTGCAGTTATACTAAGGCTTTAATTTGAAGAGTTTAGTTGATCTTTCATAGCATTCCAACTATGCCTTTTTTGTCTTTTGTCTTTGGGTATAATCTATTTCTCCTAATTAAGTTGTTTCTATCTTCTCTATCCTGTTCTATCTCGTCTATTGTGCTATTCCCTCTCGTCTACATTACTTTTCTATCTTACCTACTAAACCTATGGATAATCGTCGTAGATGGTTAATACTCGCAATACCTCGAGCCGTACCCAGTCGGATGATACCAATGTCAATGCTAGTGGACAGTCACTAGTACCTGGAGCTGCAGATCCAAATATGGCACAATTTCTAGTTGCTTAGACTCAACTCATGAATGTCATGATGCATAACATGAACAGTATGATGACCCAACAGAATCATATCGTCGCTGCAATAGTCAACTTGTTCAATCAGAATAATCAAGCAGTAGCTCTTCCACCACCGACTCATCAGCATTCCAAGTTACCAGAATACATGAGGACTCATCCGCCTATGTTTTCTCATTCCTCAGAGCCTTTCGACGTAGAAGATTGCCTTCGCTTTGTTGAGAAAAAAACTTGCCATTGAGCAATGCAATGATCGTGAGAAAGTTTTTTATGTTTCAGATAAGTTGGAAGGTATAGCCGTAGAATGGTGGGAGAACTACACCGCAGCTCATGAGAATTCGCAAGCCATTACTTGGGAAGAATTTTCAATAGCTTTTCGTCAAGCGCATGTTCCCGATGGTATAGTGGAAAGGAAGAATGAATTTCATGAGTTACAACAATAAAACATGTCTTTAAGTGAGTATCTCAACAAGTTTACTCAACTTTTTTGCTATGCTCTAGAAGATGTTGCCACATATAATACACGTCAAAAGCGATTCAAGCATTGACTTAACCCTAGTTTGAAATTGCAAGTTGTCGAAAATGATTATGTGGATTTTCAGCATATGGTGGATAAAACCGTACTCATAGAAGATTCCCGTCGTGAGTTGGACGAATCCCGCAAAAGAAAAATGATACAACATGGAGCTCATCAGAGTCAGCTACAGAGAGCCAGAACTAATGCTCAGCAGCCTTTTCGTTCCAATAATTCATCTACCGCATTCAGAACCCCTGCACTAGTATCTCATTCAAGGAACTCAGGAATTCCCAATATCAATAACAATAACAATCATCAGCCTCAGAGGACCAACAATTCAGCTGCAGGAGTTACTTGTTTCAACTGCCATGAGACAGGTCATTATGCTAACAAGTGTCCGCAGAAGCAAGGACTGACGCCAATTTCTTTCAATTTGGGAGCCACACCAGCCAGAACTTCGTTACCAAGAGCAGGGAGAGGAATGCCTCAGACTCCAAATCAAGCTATCAGGACTCCATCAACTGCAGCGAGAGGAAGGCTGAATCACGTCACTGCAGAAGAAGTTCAACCAGTTCAGAACATCACTTCTGGTAAGTCTTTAAGTTAGACATGCATCAGTTGTAGCTTTGTTTCACTCGTAAGAGAAATCTTTTGGAAGAGTGAACAAGATTTGGTTTGAACATATTCTTTAGTCAGCCCGAATCTCGGGGACAAGATTTCTTTTAAGGGAGGTAGATTTGTAACATCCTAATTTTTCTGAAGTTTAAAAATCTTTTTGAGTAGCTTAGCTTTGTGGAAAAATTCACCAAAGTTTTATTTGAATTTTAATAAAGCTTAATATGGACTTTCAGTATTAAAATGATTTAATATGATTAATATCAACAACAACTAATTTTGAAACTATTTTATTCGGGTTCTCTATGCTTGGATATATTTTCTAGATTTTTCTAGATTTTTTCCAAGTTCATTTGCTATTGGCATTTTTCTGTATTTTCTAAACTAGAAAATCTATTATTTATCTCGGAAAAGTTCTCGGGCTGAAACCCTATTTCTTGGCCCATCTCCCTTTCTCTCATTTCGGCCGCTTGCTCTTTTCCTTCCATCGCTGACCTTCAGCGCCACTCTCTCGCGCTTCATTGTGGTGGTCCACCGCCATCGCCACGTCAGTGTTGTCCTCCTCTTGGACTCCTCCATTTTCCTCGCTTGTGCATTGCCGTTAGCCTTTGCACGGACTCTTCCTTCTTTCAGCCCTATTTAAGATCCGCGGCCGCGTCGAAATCTTCGCATCGCCTCCCTCCTTCGAAACCCTAGCTTTTTTCTTTGGATTGCGCCACCTCTTGGACGAATCGAGCTCTAGAAGCTCAGTGCCGCCGAAGCTTTCCCCACCATGTTGCACTGTCACTGGTGAACCTTCATCCTCATCAACGTGTCACCTGCCACCTCACCCGCTACATCGGCCTCTGCGTCAACATGTCACCCTCGTGGCATCACAGTTAGTGCCGCGTGAGAACACGTGGCAGAACTGTACCCAAACCCAGATCCAAAACCCAAGTTGGCTTGGTCCATGCTGAGTTGTGCCTCTGGCGTGTGGTCCCTGCTTGTCAGATACTATTCCATGAACCCATGAACTCGTAGACCTATGAACCGATCTCGTGGACCGGGCGTATAGACCCTGGGCCCACCTGTGAGTCCCTATTCCTTTTTTTTCAGGTTTTATTTTAATTCCAAAAATCAGGGCTGATGTCAGCATGACATCATAATCTGGAATTTCCAGTAGAAAGATAATTCGGGAAAACCCAGAAAATACTTTTGGTATTTCTTTAGGTTTAGAGCTTCCAAAAGCCAGTTCTTCCTCATACGAACTCCGATTGAGCTCATTCAAATTTCTAAATTCATATAAATTCAAGCTCTATTTTCCTAAGGTTTTTATTTAATTTTTTGAGTTTTGTATCTCTATTTTATATTTATTTTTTTTGTTTCGTTTGCGAGTAAACGTTGATACTTCGGGGAATTTTGAGCAAGAAGGAGTGCACCAAGACCAAGAACAGTACCAAGATCTATTTTAAGACAAGTCATAGTCCTTTGATCATATTAAACCTATGATTTCAAAAGTATATTGTTTTATATCAGATGCATGCTACCTTTATATCAGCTGTTTTGGGATTAGTTATCACCTGTTGTCATTATGCCTCCATTGAGTATTTGAATACCATGAATCCATTGTCACCCTAGCATGGATAATTTTAGTTGGATATATTTGTATCGCCAACATGGGTATCATACAGATGCTTAGTCAAGCTTAGTTACGATTGGTTCATTATCATATGTACAAATAATGTTGAATTTGACTTAATGAAATGTGGAATCGTGGTGGTTAGCCACTGTAGATAAAATTTGTGTACCATGACAGGGTATGTCATTGGTCTTGGTTAAACAAAATGATTTTTGCTCGGGCGAGCGGTTGTGCAGTGAGGGTGTGGATTTAACACGTTGTGGGTTTGTGGCAGATTCGCCTGAGTAACTTGTCAAGGACTTAATCTTGCGCGACATTGAATTGGGCCTTTTTGTACAACTACATGCCTAGTATGGGACGGGTCTAACTTATTAAGTTATGAAATTTTGGCATTTGACTACTCAGATAGTGTATGGGTGGAGGTGTGTACCCTTTCTAAGGTCATATCTATGGGCAAGGTTATCGTCTTCAGGTCCAATGGTGTGCGTCAAACCAACGGTGAGGTTGGGGTGGCAGTATGCACAACAGGAGAGTCAATTGTCGAGATGAAATTTCTGAAAGGTTTTGTTATGATTGGTGATCGCTACACTGGTTATATCTTGTGTGTAAAGTATACAACCTCTGCAGAGTGTTAATTGATTTGTTCGAATAGCCGCGTCCTCGGTTTTGGACATGTCCGGGGATTTCATATGAGAGATAGAGTTTCTTCATAAAATGTGTCAGAGTGTGAATGGAAAGTTCATTTCATGGTTTGTCTTGGGAAGTGAATGGGGAATTCACTGGTTGTTCAAAGTATTTGTTTATTTATTTATTATTCTTTTTAAATACGCACTTCAATCTATTTATTGTCAATATTGCTTTTTGCAAAAGAACCATGCAGCTAACCTTTGTTCAATCCTTGCATGAATACTATGTGCATACTATTTCCCTACGGCTTGCTAAGTACTTTATGTGCTCACGACTCCAATTTTTGTTATTGAGTTGAAGAATATCAAGGTGCTCAAGAGTTCTTTCAGAAAGAGAACTATGAAGACTTCGTGGATTAGGATGCGTTCTCCACTCGATTGTCTGTTGGCATGTTGATTGGCCTTTCCAAGTTTCTCGTTCCGCTACAAGAGTTTATTTATTTCTTTAGCCCTGCGTGGCACGTTAAGTAAACATTGACCATAAGGTCTAATTATTATTATTATGTGTTAATTTGAGATCTTTTTAGTTAAATCAAATAAATGGATAGTATTTCACCGATTCTGTGTGAGCTAGCTACTGATCTGGGACTAGTTCAGAATACACAGAGGGTTCCTGAATTGTATTTTTGGGTCCCGACGTTAATTGGACCAATTTCTACACAAAATTGACCCAACTACACGAAGTCCGCCATCTACATCCCGAATCTGGACAGTAGCCTTCCAGAGGCTGTATATTTTTTATCGCTAATCCATTTGTAATGATCCATACCTTCCTGGATAGATACCGCAATAACCTAACTTTTCTCTAATTACATCGAAATCTAATTCCGAGCCTAAATACTCCCAATTGTCTCCGCAACGTTCTGCCCTAAACCTGGCGAGTCTGGACAAAACATAAATCCATCTTCCCCTTGACCAAACGTTCTATAAACGGACTAGAGATTAATCTATGATAAATCTAATGGGTTCAGATCATTACCATCAGAGACATGAAGCCAAAGCACAAATTTTCCATCTTTCCCCTTCTCTTCTCTTCTTTGCTTTAGGCCAGTAGCACTGAAAAACCGCAGGAGTTGCGCCTGGGAGGAGAGAGCAGAAAGGACAAGGGGGTGCGACAGTAGCAAGGGTGGTGCTACAGTATCAGGGGGGGCTAGGGTTTGTCTTCCCCCTCCCTCTTAAGCCGGTTCCCCACTTGGGCTAAAGAGCTATGGGCCGAAGGCCCGAGTTCTAATACTCCTCCCAAATTTCAAAATTTTCATTTCTTATTCTATTTAATTTCAGCACTAATCACTTATTTGTTTTATGTTTAAACGGGATATTACATTCTACCCCCCTTAAACAGAATTTGGCCTTGAATTCTATTTGTCGTTCTATTCGCAAGAACACCACAACTGAAATTAATCACAATTAACACATACCCGATGTGAACAACTCTGGATTCTGCTCGTGCATACGAGATTCCAACTCCCAAGTCGCTTCCCTCTCGAACTTATGGGACCACATTACCTTGATGGATACCAACATCTTACATCTACACACTTGTCTCTACTTTTTCAGGTACACTCAACAGACAGGGCTCGAAGGTACGACCTTACTCGTTGGCCAACGACTCTAACGAAATCTTGCACTCCAGATCTCTCAAGTACTCTCTCGACATCAGGTCATACAAAATGTTGTGAACCCCCCCCCCCAACCTCCAAAAACAAACCAATGTACCTTGGGCTAACCCCCCCTGGTACGAAGCCACACAACCTACATAACACATACAGAACTCTTGTTCCATCTCTTAATTGATCTCTTCACCTTAACAGTGAGTACCTTCTTTAAACAGGGACACACAACAAAACCCGCTCTAAACAAATTCTTTTGCAAATAGAACCCAACTGGAAATGAAGGATTCTTATCGCAACCACGTATTACCAACTCCCCCACCAAAAGAGTCAAATCCAAAATCGTAGATTCATCACGAAAACCTTTCCACTTTCCAAGTAGACAGTTTGCAAATAAAGATCATGTAAGCTAAAGGAGAAATCACTCGAATGCCCAAATCAATCATTTGCTTTATTGTTTTTCCTTTCTAAACCGGAAAGAACCACACATGCCAACATAAAGCCAACTCAAATTGCAAATGACCTCTGCCATAAACACACAGCTCAAACAAGAATCAAGAGGGTATTTCACTACCCGAGAAAACGTCCTTTCTCAATTTTCTTTTAAGAATAAACTTTCTCTCAAATCATGGGATTCTAAATCATCACATAACACACTAACGCATTTCTCTTAAATTAGCAACCTCAACGCTATGCTCAGACCGAATACATCATCCACACCTTTGTATCAAGACTCTACTGACCCCATAATAACATACTCTAGCCGACTCCTCTACCAACGGAATTACTTTGTCAAATGATTCCCAACACCTCAATAAAGATTTTCACCTATAATCACATCACCTCAATCCTTTAAGGATAATCAACTTGAAATTCTCAGCACACACACTCATATACTACACCCAAAGGATTTTATCTATGATTGTGACACTATTCGGAATCCACTTTTGTTATACTACTTCTACACATAGTCATTGGCAACCAAGGTTCTAGCATAAACCTCAAGCCCAATTTCAAC
Source organism: Phyllostachys edulis (assembly GCA_036346405.1). Classification (NCBI taxonomy): domain Eukaryota; kingdom Viridiplantae; phylum Streptophyta; class Magnoliopsida; order Poales; family Poaceae; genus Phyllostachys; species Phyllostachys edulis. The sequence continues at coordinate 58,092,898 of CM070550.1, forward strand.
CTCCAAAACACATACAGTGAACTTCTGGTATAAATGATTGGAATATCCTCATATGCGATGACTAAAATTCCCACAATCCAAATAATATCCTCAGTCATTAACATCAGTAATCCTCACTAATCAGTTAACTACCCAAAACGATTAACTTCACCAATCTTAGACCCTTACTAAACCACACCATTCAGTTTCACCTGCACAACCTCAATATACCTATTCGCAATACCCTAACTAATTGACCAAGATTCAAACTTTTGATAATTCCAATATTCCACCAACATGAACAAAGGTTATTGGATTACAATTCACTCTAGGTTCTACTAGTTGTAACAATAATCAATCTTGCCCCCAATGACCATCATTCCTTTTAGACCCAATCCTCTACAAGATTTACATCACAATATCAATTCATCCTCCAATGATCCTCAATTAACTTGCAATTCAAGATCTCTCAACATCATATACTTAACCATTACTAACCAGTTGCCAGTATATGTTCTATGAGGTTTTGTAAAACAAATCATTTATTCCTTTCTCAAAAGACATGGCAAATAAAAATAATTTTCAGCACGTAAAAAAAAACAATTATCACTCACAGTAAACACAAGGCCAAGGAAAATAGTCAAATAACAAGGATCTCGGAAAAGCAAAAGAGGACACCACAGTTGAGGGCACAAGTCCTACAAGAAGAGAATGTCAAACCTCAACCAAGAAGAATAAAGTATTACTTTTGAAACTCGAGAAACTCTTAAGCGGCAACGACAGAAAAGTTAACGAACTTCAATAAGTTGTGTCGGACCCCTAGGCGTGGAATACCCGAAGACCCTATGTGTATACTATGCTAGTCCCAGGATTAGTAGCTAGCACACACATTCACATCCATACATACATATACAAAAATAAAGAAAAGGGGTACTCTACTTAAGCTATTATAAGATTATTACAACAACGACCGACCGGCCAAATAAAAGCAGTCATCAAAGTAAACAGGTAGCAGCAGAATACATAATATAAGTAGCAAAACTCCAGCGGCATGCTCATCCGATCCCGCAGGCATCCGACATGGAACAAGGCCTAGGTAGACCCATCACCGAACCCTCTGGTGCCAGGAGCAAAGAACGTGTCATCTGGCATCGGCTCATTTCGATCTTTGAACAACAATATTAGCAAGATTGAGTACTTGTGTACTCAGTAAGACTTGTAGTGTATCACAAAAATTATACTAAATGCAAGGCTATCAAAGACGAAGCTCTACTTTACCAGTTATTTTGCTTAAAGCCATTTTATTTGCAATAACCATAAGTAATAATTTGCAATAGAATTTGAAAGAGGAGTTTAAATAAGTACAGGACAGTAAGTAAGAAAATGAATCAAACAACAACAACACTCGCAACCCTACTCAGTTGCAAGCAAAAATATATTCATATTCAGCCATAGACATGGCACTGACAAATTTGTGTTCAGCCATAGAAATGGTAGTCCTGCTATAGATATAGCAGTCTAGCCATAGACATGGTAGTTAACTCAACAACTAAAAAAACCCATGTCATTACCCCAAGTTTTGTGACAAATGGTTTTTGAAAATCAAAACTACAGTCATACCAGCCGCACTAAGCATGCTCATGACAGCGAGCGCGGCTATTTAAATAGATTTTTCACTCTGTAGAGGTGTACAATTTTACCCATAGTGCGCGGTATTCCAGTTACTTGGAATATCTCTATATCACTACTCACTACTATAGGTAAGCAGTCTAGAGTTCGCGACTAGCTTTTACATCATCTAGCCCTAACCTTGCACTAGCCCTGCGAATCATTATCCTCATTTACCCGGATAGAAACCCATCGCATGAGGAGCCTCACTCACCTGGATAGAAACTCGTTGAGTGAGTCCCTCACTTCGCCTAGATAGAAACCCGTCGAAGTGAGGCATCCGTAGTTGTGACGGCATACCTAACCAATCATGCTCGCACTACTTTTGCCTATTAATCATGTAAGGCTATGATTCGATAACTTAGTTAGCTACAGCTACCCCATCCTAGCGCATACAGTTGGATGATTAGGTCTTAGTCCCGGAGTTGCTAGCTTCCGTCCTTAATCAACCACGGGCGAGAAACTCCACCCTAGCTACTAGCGAGTCACAATCCTCACTTTTCCAGAATACAATATATCTCGCCCGTGTCTAAACACTAAAGTTTTCATTTTATTTTCATACAAAAATAACAGAGATACCCACTCTAAACATTTTCCAAATATCCCAAATTCCAAAGTTATCATATTGTCCTTTTATTAGTTTTTTCGGAAAACCTATCGTTCTAGTTGCATTTGTGCGATAACCGCTCTAAAAAATTCCCAAATGACATTATATATTTTCTAACACATATTATAAAGGCTACAATAGTAAGGGATCAATATTACAAGGAGATATGTGTAGCAAATAGGATTACAACTACCAATTTTCCCAACAATAGCATTTTCATACACAACATACACGCATGCATAATATATTTTACAAAACAAAGTACAATAAGTAAAATATTGGGATCAACATGATAAAAGGAGGTGCTTGTCTTGCTCTTGCTATATTGGAAATATGATTTGTTGGTCATCGCAATAATAACTCGAACAATCGACGTCTAATTCAAAAAGAGCCGGAAACGAACTAAATAACACCAAATAATTCAATAGTGATAAAAAAATTAAATATTTTTATATATTCAGGTAGATTATGATTTTAGATGAATTTAGAGACATATTTCATTCAATTTGGAGTTTTGTAGCAAAAGTTATTACGGTTTCATTTCTGTTCGATTTAGAAATTCAAAGAAAAATGAGAAATGTGCTTTCCAACAGAGAAAGCATAATCCCGCGCATATACTATTGAGGTTTACGCTTTCCAGTAATTTCATTTGATTTTCATTTAAAAATGACAAGTGGGGCCCACTGTTAGTGACACGGCTCATAGCTACAGTGCATAGACCAATGGTCTATACGCATAGTGCCTGGTCCATAGGACCAGCGCTGTGCACTTAAGAGCTGTGGGGCCCGCATGTCGTTGACTCAAAAGAAGATAACGTTTCGATTAAGATTTCTTTTAAACTATAGATTGGTCCCACACGTCAATGATTCATTAAAGATTAACTGTGCATTAACAATCGATTTTGTGCTAATGACTGTGCTTAAGTGCGATGATGACGAGCTACAGTACTCGTCCGGCAAAACCACACGGTGGCGCTCACGCCGGTGCGTCTCGCTGGTGCGGTGAGGCTCGGCGACGCCGGAGAGTTCCCAAAATGGAACCTCCGTGCTATTGTGCACCTGCCGGCACTGACGGCGAGGCCAGAGATGGCCTAACACGGTGGTGCGTCAGAGTTAAGCGGCAGAGCAACTACAACAATGAGCAAGTGCTCGAATGAGCAATGCTCTCTACAAACTAATGTGCACATAAGCATCTACATGCTACTAGGGTCATACCAGAAGCAAGAGGATGCTCAGAGGTGGTCAGAGTTGGCTGGTCGACGGTGAGCCGAGACGGCGAGGCGAGCTTCGCGTGGAGAAGACGTTTGGCTGAAGGAGATCTTCAATTGATGGTCGGGGAAGCATGAAGATGCTCAGGCGATGCTCCAGGCGAAAGGAATCAACTCGAGGTTCCTTGTAGCTCTAGCGATGGTTGAGGTGGCTGTTCTGGCCGGAGACAAGGAAGAAGGAGCAATTCAGCGACTCCTGTGGATCATAAGCGAAAACAAGTGAGGGGAAAGACTTAGGAGTCTCTGGAACATGATATGACGCGAATTGAGGAACCCTTCATGGCATCGGGAATAAAGGTGGCGGCGCATGACCGAACTAGGGCTTTCACTCTCTGAGCTCTAGAGCTCGATTGAGTGGAGGAGAAATGGAGTGAGTGAGCGCATTGAGTTGGAAAAGAAGAAATGAAGCTCGGGGTGTCCTTTATATAGATGGAGAGGGTGGAGATTAGTGAGGAGAGGCTCGGGCATGTGTGGGTAATCGGCAGAGCTCCCAGCGTTGTACGGGCAGGGTTAGGCACGGCCGGGCAGAGGGATGGGCGCGAAGTGATGGCGATGCAACAGGGCAGGTGTGGCTGGTGGCAAAACCATGGGCAAAACTGTGGGCACGGTGGTGCGCTCATGGTGGTACGCTGGCGCTCAGCGCCGCGAGGTGGAAGAAGGAACCTGTGGGCGGGGCCCACCGGTCAGAGAGAGGGAGAGAGGTGAGTTTTGATTTAGGTTCTCATTTTCTGCTAAATTATTGTTTGATTTTATTTACTACACAAATAAAGTCCAAATTTAATGAAATTTTTTGTGCAGGCTTGTAACCGACTATATTTTATCCTGTAAAATTTTTAGAGGTTTAAAACTATTGTAAATTTCTCCAAAATTCGAACAAGGTTCAGTTCTTATGAGTTTGCAATTATTTTCCTTAACAAGATTTTATATAAAGGTTTTGGTGAATTGTTCCTGGGATGTCATGCTCAAAATAATTATTTAATTTAGTATTTATACTTTGTTTTATCAATTTCCTTTTTAGCACCTGTTTGTTTGTAGTTCATGTTTTGTTTTTAAATCTAAGCCAAATTCAAACATGGGTATATTTCATATGCAAATGATCAAAGAATTTTTTTTCACTGATGCATTTATAATACATAATCCCAAAATTCAGGTTTTGGAATGTTACAGGCCTACCCCCCCTTACAAAGAATATCGTCCCCGAGATTTAGAGAAATCGGTAAAGAAGTTGGGGAATTCGGCCCTAAGACAATCTTCTCGTTCTCACGTAGCTTCATCCTCAGTGTGGTTGCTCCACTAGATTCTCAGCATCTTAATGGCGTGATTACACGTATGACGTGTGGCTTCATCCAGAACTCAGATCGGGTGCTCACGATAAGAAAGATTTGGTTGGAGATAAAGGGTCTTCAACTAAGTGAAATCAGTAGGAGTTCTGAGACACTTCTTGAGTTGTGCTATGTGGAAGACATAATGCACATCCGAAAGTTGAGGCGGTAGCTCTAGCTAATAGGCTACCTAGCCTTTCCTTGTGAGAATTCGGTAGGGATCGATATACCGAGGTGCTAGTTTCCCATGGACATGGAAACTGCAGATGCCTCGTAGTGGTGAGACCTTGAGATAAACAAAATCATTTACCTCAAAGCTCAGCTCACGGTGACGGCGGTTGGCATAACTCTTCTGTCATGACTGTGCTTCTTTCAAGCGTCTCTTGATCGTAATGACTTGGTCTTGAGCTTCTTGGATGATAGTTGGTCTAGAGAACTATCGTTCACCGACTTCGGACCAGAACAAGGGTGTTTTGCACTTTCTCCCATAGAGTGCTTCGAACGGGGATATTTGGAGACTGGACTGGAAGCTATTGTTATAGTAAAACTCGGCGAATGCACGCATGCTCACAACATGTCCTCCAGAATTTGATTGGTTCTCTCTGTTTGACCTCCTGTTTGCGGGTGGAAAGCCATGCTAAAGAATAGCTCGGTTCCTAATAGTTCATGTATACTATCCTAGAATCAGGAAGTGAACTGAGGTCCTCGATCAGAGGTTATGATCTTCGACACGCCATGTAGACGGATGATATTATCCATGTAAAGTTCTACAAGCTTGACTCCATTGTAGGTGGTGCTAATCGGAATAAAATGTGCTACCTTGGTTAGACGATCCACAATAACCCAGATGGGGTCGTGCCCACTTCCAGTCTTCGGTAGCCTTGTTATGAAATACATGCTGATTTCATCCCATTTCCACTCGGGGATACTCAGGGGTCAAAGCAATCTGGCGGGACGTTGGTGCTATGCTTTGACTCGTTGACGTACATTGCACATGGCAACTTGTGCAGCGACGTCTCGGTTCATACCAGGCCACTAGAACTGCTTCCAGAGGTCCTAGTACATCTTGGTGCTTCTGGGATGAATGGAGAGAGGTGAATCATGACCTTCTCTAAGGATTAGCTCCATGATATTGCGGTCTTTCGGAACACAGATATGCTGTCCACACAGAACTAATCCACTTAGGTTCTTGGAAAATTCTGATTTTCCACCATCTCATAGGTTGAGCTTGATTTTGGCTATTGTTAGATCCTTGAGCTGAGCGGCCTAGATCTGTGATTCGAGAGTAGGTTGTAGTGCTAGGGCAGCAACATAACCTTCCTTAACCACTTTTTGGTTGAGCTTCTGGAACTCGTCATGTAACATCGGTTGATTCTCCTCGATCGATGCGCTCATGCAGTGAAGTTTTCAGCTTAGAGCATCAGCTACAACGTTGGCTTTACCAGGATGGTAATTGACGAGGATTAAAACCTCTGTGTATTGTTTTAATACAAAATAAAAGACCATACGTCTTCATGGTCGTAACCCCTAAGGCTAACGACCTCACTTTGGTCGTAAGGATTCGAGAGGTTACATAAGGGTACCCTGGTCGGACAAGGTCTCAGACCTAGTCTCCACTGTAATCGCTTCGAAACGCTATGAAGCGATGTTTATAACTAATCTCGGATATATTCTTACCGCGTGCGATGAATATAGCATGTGTTGTATACTTCATACCACACGCTTAGATAATCCTAAAGACAACGACAACAACTACGAGACGGTTTGATGTCTTCGGGCACTAAAGCTGTCGGCGATTAAACACATTGTTAATCGTGCACTAAGCTCCTCACCGATCATAGCGCTTCACCAGGACGCCTCCTCCGAGTAATCGCCACCTCTTCGGAAGTTACTTAAGCACGAAGCACGTAAGACCAAAGGGCAAGAGGCGAAGTTTAAACATCAACACAAGTTCTTGAGATCAAGAGGCAAACTGAGACAAGTAAGATAGCAATCTTCACATCTAGTGTAATTAGGATTAGTCCCTAGTCGGGTCAAGAGCACCCCCCCCTTTGTAAATCCAGTTCATATCAATAAAGAGCGGTCCCATTTTCTCCCAAGAATTATCCCGTCATTTTCCTCTTTCATTTTCATAAGGTCAGCGATTCGATCGTCGACAGCTGGCGCCGTCCGTGGGGAAGAAGACGCAAGTTTTCTGAAGAAACTCTTTGCTCATCAAATCCTTGTTCATCCCCCGTAATCGCTAATGTGACTATGCCCGGGGTTTGGAATGATGAGAATTGGTTCGACCTGGCGGACTACGCCGACCTCGACATGGAAGGTTGCATCCGTGCCATGCAAGAAAACGGCATGTCATCCTCCTCCTCCTCCTCCTCCTCCTCCGCCGGTTCGCACCTCGCCGACGTTGGCAAAGTCGACCGGATGGATGTGGATCCACCATTATGACAAGTGGCGCTTCCAGCCATTCCGACCAGCTCGGAATATCCGGAAGCCGCTCCAAGCCCGGTCCTTCTGACCGGCCAAACAGGTGATGAAATTTCAGCACTGCAATCCGAGAATCTCTATACTCTCGATGAGATTATGGCTGAAAGATATTCACCTATGGCTTCTGGCAATTCCAGGAGCGAGCCGACACCTGGTAACGGTGTTGATGAAACCTCCACTGGTCGTAGGTCATGTGGGGATGATAAGGCTCCGCATACGATCGGTAGTTCGCTGGATCAGGCTGAGTCCACCAAGAAGGCCTCAGGAGGTGCTCATCTCCGACCGCTCTCCATCGTGGAAACTTCTAGCAGAAGTATTGAGAAGCTCTCTATTAGTTACGATGGAAGCTCATCGGAAGATCACTGCTGGAGGCACGAGGTCAATGCAATCGGAGATGCAAATCAAAATGCCTTGCACGGTCCTACACACTCTGCCTTATCACCACATATTGATGGAGATGATACGGGCTATCAAGCACCAACTTCTGGAGGCAACAGAACTGATTGACGTCTATTAGTTAACTCACCTGGCACTGCCCCACCGAGAGTAGCTAATAGGACACAACAAATCCGGAGGTCGGGGGAAGGTTCAGACCTGCGTACACCTACGACCAGTCTAAACCTCCCGAGACCTTCGGTAACTATACAAACTTGCGACATGTTCAAGATATGTTGAATAATTCTAGCCCTACTTTAGCAGAAACTCCAGGCTTTGTACAGCTAGTAGCCCAAGTATCATAAATTCTCCAACAAACCATGCAACGCACAGAAGCGTACCGGGAACAAAGGGTCTCAGGGAGTCAAACCATGACTTCATCCCAACGTTCCTCCCTCAGCAGAGGACAGCATGGTCATGCCAGGGAACAATCGATACCAGGACCTCCTCGGCGATTCCGACCAAGGAGTCACGAGGGGAGAAGGCTATTCTAGGTAGCCACTCCCCCACCACGTTGGGAAGAACCACCACTTAGACCTGACGATCTCCAACATCGTCTAAATCAAGCAGGCGGTCGAAGGCATCATATCAATATCTACAACCGGATCGACACACCGGAGCTCCAGTTTTCCAACCTTAGGAACCGGTCTCCGACCGATTACAATCCGACACCTTTTCAAAGAAGGCGCCATGAATCGATCACGGGTTGTCGAGCCTTCTCTACAGGGCTCCAAGCTGTGCGTTGGCCTAACCGGTTCCGACCGGCCAACTTGGACAAGTTCAATGGGACCCAAAACCCATTGGAGTTTCTCCAAATATACACCACCGCCATCAGAGCTACTGGTGGCGATGAGAATGTGATGGCTAACTATTTACCCACCGTGCTCGAAGGGTCTGCCCGGTCGTGGTTATTAAACCTACCAGTCGGATCAATCTATATTTGGGAGCAACTCTGCGACCTTTTAATTGTTAACTTCCAGGGTACGTACGACGGCCCTGGAAAGAAGGACGATCTTCACCGAATCCGGCAGGGCTCTGATGAGACACTACGTCAATACATCAAGAGGTTCAGTCAGGTTCGTAATTCCATACCAGAGGTCACAGAGTCATCTGTTATCCAGGCTTTTAAAACAGGTCTGAGGAATCGACGGTTTACGGAGGACATAGCCATGAACCCTCCACGAACAACTGTCGAACTTTTTGACATGGCCGACAAGTACGCCACCGCTAGCGAAGCAATCGAGTGGTGTGAAGCCATTGATCAGAAAGACAAGGTTCCCCAGCCCGACCTGGACAAACCAGAGAAAAATAATAAGAAGTCTCTCATGAGGAAAAAGAACCGCAGACCCGACGATAAGGAAGTCCTAGCGATTCCTGAAAAGTTCACAAAGGGTAAAAATGACTATACTGGTCGAAGCAAAGCAAAAGCTCCGACTGAAGCATTTCTGAAAAACAAGAAGTGGTGTCCACTTCACCAGCAAGCAGGGCATGATCTACGCATCTATCGAGTTTGGCAAAAGAGACTGGAGGATTATTATGCATGTAAAGGACCATTTTCCGCAATACAGGAACCCGGAGAAACAAGTTCCAAAAAGGACAAGGATGGCGATGAAGAGATGGAGTACCAGGATCCTCAACACACGGTCAACATGATCTTCGGCGGGTCTTCTTCCTACGAATCAAAACGTCATCTAAAGGCCATAGAGCGGGAGGTCAACCTCGTCGAATCTCCGACCATTCGTACACGGCAATCTCCTTCAGCAAAGAAGACTGCCCTATCCCTTCGACTCAACCAGGTAGGTTCCCTATTGTTGTTGAACCAACTTTTAATAATTGTAGGGTTGATCGAGTCTTGATAGATGGAGGTAGCTCTTTGAATATATTATTTGCGGGGGCTTTAAAAGAAATGCAGGTTCCCAGGTCGAAGGTGAAACCAGTGAAATATGCCTTCCATGGCATAGTTCCTGGCTCCACCGCTAAACCGATAGGACAAGTTTCCCTACCAGTTACGTTTGGAAAACCTGATAACTTCCGAACGGAAGAGATTCTGTTCAATGTGGTAAACTTTGAATCCGCATACAACGGAATCCTTGGTCGACTGGCATTAGAAAAGTTCTTGATAGCCACGCATTACGGTTATCAAAGTTTGAAAATGCCGGGACCAAAGGGAGTCATCACAATTCGAGGAGATTAGAAAATGGCTTATGTGTGTGATCGGAAATCCTTTGAACTAGTCGATGAACTTCCGACCAGAGAGGCTAATCCATCTACCATGCAGGTCAAGCACTCGAAGCCGAAGATGACACCCAAGCCTTCCGACCAGACAAAGGTAGTACCACTCGAGAAAGGCGCTTCTCTGGACAGCGCCAAGTCGCCACCTGGATCAGCAAACACTGACTCATCTACCCGCAAGATTTTGGTCGGGGCAAGACTCGACCCCAAATAGGAAGAGTCGCTCGTCTCCTTCCTCCGAGCAAATCAGGACGTGTTCACCTGGCAAGCATCCGATATGCCTGGAGTCCCTCGGGAGGTGATCGAGCACAGGCTAGCTCTCCAGCCTGACAAAAAACCGATCAAGCAGAAGCTGCGGCGTTTTGCACCCGATCGAAAGGAAGCAATCCAGTCGGAGATTGATAAACTCCTCGAGGCTGGGTTTATTCGTGAAGTCAACCACCCTCAATGGCTCGCCAATCCTGTGATGGTTAGAAAGAATAATGGGAAATGACGAATGTGTATCGACTTACACATCTTAATAAAGCATGTCCGAAGGATGATTTTCCCCTTCCACGCATTGACCAACTTGTAGATTCCACTTCTGGGTGTGAGTTACTAAATTTTTTAGATGCGTATTCAGGGTACCATTAGATTAACATGTGTAAAGAAGATGAAGAGAAAACTTCCTTCATCACCCCATATGGCACTTACCGCTATGTTAAGATGCCATTTAGTCTCAAAAACGTTGGTGCAACTTTTCAAAGGTTGATGCAAAAAAACTTTAGCCCACAAATAGGTCGGAATCTAGAAGCCTACGTTGATGATCTGGTCATAAAGAATACCAACGCCAGCGATCACGTTCCTGACTTACAAGAAACTTTCAACAACTTGAGAAGGCATAACCTCAAGTTGAATCCGAAAAAATGTGTGTTCGGAGTTTCTGTTGGAAACTACTCGGTTTCCAAGTCTCGGCTAGAGGTATTGAAGCAAATCCAGTAAAAATAACGGCCATCGACGGATCGCCCCGACCACTAAGAAGGAGGTCCAAAAGCTAACCGGTCAGTATGGCGGTAGCTAAGTCGTTCATAGCAAGGTTAGGGCAAAAGGATTACCTTTCTTTAAGCTTCCGGAAACATGGAAGTTTGAGTGGACTAAAGAGGCAAACGATGCCTTTGAAGAACTTAAAAAGTACCTTACGAAAACCCCGATTTTAGTCTCTCCGAGATCGGGGAAATATTGCTAATTTACGTGGCAGCAACACCACAGACAGTTAGCGGTGTACTGGTCGTAGAAAGGAATAACATCCAACGACCTGTTTATTACGTAAGCGAAGTCTTACATGGACCAAAGAAAATATACCCACAGGTGCAAAAGTTGCTCTATGGTCTCCTTATGTCTTCAAGGAAGCTGAGGCACTAATTTCAGGCCCACAAATTGGTCGTACCAATCGGGTATCCCCTTGGTCAAGTCGTTGGAAACAAGAAATCATCAGGACGAATAGCAAAATGGGCGGTTGAGGTAGGGGCGTTCGACCTCTATTTCATCTCACGAACAGCAATCAAGTCCCAGGCAATAGCAGAATTCATTGCTGAATGGATAAACCCTGAACCCACCCAAGGGCCCGAGTATGATCACCACGATGAGTGGACAATGTACTTTGACTGCTCCTTGATGCTAAAAGGCTCGGGGGCTGGAGTTGTCTTGATATCCCCTACTGGCGAACACATCAAGTACGCCATCCAGTTAAATTTTTCTACCACAAACAACATAGCAGAATATGAAGGTTTACTGGCAGGACTCTGAGCAGCCTGTTCGCTCTGGATTCGCAGATTACTAGTGAAAGGCGATTCTCAACTAGTAGCGAATCAAGTAGGGAAAGAGTATCAATGCTCGAGTACCAAGATGTCATCTTATCTGGCGGAAGTACGGAAACTTGAAAAGCACTTCTTCGGTTTTCAGATCCAGCATATTCCTAGAAAGGAAAACTTTCTGGCAGACCAGTTGGCACGGATGGCCTCCACGAGGACAACCGTCCCGCCCGGAGTTTTTCTCGAGCAACTCGATTCGCCCTCGGTGGTCGAGCCTTCCGAGATCATGCATGATTCCTTACAAGTCGTACATACCGATCATGAGAACATGGATGCTCCACAGGTCATTGACGGTTGGCACTGTCACGATCAAGGTAGAGACTGGATGACATCGATCTACAATTATCTTCAGCATGACATAATTCCAGAAGATGATGTAGAGGCTGATCGTATAGCACGAAAAGCCAAATCATATACTCTTATTGAACGTACCTTGTATAAACGAGGATCTCACGGAGTGTTGATGAGATGCATATCTCAACCGGATGGCATTAAGTTGCTAATCGAAATCCATGAAGGAGTCTGTGGAGCACATCATTCCTACAGAACACTAGTCGGTAAAGCCTTCAAACAAGGATATTACTGGCCAACTGCCCTTCATGATGCAAACGAGCTCGTGACGAAGTGCGTACAATGTTAGTTTCATAGCCAACAAGTACATCAGCTGATGCAAGTTTTACAAACAATTCCTCTTTCTTAACCTTTTGCAATCTGGGGACTAGACATTCTGGGACCTTTCCCAAGAGCACCCGGGGCTTCGAATTCCTTTTCGTCATGATTGACACATTTACCAAATGGATTGAAGCCGAGCCTGTTGTTAAAACTACAACTAAGGCCGCTAAGAGATTTCTGACAAAAAATGTGATCACACGATTTGGTGTTCCCGGTTGTATAATCACGCATAACGGTGCCCAGTTCTCAAGTGGTCAATTCCAAGAATTTCGCGATTTAACTTGGTATCAAGGTTCATTTTGCTTGATTGCTCATCCACGAGCAATGGAGCGATTGAGCGAGCCAATGGTATCATCATGCAGGGATCAAGCGCCGAGTATTCACCGCTTAATCAAACGATCAGAGCTTGGGTCCAAGAACTTCCTAACAGATTATGGGTCGCTCGAATCATGACTAGTCGTGCGACCGGTGAAACGCCATTTTTCTTGGTTTGTGGTGTTGAAGCCATACTTCCTCTAGAACTAAAACTTGCTCGCTTCGAATCGATTGTTTCAACGAAGCGATCGGAATGAACAACGACTCGACGATATCAATCTCCTTGAAGAACGCGAAACCAAGCCTGCACGATCGGAAGATATCAACAAGCCATGCGAAGGTACCATAGTCGTAAGGTGCAACCTCGCAGCCTTGCTGTAGGTGATCTGTTTCTCAGAAAAATTCAGAATCAGGCTAATCGCAACAAACTTTCTCCCAAGTGGGAAGGTCCTTACATCGTGGTCGGTTACCCGCCTGTGTTCGCATGCGACTAGCCATGTCGGACGGGCAAGTTTTGTCAAATTCTTGGAACATTGATCAATTGCGTAAGTTCTATGTCTAATTCTTTTTTTTACATTATTTCAATTCTTTTCATTTCATTAGTGCATTCATTAATTTCTTTTCGACGAGTGATATGGTATCTATACCTATATTCTGGTCACCTATTATTGTTGTTTAAGATGGTCGAAGAAGATAATTTTTTCTCTCCGATATCCTTTACCAGGATCTATGTTACTCTTTGGCAACGACATCTGTATCATACGCTGTATAGGTCCTAGTCATGATCATTCCATGAATGATTCCACGCGCGACCATACGAGTAAACAGAGCATAATACAAAAAAAACTTCATGTAGTGCTTTATACTATTAAGATTATGAAGACTATATTTCTTCATTTCAAAAATTTGTTCTACTCTCGTTTGGCTACTGGTCGGGACACGGAAAACCTCCTAGTCGAAGTCTCTCCTTTTTCGCACGTGGTCCTGCCCACTGGAAGTAGCTTCCTAGCGACGGTTCTTTTCTTACGATCCTCGTTGCTAGTCGGACTTGAGCCTAAGCATGTTTTGCAAAATATTTTTCTATATCTTCTATTCTTAGCAGTATTTTTCGACCAGTTTTGGTTCGTATATATAAATACAATCACTTATCTTTTTGCATGCATTCTTGCATTTCTACTTTTGTCAATACAACAAATCTTTTTTCTAACCATAAACAATTTTGTTTGGTATTTCGATTATGACAAACAAAAGATCTATAACTAGTCGAAATCATACACTAGTTCCGACCAAAATGATTTACTAGTATTGTTACGATCAGTTTTGTCTTGTGATCAGTATAAACCCTCAAAACAATGGTTTCGACCTTTTATTTCTCCTTCTTGGCTAACTGCTTGTTTAGTAAAGCTCTTCTACTACAAAGCAGTCGGGAGCTAGGGAGTATACGAGAATTTCAAAAAAAAAAAGTCAACGGGATAAAAAGATAATTGTTGATGACACAAAGGTAAGTTTTATTTACAATTCTTATACTACAATGCCCTACTCTTGAATATCTCCAGACTAATTACTGCTTCATGGAGATCTAACATCCATCTCCTCTACAATTTTGTCTCCAAGTGGCCTAAGTTCTTCTATAAGCTTGGTCGCCTCATCAAGCAGGCAATTGAAATCATCCTCAACGGCTTAGAGATTAATAGAGGGGTCGAAAGCCTTCAGTTTTGCCAGCGCAAAACTAACTCTAGTAGCAACGCCTTCTTTCATAGTCTGGGCATAATTCTCTCGAGTAGTTTTGAGCAGACCACTAAGATCTCCTAGAAGTTGGCCCATGTAGTTTGTTTTCTCTATTGGATCTCTTAAATTAGGCATGCTTGATCCTGATCCCATATAAAAGATCATCTTGTTCAAAGCATGAATCTTTTCATCAAGATTCTTCACAAGAGCTGCCTCCTTTCCCTGCTCAAATTCCAGAGCCTTCTCGGTTCTGTTCAGCGCTTGCATTTGCTCTACATGAGTAAAACAAGTAGTAAAGCACAACATGATCAGAGGGAGATAATAAGTCAAGTTTACGACCTATTACCTTCAATTTTCTTGTTAAGTGTCTCATTCCTGGTCGATGCCTCTGCAATCGACCGGTCCTTAGCATGATTCTCTTCTTCAAGCAGAGTTATTCTAGCTTTATCGGCCACGATTTCGTCTTTTATTTTCTCCAAATCTATCGAATACGATAAGGGAGAATAATTAGAGAAGGACAGAGTATTGAAGAAAGAAAAAGGTTAAGTGGAAAGTTCTTACTTTCTAATTCGGAGTGTTTTTGCTCTAAGTCTTTAATTCACTGGGTTAGTCCTCCAACCACAGCGAAGTTCTCGACCAGATGCTACACAAATAGCATTTCCTCTTTAAGTTCCCTGTAAAACTTTTAAGAGAGACTATGAAACTGGTCGTAGATACTTACCTAGATTGCCAAATCATTATAACCGCTAAATATTGAATCAGGATGCATTTTGATTTGAATCAAGCTCCTTATCCTCGATAAATCGGGGGGTGAAAAGGGAACTTGTCAGGTTGAGAAGGATTACCAACATTGGTCGGAACCTGTTGAGGGCCTTTAGGGGCATCTACCTCCGCAGAAGGAGTTAGAACCACCAATGGATCCAACTCAACCGTTGGCTTTGACACCTGCTCAGGGGCTTCTTCGACCACTATTTCCTCAGGAACTTTGTCCTGGGAAGTGCTTTGGTCAATAACTTCCACAGGTGCTGGGTCCTCAGGAAGATTCTGGTCGGAATCAACCGGAACACCAGAAGACCTATACAAAACAAAGAAGGGGAGTTCAAAACACCAAATCATCAAGAAACTATTAAAGGTATGCAAACATACGACCTCTTTCATTTGTACATACCTAGTTAATTTCCTGGATTTGACTTTGGAACGCGGTAGAGTAAATTCTATACCGCCAGCTTTCCTTTTCTTCTCAACCAAATTCGTCGGTTCTGAATCGGCAGGGTTGGTTAAGCCCCTCACATCCTCTGAAAGGATATCAGACGCAATATCCTCGATAAACTGGTCGAAGATAGTATCCCTGACCATCGGATCAGAGGGAGTGGTTTCATCAACCTCCAGATCAGTTGTTTCAGTAACAACTGTATGGTCGTAAACGACCAAACTGGAGTCTATAGTTTCCGCAACTACGCTCTGCAGACCTTCATTTTTTTCCACCTAAATCGAAAAACGAATTTGATTAGGTGATAAATTTTTTTTATCTAAAATACATATATTCTTCTTTCATGCTCTATTACCTCGGGAGATTCATCTTCTTCCAGTGCATCAGAGCATGAATCGGTCGAAGCTACGGTGGGATGTTGATCCTCACCTGATTGTACAATTCGCAATCCGACCGACTACAAAAATAGAGCAAGATCAATGAACTGGTCGGAGAATATATACATATACATGATAAAAGAGGTTTGATTATCTACCTTAAGTCTTGCCAATCTCTCTTCAACAGATACTATTGCCAAGATGTCAGGGAATGCGGCCTTTTCCCCAGGCTCCCCAGCGCAGATCATCCTGATCCGCTCTCTGATTTTCTCAGTAGAAAGTCCTTTAAAAAAAGGGAAGGAAGAAAGGAGACAAGAGCAAATTTTAAGGTATTATGATAATCAAATAATGAATCATACTAGTCGGAGCTTTTCTCAAAGACTTACCACCTCCTGAGATAGCTTCATCACGACCAATGGACCAGAGTAGGGAATGAGTCCGGAGCCTCAAAGGACTAATATGGCGTTTGGTGAAATCCCTCACCACATGCCAGGAAGTCAAGCCCTTGACCCTTAACTCACAGATGGCATTCAACCATCTTTTGACCACTCCTGCCTTCTCCACGGCCTTCCTCCACTTGGGATTCTCGTTCGCCTTAATTCCGGCGAAGTAAAGGCCATCATCCCTCGTAACCGTCATATAGAACCAACTCTTTTTCCATGACGACCTCGAGGATTTCGAGTACATTTGGATGTACTCATTGGCCTTCCCGTCATGAAGGCGTAGCGTGCATTCTCCAGGAGTCCCCGTGCATTTCCCCGACATCGCCATCCGATAAAAATACCTGAAGAGCCTCAAATTTGGGCGCACTCCCAGGTATGCCTCACATATGTAGATAAAAATAGTAATATTGGCGATGGAATTAGGAGCCAAATTCACCAATTCCACCTCATAATACTCTAAAACACGAGGAAGGAATTTGTGCACTAGTACCCTCAGCCCGCACTCGATGTGAGTGAGGAAGACTGGAATTTTCCCATCTTCGCGGCTCGGAAAGTGCTCCCCGGCCGCTGATCTCCATCCGATCAGATTCTTGTTTGGGAGCATTCCCATCTTCTCCAGCACTCTAAGCTTCTTCTCATTCAGATCTGAAGCCATCCACTTTGTGATTTGATCCGACATAGTGAAATTTCTCAAAGGGATGAGTAGTGGTCGGAGAAGGCTTTGAGGTCAGAAAGGCAATAAGAAATCGGAAAGATTTTCTTAGCAAGGAACTGAAGAGGATTTGAAGAAGATCTGGAAGCAGAAAAACTCTAGAGCCCAGCAATGGAGGTTTTTATAGCTTCGGGTCTTTAACTGCAATGGGGATTGATAAAAAAAAAGGTCTAACGGACGAAAAACTCTTAGGTTCCCAAGGCAAGTTCTCAACTTTAAAGTGAACACAGGCCACTTCGTATATCACGACATTAAATGAGGTCTGCCCGACACGACTTTGTCAGAGGAAAAGTGTTCACACGACCTGTTCATTTAAAGTTCGGGGGCTAGCTGACGAGGATTAAAACCTCTGTGTATTATTTTAATACACAATAAAAGACCATATGTCTTCATGGTCGTAACCCTTAAGGCTAATGACCTCACTGGTCGTAAGGATTCCAGAGGTTACATAAGGGTACCCTAGTCGGACAAGGTCCTGTACCTAGTCTTCGACCAGGTAACTGCTCGGAAACGCTATGAACTGATGTTTATAACTAATCCCGGATATATTCTTACCGTGCGATGAATATAGCATGTGCTGTATACTTCATACCACACGGTTAGATAATCCTAACGACACTGACAACAACTACCGATCGTTTGATGTCTTCAAGCACTAAACCGTCGGCGATTAAACACATTGTTAATCGTGCACTAAGCCCGAAACCGGTTGTAACGCTTCACTGGGACGCCTCCTCCAGGAGTAACTGCCACCTCTTCGGAAGTTACTTAAGCATGAAGCACAGAAGACCAAGGGGCAAGAGGCAAAAAGCGAAACATCAACACAAGTTCTTCAGATCAAGAGGTAAACTGAGATAAGCAAGATAGCAATCTTCACATCCAGTGTAATTACGATTAGTCCCTAGTCGGATCATGAGCACCCCCCCCTTTGTAAATCCAGTTCATATCAATAAAGAGCGGTCCCATTTTCTCCCAGGAATTATCGCGTCATTTTCCTCTTTCATTTTCATAAGGTCGGCGATTCGATCGTCGACAGTAATAAATGCCTAAGTCATAATCTTTAATCAATTATAGCCATCTTCGCTGCCTCAGGTTCAGATCTGGCTGGGTGAAGAAATACTTCAAACTTTTATAATCTGAGTATATCTCACGCCAATTGCCGATAAGATAATACCTCCATATCTTGAGAGCATGAACCACAGCTGCTAATTCCAAGTCGTGGGTTGGATAATTAGCTTCGTGTGGTCGTAGTTGACGTGAAGCATAGTTCACCACTTTGCCTTCTTACATCAACACACAACTGAGGCCGTGGCGGGATGCATCACAATACATAGTGAAATCCTTGTGTATATCGGGCAAAGTGAGTACTAGGGCTGATGTGAGTCTTTTCCTTAACTCATGGAAGCTGTCATCACACGAGGCAGACCATTCAAACTTCTTTTCCTTTTTTCAGAAGTTGAGTCATGGGTCTTGCAATCTTGGAGAAATGCTCGATGAACCGACAATAATATCCCTCCAAACCAAGGAAACTTCGAACTTCGGGGACGGTGCGGGGCTGTTTCTAGGCTAAGACATCTTGTATCTTGCTCGGGTTCACTACCACACCTCCTTCGAATAGAACATGGCCTAGGAAGCCGACTTCCCTTAGCCAAAATTCGCACTTGCTGAATTTGGCATATAGCTGGTGTTCACGCAGCATGTCGAGCACCAGACGCAAGTGTTGCTCGTGCTCTTCTGTGGTCTTGGAGTAGATAAGAATATCATTAATGAAGACCACCACGAACTAGTCTAAGTACTCTATGAAAATCTTATTCATAAGATTCATAAAATTTGCAGGAGCATTAGTAAGTCCGAAAGGCATTACGGTGTACTCGTATAGACCGTAATGGGTGGTGAATGTAGACTTCAGGATATCTTCTGGTCTGTCCTTGACTTGAAAATATCTGGTTCTCAAGTCAATCTTGGAGAAGATACTTGCGCCATTCATTTGGTCAAACAAATCATCAATCCTCAGTAGAGGATATTTGTTCTTGATAGTGACATCGTTTAAAGAACGATAGTTAACGCACATTCGTAGACTGTTGTTTTTCTTTGTTACGAACAACGCGGGACTACCCCATGGGGATGAACTAAGGCGAATGAATCCCTTGTCCAGCTGTTCCTTGAGTTGTTTCTTCAATTCGGCCAACTCATCGAATGTCATACGATAAGGACGCTTGGACATAAGTGTTGTTTTGGGTATTACATCGATGACAAATTCCATATCCCGATCCGGCGGCATTCCTGGTAGTTCATCCGGAAACACATCAGGATATTCGCATACCACGGGCACTTGGCTAATCTCTGGGATTGATATGGAATTGAGCTTGGGCTGCTGCGATAAAGCGGCATATGTGGAGGTAAATACGACGCGTTCTCCATTAGGGTTGATTAGAGAAACTGCTCGATTTGCACAATCGATTAATCCTTTATGTTTGGATAGCCAATCCATCCCAAGGATTAAATCCAACCAACGTGTATCTATCATGATGAGGTTGGCTCTGAAATTTACCCCATTTATGTATATATGAACTTGAAACATCCTAGTTGTGTCCTTAGGACGGACCCGGGTGAATGAATTAGTAGAACGCTATCTAGTAATATAGCTTCCAGTTGTTGATGCATGGCAACCTTCTTAGAGACAAAGGAATAAGTTGCTCCAGAATCAAATAACGCTAATGTATGTACAGAATGTACGAGAATCATACCCGTCACCACATCAGGTGATGCTTCAGCCTCCTCTGCAGTTGTGTGGTTCAGACGGCCGCGTCCGAAGCCCTGCACTGACTTGGGCGCATGCTGCCTGCCTGGACCTCAAGCGAGGACCTGAGGTCACTACTGGATTCCCATTGGCTGAGGTTGAGGCACTTGAAACTTCCTCTTTGAGCACATGTTGGCAAAGTGCCCGCGTTCTACGCAATTGAAGCATGTGACATGTGTTGCCCGGTTTTGAATATCGGACGGCTAACCTCCGTGGTTATATTGATGAACCGCTACTGGTTGAGGGTGGGGAACTGGTGCTTGGAACCTCAGAGGTGGTGGTGCTGAAGGGCGAGCATTCGACGGTTGCTAGACACGAGGTCTTGGCGGCCTGCTACCTGCTATTTTTGCGCAAGCCATTTGCACATGCGGCTCTCCACCACTGTCCAGGTGCTATCTTCGACCCGGATCACCTTATTGATCAAGGTCTGGAAGTTGGGAATGTCATGGGCAGTGAGTGACCACTTCATCTCATCATTCAGGCGCTCCCGGAATAGGGCGACCTTCCTTGCTTCATTCGGTATCTCGGACGTAGCGTAGCATGCGAGATAGTTGAAACAGTGCAAGAACTCCATCACTGACGAGTTCCCTTTCCGGAGTTTGAAGAATTCCCTCCTCTTGATGTCCATAAGACCTGAGGGAATATGGGCATCGTGGAATGCTTCCTTAAAAGCAATCCAGGAGATGGTATGTCCTTCAGGAATGAATTAGGACCTGATGGCTTTCTCACCAAGCTGCTGCTGCTCCTTGCAGCCGATAGGATGCCTAGAGAACTTTCTCCTCGTCATTGCACTGAGCAATGATCAGCTTGCTCTCCACCATGCGAAGCCAATCATCAGCGTCGAGAGGGTCGGTGGCTGATGCAAAGGTTGGTGGCCGAGTTTGCATGAACACTCCATCCTGGATGACGACTGGTAGGTGGCACCTCCTTTCCCTCCAGCAACCGTGCCGAGGGTAGAAGTATTATGTACCAGTTGTTGGAGCAGAAGGGTATTGGTCTACCGTCCTTTCTCAGTCATGGCAAGCATTTGCGCCATGGTGGGCGGTGGCGGAAGAACTTCGGTTTCTTCGGAGACGACAGGCTGGGATTGCTCAGCTGGTGTCATTGTAGATGGATGCACTGGGTTAGGTTGCGAGGGCGAAGGAGCCTCGCTCCCTGGTTGTTGTGATTCGGAGGTGGCTCCTGTTGCCATGAGCTGGCGAACAGAGCGAGTTACCGGCATCCTGATCAAACAAGAGGCAGTGTAAACAAACATTCGCAGGATAAGAGGGGATAAGCAGAAGTTGAGTGAGTCAGCAAGTTTTGTCATCCCAATCTAATTTAATCTATCATAAACTGAAAGCATGCATATTTTAAAGCTTTAGGGGCAGCACACATGAATTTTCAACAAACGCGTTAAACATTGCATGGTGCACATGCCCGTTGTTCAATATTACAAAAGCGGGAAAATAAGACATAAAAAGTAGCATATTACAATAATTTTATAGAAAGGTCCCACCTCAATCTACTCCTAAAAAATGTCCAAAAGAGCTCACCCTAAGTCCTACAGGTGAGCTCTAGACTAACTGCTACAGTCTTGATGTGATAGTCGCGCAGGGCGGCTCCTGAGGACAATGGGACAGCGGAGGGTGGAGTACTCTAGTGCTCGGTATCCTCATGTCCACAGTGGGGGTGGTAGTAGCACTAAAGTAGCTGTGAAGACTCCACCACACTAGTGCAGATGGCCATCACCCGATGGTGATGTCTGGTCACCGACATACGAGGACGTCGGGTACGGGACTGGAGGCAGGTGATGGGCTACAGCAAGTCCTCGGCAAGCGCTAGCATGGCATCCTCCCCATACAGTAGCTCTCGGGAGAAGAAGCCCTTGGCCACCATTGGGGCGATGCTATCCTCCGGGAGGGAGATCGTCCGATGGGCCTGCAGCAGCTCTCGGGTCACTCGACCGAGATACCCATCGAGGGCCCTCACCAAGCCTGCGAGGTGCAGGTGGAGAGTGAGGAACTACCTCCCCTCCACCATGTTGGTGTTCTCCTCCTGGTCCACAGCCCATGCCGGGAAGTGGAAGAAGGACTCCTCCAGATCTAGCAGTGTGTGATGCAGCCGAATGATAGCGACATAAGCCACATCGAGGAGAGACATTCGGACTGTCAAGTCTCTTCTGTAGCAATGGAAAATAGGGTCTTGAAAGTTCTGTCGTTGGATGAGCACTTGCGTGAGGTACTCAATGGACGCTGCGCCCGAGGGTGCACTGTAGACCATACACTCGGGCATATACGGCCACTCGATACGCTGCAGCATCACCCACAGAGTGTGCTATAGCGTACCCTCCTCAAATGTGCGGGTGCGGTACTGAGGCTCCCACTGGCTGGCTATCTACATGTTTTAAGAAAAGGAGAGTTAGTGATCATGTGAATAGATATATGGATAAGAAATGATAGTAGATGAAAAAGAATTTCAGCACAAGCTTTTACCTATTCTCTAGTTCATTTAGCAGATCCTTAAGGCTCAAAGTCAGGTATTACAACCCCTTGGTCTTTATATAATTAGACCTTTATAATATCACTCAAAATAACTCCAAATGAAAGTGGGAGAGGTTCAAAGGATAGTACATTACAAAAATTTCAGCAAGTATTACATTCTGAAATTTTGAGAAAAGAAAGATCTAAACTGGTATCCTTAGTAGTTCAAAGAAGACTCTTCAATAGGACTTTGTGGGGGATGTTTTAAGAACTTTTTGAAAACATTTTGGCTCTGTTTTAAAGTCCTAAAAGTAATTAAGTACTCTTATTTTCAGAGAGCATCCCTTCTCTCAAATCTAGAACTATTTTGAACAAGTTGAGAGAAGATTAAAAATAGAATTTAGATGAGAAAAGAATGCTAAGAGGGATAAGATTAGCAATTTTTTTCTAAAATTTCAGAACCATTCCTATGGTTAACTTAGGTTGCAATTTTAATTCTAAGTCCTAATCTAACTGCCATTCTAATTATGGCTTGTCCTATAGTCGGTATGGCTCTGATACCAAGCGCTGTCGGACCCCCAGGCGTGGAATACCCGAAGACCCTATGTGTATACTGTGCTAGTCCCAGGATTAGTGGCTAGAACACACATTCACAATATTTAGCATTCACATCCATACATACACATACAAAAGTAAAGAAAAGGGATACTCTACTTAAGCTATTACAAGATAATTACAACAGCGGCCGACCGGCCAAATAAAAGTAGTCATCAAAGTAAACAGGTAGCAGCGGAAGACATAATATAAGTAGCAAAACTCCAACGACATGCCCATCCGATACTGCACACAACCGACAAGGAACAAGGCCTAGGTAGACCCATCACCGAACCCTCCAGTTCCAAGAGCAAAGAATGTGTCATCTGGTACCGGCTCATCTTCGATCTCTGAACAACAATATTAGCAAGATTGAGTACTTATTTACTCAGCAAGACTTGTAGTGTATCGCAAAAATTATATTAAATGCAAGGCTATCAAATATGAAGCTCTACTTTACCGGTTATTTTGCTTAAAGCTATTTTATTTGCAATAACCATAAGTAATAATTTGCAACGGAATTTGAAAAAGCAGTTTAAATAAGTATAGGACAGTAAGTAAGAAATTGAATCAAATAATAACAACACCGGCAACCTCATTCGCTTGCAAGCAAAAATATATTCATATTCAGCCATAGACATGGCATTGACAAATTCATGTTTAGCCATAGAAATGATAGTCCTGCTATAGACATAGCCGCCCAGCCATAGACATGGCAGTTAACTCAACAACTAAGCAAACCCCATGTCATTTACCCAAGTTTTGTGACAAATGGTTTTTGAAAATCAAAACTACAGCCATACCAGCTGCACTAAGCATTCTCATGACCGCGAGCATGCTATTTAAATAGATTTTTCACTTTGCAGAGGTGTACAACTTTACCCATAGTACGTGGTATTCCAGTTACCTGGAATTTCTCTATATCACTGCTCACTACCGTAGGTAAGCAGTCTAGAGTTTGTGACGCAACTTTTATATCATCTAGCCCTAACCTTGCACTAGCCCCACGAATCATTATCCTCATTTACCCGGATAGAAACCCCTCGCATGAGGAGCCTCACTCACCTAGATAGAAACCTGTTGAGTGAGTCCCACACTTTGTCCGAATAGAAACCCGTCGAAGTGAGGTATCCGCAGTTGTGACAGCATACCTAACCGGTCATGCTAGCACTACTTCTGCCTAATAATCATGCAAGGCTGTGATTAGATAACTTAGTTAGCTACGGATACCCCATCCTAGCACATACGGTTATACGATTAGGTCTTAGTCCTGGAGTTGCTGGCTTCAGTTCTTAATCAACCACGGGCGAGAAACTCCACTCTAGCTACTAGTGAATCACAATCCTCACTTTTTCAGAATATAATATATCTCGCCCGCGTCTAAAGTCTAAAGTTTTCATTTTATTTTCATAAAAAAATAACAGAGATACCCTCTTTGAACATTTTCCAAAATATCCTAAATTCCAAAGTTATCATATTGTCATTTTATCAGTTTTTCGGAAAACCAATCGTTCTAGTTGCATTTGCGCGATAACCACACTCAAAAATTCCCAAATGACATTATATATTGCTTAACCCATATTCTAAAGGCTACAACAGTAGGGATCAATATTACAAGGAGATATGTGCAGTAAATAGGATTACAACTACCAATTTTTCCAACAATAGCATTTTGATACACAACATACATGCATGCATAATAGATTTTATAAAACAAAGTACACAAAGTAAAATACTAGGATCAACATGATGAAGGAGGTTCTTGCCTTGCTCCATCTATTCTATAAATATGCTTTGTTGGTCGTCGCAATAATAACTTGAGCAGTCGACGTCTAATTAAAAAAGAGCCAGAAACGAATTAAATAACACCAAATAATTCAACAGTGAGAAAAATTAAATATTTTTACATATTCAGGTATATTATGATTTTAGATGAATTTAGAGACAAATTTCATTCAATTTTTAGTTTCGTAGCAAAAGTTATTAAGGTTTCAGTTCTGTTCGGTTTAGAAATTCAAAGAAAAATGAGAAATACGCTTTCCAATAGAGAAAGCGTAATCCCGCGCATATACTATTGAGGTATGTTTTCCAGTAAGGGAAAGCGTATTCTCCTCATAACTAAAAACACATTTTTCTATTTTCATTTGATTTTCGTTTAAAAACCGACAAGTAGGGTCCACTATCAGTGACACGGCTCATAGCAACAGTGCATAGACCAATGGTCTATACGCATAGTGCCTGGTCCATGGGACCAGCGCTGTGCACTTAAGAGCCGTGGGGCCCACATGTCATTGACTCAAAAGAAGATAACGTTTTGGCTAAGATTTCTTTTAAACTATAGCTTGGTCCCACACATCTGTGATTCATTAAAGATTAACTATGCGTTAACAATCAGTTTTGTGCTAATGACTGTGCTTAAGTGACGAGCTACAGTACTAGTCAGGCAAAACCGCGTGGTGGCACTCACGCCCGCGCGTCTCGCTGGCGCGGTGAGGCTCGGCGACACCGGAGAGTTCCCAAAATGGAACCTCTGTGCTATTGTGCACCTGCCGACACTAACGGCAAGGCCGGAGGTGGCCTGACATGGCGGCGCGCTAGCGTTAAGTGGCAGAGCAAATACGGCAATGAGCAAGTGCTTAAATAATCAATGCTCTCTACAAACTAATGCGCGCATAAGCATCTACATGCTACTAGGGTCATACCAGAAGCTAGAGGATGCTCAGAGGTGGTTGGAGTTGGCTGGTCGATGGTGAGCCTAGGCGGCGAGGCAAGCTTCACATGGAGAAGACCTTTGGCTGAAGGAGAGCTTCGGTTGATGGTGGGGGAAGCTTGAAGATGCTTAGGCGATGCTCCAGGTGAAAGGAATCGACTCGAGGTTCCTTGTACCTCCGGTGATGCTTGAGGCTGTGGTTCTGGCCGGAGACGAGGAAGAAGGAGCAATTCAGCGACTCCTGTGGATCATAAGCGAAAACAAGTGAGGGGAAAGACTTAGGAGTCTCTGGAACATGATATAACGTGAAGAGATCGATGAACAACCCTTCACGACATCAGGAATGAAGGTGGCTTCACACGACCAAACTAGGGCTTGCGCTCTCCGAGCTCTAGAGTTCGATTGAGTGGAGGAGAAATGGAGTGAGTGAGCGCACTGAGTTGGAAAAGAAGAAATGAAGCTCAGGGTGTCCTTTATATAGACGGAGAGGGCAGACTTTGGCGAGGAGAAGCTCAGGCACATGCGGGCAACCGGCGAAGCTCCCGACATTGTACGGGCAGGGTTAGGCACGACCGAGCAGGGGATGGACACGGAGTGATGGCGATGTGACGGAGCAGGTGTGGCCGGTGGCAAAACCACAGGCGAAACCATGGGCGCGGCAATGCTCTCGCGGTGGTACGCTGGCACGCGCTGGCGCTCAGTGTCGTGAGGTGGAAGAACTACCCTGTGGGCGGGGCCCACTAGTCAGAGAGAGGTGAGTTTAGATTTAGGTTTTGATTTTCTACTGAATTATTGTCCGATTTTATTTACTACTCAAATTAAGTCCACATTTATTGAAAATTGTTGTGGAATCTTATAACCTAATATAGTTTCTCCTGCAAAATTTTTAGAGGTTTAAACCTTCTGTGAATTTCTCCAAAATTCGAACAAAGTTCTGTTCTTTTGAGTTTGTAATTATTTTTCTTAACAAGATTTTATATAAAGGTTTTGGTCAATTTTTCCTAGGATACCATGCCCGAAATAATTCTTTCATTTAGTATTTATACTTTGTTTTATCTATTTCCTTTTTAGCACCTGTTTGTTTGCAGTTCATGTTTTGTTTTTAAATCTAAGTCAAATTCAAACATGGGTATATTTCATTTGCAAATGATCAAAGAAATTTTTCACTAATGCATTTATAATACATGATCCCAGAATTCAGATTTTGGGATGTTACAAGTTGTAATTTACAAAACTTAACTCCAACTTCAAATACTTCTACGACACTCTTTCCTTTAACAAAGAAAATAATTTTCTTTGATTACAACATCACTTTGCCACCTCAAACCAAAAGAGCTTTTAAGACCAAGTCACATTAATCACTTAAGAACCAATAGAACTTTCTAAGACATCGCTTTGCTCCACAAATTTCAGATACCACATAAATCATGAACTCCAAAAGATCACGAATACAAGGCTCGAAACATTTTATTTGAGTGATACCACGAAAGACGATCAAATTTACTCTCTTTCTATAAGAATCAACAACACCCTTACAAGTCACAATCCCTTGCTGACAATCTTACTAACATCAAGAACAACACTCTTAATAAGAATCGTCATAGTCTACTCTTCCACTATAAAACTATCCAAAAACTCACTAAATTGTTACATGCTACTTTATCATCCCATCCTCAAATTGAGAGTCTACCAAAACTTTACAACCTCACTACAACAACCACTTTATTCTAGATATGATCTACTACACAAATTAAAAGGTTCTACCAAAACACTTTCAGTAAGCACATGCAATCATCCGAGAATTCCACAATCATGTAGGCATAAACCACCTATTAAATCCCATCAGTTTAATTCTTAGTGATGCTCAACACCAAACTTCGACACACGATAATTGCACACCAACGATCGTTGTTATCAACTGGCTTCATCATAAAATCTAGTTGCTACCTACTTCCCTTAGCAAATCACATGAATAATTTACAAACACATATTCAATTGTTCCTCCTAATGTTTAGATTTGGGCAAAATCACGCTAAAATTTCAATAATCGAAATCTTCCATCAATCAAAAGTCTCAACAACACTACAACCAAATTCATCTAATCATTCTATATAGAAGAACTATCTAGATCCACTGATATTTAATCCCTTCAATCTTTTATACACAAATCCAATAATTAATCATGGTAAGAAATATGTAAATCTAGCAATTATATATGATCACTAAGTATCCATAGAAAAGATAACTTCAAGATTAATATCTACTAATGCAATAATCTAACACCTTCTTAACTTAACCATCCCAAATAGTTAAATTAATCCATTGAGACCCCAAAATCCAATAAGTTTAGCAAACTAAATAATTTTTAATGATCAACCCAGATCATCATTGTCCCACACTTTAATAACTCTCGAATTCCTAATAGGTATGGATATACCCTTAGTCACTATTTATCATGTAATTACTCTAAGATAACATCAAATTAATCAACTTCACTTCCAATGATCTTGGTTAAGATCGATTATGCACCACGTTACAAACCCAACTTGATAACTCATACCTTATTAATGAACTTCTATGTTTACCACATCTCGCTTAAACATAACAAGACATCACAAAGGGTTTCAACACCCACTTTCAGAAAAAGAGAGGCATTAAACTTCCACACTCCAAATATTTTAAAAGAAACTTGTAGAGTCAAAACTTTCACATCATAAAGGACTTACAAACGATAATTTCTATTATCCAAAATACCAAGCGAATAACAGAGTCATGAGTCCCAACAAGAAAGGTAGAACCCCCATGAAAAGATCAATCTTGTGAATTTACAACACTCACAAGCAGCAAAAACAACTTAATAGTCGAGAGAACAAATAATCGCTTTATGGAACCAATAAAGACCAATTCAAACCCATCAACTGCAATGTAACCACTAACCCAAGAAAATTCATCAACCGTAACTGTAACAAGAATAACCAATGCAAACTCAAGGAAGACAACAACCTTTCCAAAGAAACCCATCCTCAACACCTTTAACTAGTTTACTAGAGGTAAACAATTCACTATTTCCATACCACGAACGGAGGTACAACCTGACCATGCCTATGGCCACAACCACAATCTCTACCTCTCGACATCGACTACCAACCACAATCAACATCACACAATAAGTTCAAAGAACCCATATCAACTCATGTATTAGTATTACAACATATCAAAGCATAAGAGCAATACTCATCCCATTCCCGTCCTACTGTGCACTAGTGTGTCAAATTTTAAGTTAACTAACTATTAGCATATTTTAGTTAATTTTACTAGTCCTAAAACAAATTTTAGCAATTTTATGTTACCAAAGTTGTTAATCTATTCACCACGGACCTAAAGCCCACTCTGATACCAACTGTAACACCTCGGCCCAACACTAAGCCCAGAATACCATCAAACTACCCTAACTACTAATTTTAACCGTAATTAGCAATAAATTACAGCAAGCAATTCAATTCTAAAACCCGTCCATGGGTCACAACAACATAAGAATAACGACATGGCAAATACAAATATTTAAACTCTAGATAGTAACGTAGGATAACAGTTCAAGAATTAAGTAAAACGAATCCAAAAAGAGACTATTGAATGAATAACATGTTCCAACCAATCATCTAGAATCATTCAATGTCTATCATAGCCTAAGAGGTTAAATCATCATGGTAAGGTAAAATTGCTTCATGACAATGATCAAATAATTGAGTGTATGTCATGTTCCATGTGATATCCCTTCCCAAGAAGCGTCATCAATGATCACCTAAAAACAACAGTAAAGCAAGGGTGAGTCCACGACTCAGCAAGTACAATAATAAGCAATGAACAATGTTTAAATATCAGTACACAATAAGTCGGGACCCAAAAATACGATTCAGGAACCCTTTGTGTATTCTGAACTAGTCCCAGATCAGTTGCTAGCTCACACAGGAAATAGTGATGAAATACCACCCATTTATTCGATTTAACTAAAAAGATCTCAAAGTAACAAATAAGAATAATAATTGGACCTTATGGTCAATGTTTACTTCACTTGCCACACAGGGCTAAAGAAACAAATAAACCCTTGCAACGGGACGAAACTCTTTAAATGGCCAATCAACATGCCCACATGCAATCGAGTGGAAAACGCATCCTAATCCGCAAAACCTTCATGGTACTCCTGGGCGAAGAACTCTTGAGCAGCTTGATGTTCTTCAACTGATCAATAAAGGCGTAAAGCCGCGAGTACATAAAGCACTCAACAAGCCATTGGGAAATGTATGCAAATAGTATTCATGCACGGCCTGACAAAGGTTAGCTGAATGGTTCTTTTGCAGAAAGCAGCATTTACGATAAATAACATAAATATATTGAAATACGTAGTTGAAAACAATAATAAATAATTAAACATACAGCTTGACCCACATGACACGACTTCTCTAGTTTGTTTGCCATCCGTCGATACCACTGCTCACTACATTAGTTAAGTAGTCTAGAGCACGCGATAAGGCCTTTACAAAGTCCTATTTTGACCTAGTTCTACTCGCTAAGGTTTCAACACTGAATGTCTTTCCGACCAGACATGGCCCCCTCTTGCGCCAAACACAACCCAAACAGAACCAAATTAAAACATCGCTAATTAATTAGCCAGGTCCATCTCATATTAGACATGTGGTTGTATAGTTAAGGCCTAGTTCAATGTCACACAAGATTAAGTCCTTGATAAGTTACACAGGCGATTCTACCACAAACTCATGATGTGTTGAAACACCCCCACTATCTACCATCCACTCGCCCGAGCAAAAACCATTTTGTTTAACCAAGACCAATGACATACCCATGGCATGGTACACAAATTTTAACAGCAGTGGCTAACCACCACGATTTCGTATTTCATTAAGTCAAGATTAATCATTAAGACACATGTGATAATGAACCCATCGTAACTAAGCTTGACTAAGCATCTGTACGGTACCCATGTTGGTAATACAAATATCTCCAACTAAAATTATCCATACTAGGGTGTCAAATGATTCATGGCATTCAAATAATCAATGGAGGCATAATGACAACAGGTAATAGCTAATCCCAAAACAATTTATATAAAGATAGCATGCAATTGTATAAAATAATATACTTTTAAAATCATAGATTCAATTTGATCAAAGGACTACGACTTTCCTTGGAATAAATCCTGGGATTGATCTTGATCTTGGTGTACTCCTCCTTGCTCAAAACTTTCCGAAGTATCAACGTCTACTCGCAAACAAAGCAAATAAACCAAATAAATAAATAATAGAGAGAAAACAAACTCCAAAAATTAAATACAAATCTTAGATAAATATATCTCTAATTTAGATGAATTTAGAAATTTTAATGGACTCAATCGGAGTTCGGATGCAAAATATATGGACTTTAGAAGATTGAAATCACATAAAATCATGAAAATCAGGATTTATGGATTTACTGAATTATTTCTCTGAAGGAAAAAGGAATTATGACATCAATTGACATCAGCAAGGGAATTTCAGCTGAAAACAAATCAATGAAAATGAAATTGATATGTGGGTCCCACTTGTCATATGGATAGCCCATGGTGAACCGAATCCATGGACTCTTTGGCTCGGGTGGGACTTGGGTGTGCCACATGGCAACTGACCAAAAGAGGATTAGGATGCCACATGGAAGACACTAGGGCAAGAACAGACAAGGTGGCGCAGATGTGGAATGGGAGGTGGCAAGCCACGTCGGCAAAATAAGAAAAGCACAGAGAGAGGCCGAGGCATCCCTGGCCGGCGGCAATGGCACATGGTGGCGGGGATGACCAGAGGCAAGGTAGCTCTAGGGAAATGACAAAATGGGCTCCTAAGAACAAGACAAAGCTCCCGATGGCAGTGGCTTGGCGAATCCGACGATGACATGGTAACGGCGGTGACCTTGGCGGTGAAAAGCCTCACGTCCATGGCGGAATTGGTGAAGGAGTGGCGCTCGACACGTATTAAGGTGAGCACCGGGATGTCGAAGGCACAAGGATCATAGGAAGCACCTCGAGGAGGCCGGAGGTCGACAGTCGGTGAAGAAATCCGGTGGAGAAGAAGCTTCAATGGCGTTCTGATCTTCAACAATGGTGGCGCGATTCAGACGAAATCGGGCGAAGGAATTAGGGTTTTGGAAGAGGGACTCCGGGCAAGCAATTTGACACAGTTGGGGTCCTTTTTATAGCGCCTGATGGGGAAGTCCGAGAAGAGCACGGCGCAGCCATGGCGCATTAAACATGGACTCAAGAGTCCGGAGCAAAGACAGAGAAGACGCTGAGGTGGCGAAGCGGGCCACGGCCAGTGGAAGCAAGGAAAAGGAAAGGCTGAGGGAGGCTCTCGGCTGACAAGAAGGTCCCATCGGTAGCGAGACAAGAGAGAAAGGAAAAGGGCAGCGCTGGTTCGATTTAGGCCAAAGCAAAAAAGAAAAGGGGCAGCGCTGGTTCGATTTAGGCCAAAGTAAAAAGAAAAGGAGCGGAAGTGGTTTTGGCACCGAGGAAATCAAAGGAAGCGAGCGGCCTAGTTGGGCTTCGGTTGTGGCGCGCGTGAGAAAGGACAGAAGCGGGCCAAGACTGGGCCGACGGAAGAAAGAAGGTGAAGCGGATCGGACCGGAGAAGAGAAAAGAAAGAGTGGTCAGCTTGAGATGGGCCAAAAAGAGAAAGAACTGGGCCAAGGGTTAGAGATTCAGCCCAAAGACAAATCTGGGATTTTAATTAGTTTTCCTTTTTAGAAAATAGCAGAAAATCCAAATGGCAAATAGGAAAATAGCAAATGCACTCGAAACAATTCTAGAAAAATCTAGAAAATATATCCAAGCACATAAAATCCAAATAAAATAATTTTGACAATAGTGTATGTTGATATTTTTCATATTAAATTGTTTTTTATCTCAGAAAATTCCAATTAAGCTTTAACTTTAACAGAAAAATTCAAATGGTTATTTTTACTTTTAAAACTTCAAAACAAACCAAATTTTGGGATGTTACACAATATCATCATTAACATCAATTGTTCACTTTTCTTTATTTTCATGCTTAATCATGCAATTCTCCTTCTTTGTTCTCGTACACATTCACCAATTATCTTTCATTTAATGCATCCCTACACTACATGCCCACATGCATTTTTTTTGCGTATACCAGTATAGCATGAGTGTTCACCCGTCGATGATACACTATCAAGCTCATCCTCCTCAAGGATCGGGGACCTCCTCCACTCCCGTGGAGTTGTGATCAACATGATCACCTTCTCATATGCAATGATGTTTATGAATGCATAAATATTCATAGTTTCATCAACATTACCATTTGTCGAACAATACCATATCCAACCATAACGAATAAATAATAACCATTAACATTACTTGCAATTAAATAATTAAAAGTACAACAATATAATGTTAATAAATGGTAAAGTATACAGTGTTCAACCATTGAACACTGTCTACCATGCACTTGCATGTTTACCCTTGTGACACCGGATAGCGATGCGGCGGCAATGCACAAGAGGCCACCCTCCCTGGACAATAATTCAAAATATATCTAAAAAATCATACATTACAGCACCGACACTTTATGCTAACCGTCATCGCACATCTACGTCAAACCGACCATTTTAACCCGAAACTACCGAACACACTACCCGCTATCCTAGTAGTAAAACAACCCTATCTTATTCATCTGAACTTCAAATTAGGCCATCCAAGACTTTCTAAAATTATCATAAAACAACCTATAATTTCCTAGTTATGACAAAACTCTGATTCTACCGTTTTCTATTATGTTCCTTTACTCGAAGACCGTTCCAGATTCTGTAAGAACAGTCTATGTCACAATTTTATATCTTTAATTCTACAACTTGAACATATATTAATTATATGAGTTCTGGAAACCAGACAAGATTTAATACAATATTCAAGTTGACATAAATATTTAATTTTACCAATTCCTACACGAAATCGACATAACTACACGAAGTCTGCCATCTACATCCTAAATCTGGACATTAGCCTTTCGGAGGTTGTATCTTTTTTATCGCTAATCCATTTTTAATGATCCATACCTTCCTGGATAGATACCACGATAACCTAACTTTTCTCTAATTACACCGAACTCTAATTCCGAATTTAAATACCCCTAATTGTCCCCGCAACGTTCTGCCACAAACTTGACAAGTCTGACAGAACAGAAATCCATCTTACCCTTGACCAAACGTTTTAAAAATGGATTAGAGATTAATCTAGGATAAATCTAATGGGTTCAGATCATTACCATTGGAGACACGAAACCAAACCACGAATTTTCCATCTTTCTCCTTCTCTTCTCTTCTTTGCTTCAAGCCGGCGGCACTCAAAAACAGCAGGAGCTGCGCCTAGGAGGAGAGGGCAGCAAGGTCTAGGGGTGGTGCTACAGTAGCAGTGCGGTGCTACAGTAATAGGGGTAGCTAGGGTTTCGCTTCCCCCACCCTCTTAAGCCGGTTCCCCACTTGGGCCAAAGAGCTATGGGCCGAAGGCCCAAATTCTAATACTCGCCCCCCCCCCCCCAAATTCTGAATTTTCCCTTTCTAATTCTATTTAATTTCAGTACTAATCATTTATTTGTTTTATGTTTAAACGGGATATTACAAATGTTGGAAATATGCCCTAGAGGCAATCATAGAGATGATTATATGTCGTTATATTCATAATTTTGGATAATATGTTATCTTGTTCCTAGAATAATATCATTAATATTTATTATCAAGTATGTGACTTGATTGTGCAACTCTGTATTTCTGCAATGATTATTCTTAAACGCTCCCTAGTTAGAAACATATGAGAACACATATGAATAGACTAGCATATATATTGGTTGATGACTATGTTTCACGAGTCATAGATATGTAGATATCAAACCAATAATATGGACACATGTTAGAGAACATGGTGTTGGATAAGACCCACCTTGAGATACTGTTGAGATTGTTATGATTATATGTGTCATTAGTTGGTCTCAAGCAATGACGATGTATAATCCTTATGTCGGGACCCAAAAATGCAATTCTAGACCCTCTGTGTATAATGCACTAGTCTAAGATCACGCTAGTGCACACAGTATCAACATAGATAAATATCGATCCACATAAGACGAAATATTAGCATAAATGTAACACCCTAGCCCAACATGAGCCTGGAATGCTACTGAAATAACAGAGTAACAAATTAAAACTAAGGCATTTTACTAAATTTCAGCAGAACCTCCTTTGTATAGTTAACCATACCAGAGGTTCGCACAGTTATTAATAACAATAATCAATAATCCAGACGTCCAATTTAAAACATAATCATAAAGACAATATAATACACAACTATATCATCATCATCCAACCACAATTCTCTATAAAAAACCAATTCACATGCTCATGCAATGCAAATGCACAAATGCATCTTTTCTTTTCTCTTTGCATATACCGGTAATGCAGAGTATGCATCCGTCGATGCATACCCATGTCTGTGCCTTCTAGCACAGGGACCATAAGCCCACACTCCACGAGTGTGGGGACCACAAGCCCATCAAATACATAATGGGGACCTCCAAAATCAATGTAGCCTTAAAGTTGATATCATGATGCATATGAATCAATTCTTTTATCCAACATAAACATGTATTAGCTAGTAGCAACATACATGAATAAAGAGCATACTCATACCTCTAGCATTCATGAACAGCAACATACACATCATTCTAGCATCCATGAGTAGAGAATATACACATAATACTAGCAAACATAAACAATCATTCTCCAATATTCTATCACTAATTGCACTTGCCTCAACCGTGCGAAGATGGAGGACGCGAAGAGGGTGCTGCCCCCGGAACCAAACCCCCACCTGAATAATTTTAACAAACACTCTAAGATAACAATTATGGACTAAACATTGCTAGAAACAAATATATAACTCACTACGCTCCCTAGCGCAACCCAAAACTCCAAATCCCATGATATCGATCTGTCCCCTCAACAGACAGTCCTCTTCTAAAATTCATAACTTTTTGTCCAGAGTTCCAAAAGGGGTGTTCTTTGGTTCTCTAGAAAGTGTATTAATTTATCTACATAAACCTAGTTGGTGAGATTTCTAGATTCAGCCATCTTCTATCCTTACCAAACAGATTAATAGAACAACTAAATCTTGTTAGGGGTTTTGGACAGCGAGACTAAAACTGACGTATCCTTTAGTACACGTAACCAAACTTTATGTTCTTTAGCTTTATGAAAAGCTTATAAAAATACCTACAACTTTTGTTTTGGTGAGATCTTCTAAAAGATTCATTAACTATTTGCTAATGACTGATTAACATTAACTGTCAGAATTAAGACAGAACCACAGAACAGCAATGCTACGAAAATCATATCTCCTAATCCGCTCATCCAAATGACGTGATCCAAAAACCTACGAAAATCTACTGATGTTATCTACAACTCTCTAGGAGACGGCCAGACCGGATTTCATAGCTAACAGCCCTAAATCAGACGCACACTACAAACTGCCCGAATACCGATCTAACACCGATATCGCCTAAATACAAGATTACACCACTAATCGAATGGGAACAGGATTACCCTTGAAGAACCATTGATGAACGCGAGTACCACCCCGTGATCCCTCTCCTTCCTTTCTCCCTTGTCCCTTCTCCCTTCTTCTTCCTTCTTCTTGGCCGGCAGCATCCAAAGGAGGTTTTCTCTACACTTTTCTTCTTGGGCAGCAGCAATGGAGCACCACCAAGGGGAGGAAGGCGCAAGGAGGAAGTGCTGGCCAGGGGGGAGGTGCCCAGGAGGAATGGGGGTGCCAGCGAAGGGGTGGGAGAGGGGAGGCGCATGGGAAGGGAGAGGGGTTGCCTAGGGTTTTGGCTTCCCCCCCTTAGGCCAAGTTGCTGTGGGCTTTTGGCCCACAGCCCAAGTTGTCTAAAATACGTAGAAATCCCCCTGAGTCTTCTGTTAAATCCCCTATCTCTAATTTATTCTCCTCCCTAAAGTCATTCTTCTTACTTAAATATATTTGGGATATTACAATAAACGATTAATTTGAATAATAAATAACCATTTTGACCTTATGGTCGAGTTTACATTTATTAAGCCACGTAGGGTTGAAAAGAAATAAATAGTAGCAGCGGAACAAAACTAAACTCCAACAGAATCCCATCAATTTGCCACAAGCAACTGACTGGGATCAAAACCTAACGATCAGCACCTTCGTAGAACTCCTCCTCGAAAGCAAGTGAAGACTCCTCCACTTCTGTTGATTGATTATAGCAAGCATGAGTACACAACCGTACTCGCAAGTCATACCACATAATGTAATTTATAGATGATGGATTATTCCAAAGGAATGGCTCTATGGTTCTTTTGCAGAGATGCAACATTTGCAGTTTGAATATGAATAATAGATTAAAACATGAAGTAAAACAAATAAACAATATTAATTTTTGTCAGTTGTTTTCACAAAGAACACAAAGTCTAAACAAGTTATTCACACAGCCATATGACTTAGATCACACAACTCCCTTCCCAAATGTTTTATGAACACTACCCCTCGAGTAAAATCCCCGAGCATGTCCATGACCGCGGACGCGGCTATTCCAATAGATTGATTTAACACTCTGTAGAGTTTGTACACTTTACCCACACAATATAACTAGTGTTGCAAGCACTAATCACAACAAAACGCTTCAGAAATTTCATATCAAAAATAGACACTCCCAGTGTGTATTACCGTCATACCAACCCAAACATAGTGCTTTGGCATAACACACACCATTAGACAGGGAAGCGGCGAACCATCCTGCAATGCGACTACCTGGTAATTCACACCTCCACCCTTTCACACAGCCTAACCTACTACTGAGTAATCAATATCAAGAATCCATAACTTACTAAGTTAGGCCCGTCCCATCAGGCATGTGGTCGTACATTAATGCTCAGTTCAATGACGCACAAAGTTAAGTCCTTAATTGACCAAGGCAAGACTTCCAATTTCTAACTATGCCATACAGATTATCATTCCCATTCACACAGCCCACCATATCACACAGTATCCACCACTTGCCTCAGTCTAAATATTTTTTTCCACCCTATTGATTAAGTGCAACACATGCCACCGACGAGTAATGAAACACAGTACACACAGTTTTATCACAAAGTTTCATAATCACTTAG
Organism: Phyllostachys edulis; assembly: GCA_036346405.1. Classification (NCBI taxonomy): domain Eukaryota; kingdom Viridiplantae; phylum Streptophyta; class Magnoliopsida; order Poales; family Poaceae; genus Phyllostachys; species Phyllostachys edulis. The sequence goes on from CM070550.1 coordinate 58,131,014, forward strand.
TCAGTCTTATACTTGCAACTCTCATGAGATGATAACTCGTGGCATGGCTAAGCAATATACTCGTATCTAACCAACCCACGTTGTTGCTACGATAATACCAACTAAATAATGAACCAATCTAGGGTGACAAAAGATTATGACATAACAATAGACAAGGTGGATATAACAAATTGGATTAATAACTAAACCCAAAAACATTTAATTAAATACTTAAAGTAAATGCAATAATTTGAATCAAAGTGTTTTGAAAAACTAGGTTCAATATGATCAAAGGTATAACTTTCCTGGGAATAGATCTATGTACTGGTCTTGCTCTTGATGCACTCCTTCTTCAAGGTTCCCTGAAGTATCAATGTCTACTCGCAAATGAAACAAATAAATAACAGAGAGAAAAAACTCCAAAAATTAAATAAAAATCTTAGATAAATAGATGTTGAATTTAGATGAATTTATAAATTTGAATGGGCTCAAACGGAGTTCGAATGCAAAAGATATGGCCTTTGGAAGTTCAAATCTAAAGAAAATACTCTAAATAGGATTTATTGGAATTTCTAAATTATTTTCCAAAGGAAAAATCATATTATGATGCCAGCATGACGTCAGCACTAGAATTTCGGAATCAAAATAAATCTAAAGAAATTCCGACATGAGGGACCCACAAGTCACTAAGATGGTGTATGGTAGACTAGGTCTATGGACAATTGGATCCGGTGAAGGGTGGACTGTGCCACGCATGCGTACACGTGGGCTGACACGTGTGCTTGGACACTGATGTGGCCACGCACGTGGACGGATAGATCGACTACCACGTTGGTAATGACGGCGAGGCCCTCGGGTTCGCTCGACAACGACGAGCGACGGTGATTCATCGGCGGTGGGTGGTACCAGTAGGTAGCTGAGGTTATTGCGATCTTAGGGATGCACTCACAGGTGGATGAGGTTGACTATGGTGGTCGGCGGCGGAGAAGAACCGGTTGTTGTCAAGAAGAAATTTCGACGACGCCGTGACGACACGGAGGGGTTCGGGAGGTAGCGGCTGAGACGGCGGACCCAACAACGTGGTCGACGTCGGCGGAGCGACAAGGGTGGTGGCGCAATTCAAAGATAAAGGCCAGCGGCGGAAAACCCTAAAACTTCAATCGTGGCGGCTCTCGAGTTCGTGGGGAGCGGCGGCTTAGGGTTTGGAGGTGCGGAGGCACTGGCGAACCTCAGGGTCCTATTTATAGGGCCCGAGCGTGCCGGATTAGGGAATCCCCAAATCGGGATAAACTCGGATTTGTTTGATCTACGAGATAGAGTTCGTCTCGGGGACGATTGAGTGCAGAAACGGATGCGGAAGAATAGGGATACAATTTGGTAACAAAATCTGAGAGGTTCTAGTTGGAGAATCCGTTTGTCGGATGTAGCTTCTAGAAGGCGGTCATGGCGGACGCGGGCGCAGCTATGAATGAAGAAGATGACGAAGGCGCGAGACCCACTGGCGGTGAGATCGAAAGTGTGAGCGAAGCAGCTCAGTGAACGCTGCACATGATCAGGCCGCTACACGGCCACGCCTGCAGGAAAGAAGATTGTGCCGGAGAGATTCGGCCCGAGACTGTTTATGATATTTAATTAGTTTTTATTTTTAGTAAATACCAGAAAATCCAAATGCCAATTAGAAAATAGCAAATGAACTCAAAAAAATTTTAGAAAATATATCCAAGCACATAGAATCCAAATAAAATAGTTTTGACAATAGTTGATGTTGACTTTAATCATATTAAATTGTTTTAGTATTAAAAGTCCAAGTTAAGCTTTTCAATTAATTCCAAAAAAGACTCAAGGGTGAATTTTCAACTATTAACTAAATAAAAGATTTTTAAGACTCAGAAAATTGGGATGTTACACCTTAGACCTGAGATCAGCATGGTTTCCTACATGTGAAATAGCATTCTCAGGGGTTGCCAAACGCTACTCATAACTGGCTAGTTATAAAGGTAGCTTTCGGGTATGTTGTGAAATATGCGGAGGAATGTGATTGGTCGGACATGGGATTTGCCCCTCCTATCATAACAGGAGAGATATCTCTGGGCCCCTCGTTGTGGTCACATAAAGAAAGTGCATGGCCATGCCACTAGTGGTCGAAGTGTCGGCCACATGAAGTTATTCGACACTTGATCGAGAAAGTATTGAACAGTCCATGGATGATAAATTATCTCACCTGGAGTTCAACTAGATGTCGAGAGGCAAAGGGAGAATACACAAGAAGGTCATTCAGTTCGACCAGATACGAACTAGTTGTATGGAGATACGAGCTGGTCGTAGACTACTCGAACATAGTCACGAACTGGTCGTATGGAGAGACGAGCTGGTCATAGACTGGTTGAACATAGTCACGAACTGGTCGTATAGAGATATGAGTTGGTCGTGGACTGCTTGAATATAATCACTAATTAGTCGTAAGGAGTTACGAACTGGTCGTAATTAAGTATTAACTGGTCATAACTAAATATGGACTGGTCGTGACTAGATACAAGCTGGTCGTAAGTGGTAAGGACATGGTCGTAGATCATATTGCATTAAGGTTTGTCTGATATATTCTATGTGTGTTCAGGAATCGTTATGCCCTGCTAGGTGCCGCTAACGACTCGTGGTCGGAAAAGAGTTTCCGAGTCACAACCAATTACATGTGAACCTATAGGGGCGCACACTTAAAGGGCTAGGATTTGGTTTGGATGGTAATCCGAATTCTTGTAGGCCACGAGTTCCTAATGGGTCTCAAGTTTGAGACCCGTCATGGATGTCTATATATAGAGGGGCGATGGCATTGGGTGGTGTGAGTCTTTTGAAAAATTCCCGAAACCCTAATAGCCACGCCTTCCTCATCCAATACCATGCCGCCGGCGCTAGCACTCCAATGTGTGGTGTCCCTGCCCCGTATGTGTGGATACCTTGGAGGTGTTGTTGCGAAGCATCAGCACTAGGACAATCCGCAGCTCATGACTATCACAAGAGTAGGAGGAGAAGACGCACGGCGAGTATGACTACTACTGCATCAACTCACTACATCAACTCTACTTCTGCTACGAGTCGGCACATCCAGTGGTAATCTCGTCATCTATTACTAGCGGAGGTTCCTTAGTTGCGTGGTAAAAAAAATTGTGCTATCGTTGCCTACCCGTAATCCTACAGTGGTATCAGAGCCATCCCGTTTAGTTTTATATTCGGATTAGATGTATATTGTGATATGTGAGAGTCATAGATGTGATCTATTTCTGTTTTCTGTTGGTCGTCCTATATGATAGATTATTTTTGGCGATGGTCGATATGATCGTCCATGCGCGGTGGTCTCAATATGGGTTCATGATCATTATTCCGTGATCGTGTTTTCATGGTCAAATCACATCTTGCCTCTACCGATCGGCTTCCGCCATCGAGGTAGACAGTGATCGTAAATCCATGGAGTACATGAAGATCAATCTGGTTGATCAAATCGGAGTTGCGATCGAAAAGGGTTAATGTGATTAATCCAATGCGATTTACATGAACGAAACAGTAGATTGGATCTATGTAGTCCGAAAAATTTTCGCAACAGGGGTTGCCGCCCCTATGACCCCGCTCTGCTCATATACTAAGGATCTTGGTATATGGATAGGGCTACCGCCCTTCTGGTGTAGGTTGCCACCCCTGTGGACTAGGATCTTAACTTGGTTTTTGGTATTGCTAGTTCACGCCATCCGTTAGATAGAATGTGATTCTTTGCCCAACTTATTTTTGCAGGATTTTGTGAATAGTATGACCCAAGATGTATGAGATGCATGTATTTGTGTAATGTTCATGACCTGCGTGTCATGCTTATTGTAGCCTAAGGCTGTCTATATTTGTATAATGGCCCGCGTGTCGACTTATGATGCTTCTTCACTCCTTGTAATTTATTACTAGTGCTATTAGGAGTAATAGCTTAATGGGAGTACTTGGAGGAATTGGCCACTTGGAGACATGGCGAACAGGAAGCACGGCGATGGAGAACACCATGTGGAAGGGTCATACTATATCACGATGCAATGTGATTGACTTTGAATGCCTTTATATTCCTATTTATTTCTATACATGTTATTTAGTTGCTTCGAATGCTTTTAACATGGCAGAAGAAAAATTCTCTCACATAATATTAAGTTAAATTGATGCCCTTCCAATTAGCTGCACCATCCAAAGTCATGTATTTTAATGGTAGGTCTTGCTAAAGCAGAGTGCCATTAATATTCCTTGACTAGATGGGTTTGTGTCGGACACTTACACGCATAGCATTGGTTTAACTTGAGAAGGTCATCATAACGGTTATGAACCTTGGGGTATAGGGTCGGGTGCCGGAGCAAAGAGATGCTGCCCAACAACAAGAGTTATATAGAGATATGATTAGCAAAGGGTTGCTTACCAAATTCACTAATCTTTTAGTAGTGATGCCAAAGCTCACTAGTAGATTAACTGATTATGGATCTTAAATCACTAAATATCATAAGAGGGATATGGTATTTAGTGGGAGTATCTTTATTAAATTATTTAATAGAAGTTACTTTTCTTGAACATATGTCTTAGTTTTGCATATTTTATGTTGTAGATCATGGCACCAATTGTTGTACCTACCTCCAGTTTTTCTTTACATTTGATACTTGATAAGGAAAAACTGAATGGAACAAATTTTGTGGATTAGTCCCGCAACCTAAGAATTGTTCTTAGGCAAGATAAAAAGGAACATGTTCTAGAGGAATCAATTCTAGATGTGCCTGCTGAAAATGTCGCTGCTACTCTTAGAAACAGCACAAGCAGCCACTGCTTGGATACTTTATAGAGAAGAGATCAAGAATATAATGGTAGGACGTATACATACCTAGGACACAAGGGAGAAGAACTTGACCAGCATGAACACGGTTACACAGACAAAGGTGAAATGAATGGCGAGAGACAGGTGAAGAGGTGTTGTAGTAGTTTTTGACTCATTTGGTCTTATTTTTTTAATAGAATACACACTAATTAATAAATAATTTGTATGTTAATTGTAGCTTTACAAATTAGCCTAACTTTTATAAATATGAAAAGTTAATTGCAGCCAAGACCCATCCGAACCACATCCCATGTAAGCCAACCAAGCACAAAGAACCGGCATCAATAACCATCAGTATCCATCAGAGAGCATTAACCAAACCCACCATTTTGCCTCATTCATTTTTGTTAATCTGAACCCACAGCATAAACTAAGTAAGATGCACAGAATGCACATACACCAATAGCCATCAGTTTACATCACAGAGCAAGGGGACTATTAATATGAACTAATTATCAATTCAATTTCAGCATAAGACTATTAACATTATTACATCACAGAGCAAGTGGACTATTAATATGAACTAATTGTCAATTCAATTTCAGCATAAGACTATTAACATCATTGAGCAGTTCAACAGCAAGACAGCAAGACCAAGGGTGTCCAAACCCACCAAACCAGTAGTAGCCCTTGGCATCCATCGCAGAGCATTAGCCATTTTCATCACAGAGCAAGGAGTAGAGACAGAGAGGGAGTAAGGGAGGGTGATACCTCAATACAACGCAACCACGGCAGCGAACCCACCACCAGCACAACCATCATCCATCTCCTTCACCTTGCATAAATCACACAAACATCAGGACACAATTTAAGGCTCAAGCATAAAAATCAAACTCAACAAAAGACATTAAGCTAACAGAGGAGAATAGAGGGAGGATGGGGAAAGCAAAGCCAGGGGCCAAGGCCCGAGCGCAGGAGGTCGAGCAGGCGCGGGCCGCGCTAGAGAACCAAGCCATGGATGCGGGCAAGCAGTAGGTGCAGGTGGCGGTGCAGGCGACACGCGGGGCCAAGCCCAGTGGATTGGGTGGCGGCGTCACCGTAGTTGTGGCACGACCCAGACACTGCACAAGACACTCGTATCGTACGAGTGTTTTGTGCAGTGCAGAGTGGTGTCACAACCGGCGGCGACGGGAAGAAGGGCGGCGTCGGCGATGGGGTCGGGTGGCGGCGTCGAGGTGGGGAGGGGAACGGACGAGAGTAAGTTGCTGGGGAGTAACGAGTTAGGGCGGGCGCAAACCCTAGTGGCCAGGCTCCTACTAATAAAGAGACTTATCACAGACGGTTCTATTATGGAACCGTCAGTAATAGTTATCACAGACGATTCCATAATAGAATCGTCTGTGATATGTCCTATATCACGGACGGTTCTATCACTGACGGTTCTATAATAGAACCGTCCGGCTGTTCTCAAGTTCTATGTTTTGAGCATATTATCATGTATATACACTTACATGACATGAAGAAATTACATGTTTATATGCCAATTTTGTCATTTAAATACTGCTGAAAATTTGCTTTAACTATATATGATACACACACACACACATATATATATATATATATAGTAATAATTCAATATATAATTAATATAGTAACTTCACCTCCAAACTAGATTTTTTTTCATTTTGGAATTTTCATATGGCCAAATAGCGTGGCCAGTCGCTTCTTACAAAGATTTAAAAAAAAGTAGAAACCTATAAATAAACAAAGTTTTTCTAGTGGCGAAGGTAGGCTGCTATCTCCATTTTGAAAACTTCGTAGGCAGCGGCGGCGGACGGTTCGTGATCGAATGAAGCCTGAAATGCGTCCACCCACTGACGCGCTCATTCAAGTATCTCCCGAAGACCCTCGGACTGTTGAATCAAGACGAATTGAGCCCATAGGCTCTCTTCCCTTGCTTGAGGGGTCTCGGCATGGTCGCTCGGTTGCCCGTAGCCTCGATTAAGCAGTCCAATTGACGGCAAGCCTCCTGGAGACGTGCAACATCATTGTGGAGGACCACGTCAATGACGCGGTAAACTCGTCGAAAGTGGGAGATCACCCGGAAGACACGGTGGAGGAGGATGTCAAGACGGCGGAAGGTGGCCATCACCTGCTTCGCAAATCCTCAGACAGAGGAGTGAAGACACTATTAAAACAGTGTTCTTCCGTAGCATCCGCCAACGTACAGCCGGAGAGGTGCTCGTACAGTACGGCCAGGTAAGCCATCAACGCCGACGACAAGGAAACAGAAGAGGCAGCCATTTCTGCTTTTTTAGAAGTAGTAGAGTTATATGTGGGGATGATCATATTCGATGGCGGAAGATCCTTTTTATAAAACAAGGAATAAATTCAGAGCGTGAGACGAAGAGACGCATCGGGGAGCCGAAGCGGCATTGATGCGACGAAGAGACGCATCGGCGATGAAAAAAATCATCAGGCTTCAACAGGGAGCTTTAGCGATATTATCACAGACGGTTATAATTAAAAACCGTCTGTGATATGTAGTAATATCATAGACGACTAGTATTAAGAACCATCTGTGAGGTATCACAAATAGTTGTTTGTTGAAAACCGTCTGTGATATGTAGAATTATCACAGACGGTTATTGTTAAGAACCGTCTGTGATACTTCACAAACGGTTTTATTATAAACCGTCGTGATATTACCTCTTCACGAGCGGTTTTAGCGCAAGCAAGAATACGCAGCGGTCTCTAAACCAAAATCGCTCAGTGATGGCATGTATCTATCGTTTTGGTCACCGTATGTGATTGCATGTATATGCATCGCTTTTGGTCAACCGTCTGTGATGAGGCGTCCAGTATTAGCCTTTTTTAGTAGTGTGTTCTGTATGGGCGGGACCTGGCTAAATAACTAGCAATGTTTTGATTTGGTTCTGTTTGGGTTGTGTTTGGCGCAAGAGGGGACCAGGTAGGCTAAACCTTAGCGAGCAGAACTGAGTCAAAGCAAAGCTTTGTAAAGGCCTTGTGATGATCACTTAGTCGTACACCTATGGAAGTGTGTTAGACGGATATTATAAGTAGATCAATCTCTTGTGGGTAAAGTTGTACAACCTTTGCAGAGTGTTAAAAATTATTCGAATAGTCGTGTCCGCGGTTATGGACGCGTCCGGGGATTTCACACGAGTGGTAGAGTTTCTTTATAAAATGTGTCGGAGTGTGAATGGAAAGTTCACTTGATGAATAGAATGTTCATTTGGTGAATGGGTAATTCACTTGGTGATTTGTCTTGGGAAGTGAATGGGAAGTTCATTGGTTGTTTCAAAGAAATTATTTATTTATTTATTATTCTTTTCAATTATGCATTTCAATTTATTTATTGTATTTATCGTCAATGTTGCTTTCTACAAAAGAACCATACAGCTAACCTTTGTTTGAGCCCTACATGAATACTATTGCATACTATTTCCACATGATTTGCTGAGTACTTTATGTGCTCATGACTCCAATTTCTGCAGCTCAGTTGAAGAATATTAAGCTGCTCAAGAGTTCTTTGAGGAGTACTTCGAAGACTATGTGAATTAGGATGTGTTCTCCACTCGATTGGCTATGGGCATGTTGATTGGCTTTCCATGTTTTTCGTTCCGCTGCAAGAGTTTTATTTGTTTTTTTAGCCCTACATGGCCAGTTAAGTAAACATTTGCCGTAAGGTCCAGTTATTATTACTATTTGTTATTTTGATATCTTTTTAGTTGAATTGAATAAATGGATGGTATTTTTATCATTGTTTCCTATGTGAGCTAGCTACTGATCTGAGACTAGTTCAGAATACATAGATGGTTCCTAAATCATATTTTTGGGTCCCTACAGAGGTGGTATCAGAACCATATCGACTGTAGAACGCAACCTTAGTTAGCATGGTCGTCTTAGCCAAAAGCTTCAAAACTTATTTTCTAAATCAAATCAACTTCATATGACTTGAGTAGTTGTTCTTTTCTCATCTATTCTATTCTTTCTTATCTCAGTCTATTCTATTTTTATCCTGTTCCATCCTTTTCTTATCTTGTTCTAGAAATCTTGTTCCTTATCTTTGCTGAATTTTGTTTTAGAATATTAAATTGACTTTCTCGCCTCATAAAGTTCTCTAGTCCGGAAGAAAGAAGTCAAATCACCGAGAATCTTCAAGAGTATTTTCGACTCCTTGTTCCAAATGTTTCTGAAGAGTCTTCGTTCTCTAGTCCAGAGTAGGAGCCATCAGATTAGAGTCGTTAGTCGCGTTTTTAGATCGTTGTTGCAATAGGTTTTTATTTGTGTTGTGTGTAAGTGGGAGCTATAGTTTTGCTGTCAAGCATTATGTTGCAGTCACATTAAAGCTTTAATTTGAAGAGTTTACTTGTTCTTTCATAGCGTTCCAACTATGTCTTCTTTGTCTTTTGTCCGTGGGTATAATCTAATTTCCCATAATTAAGTTGTTTCTATCTCATCTATCTTGTTCTATATCATTTATTGTGCTATTCTCTCTCATCTACTTTGTTTTTCTATCTTACCTACTAAACCTGTGGAGGATCGTTGCAGATGGTTAACACTCGCACTACGTTGAGCCGTACTCAGTCAGATGATGCCAATGCCACTATCAATGGACAGTCATCAGTACCTGGAGTCGCCGATCCAAACCTGGGACAATTTCTAGTAGCTTAGACTCAACTCATGGGCATGATGATACATAATATGAATCAAGTGATAAATCTACAGAATCAAACTGCTAAAGCCCTAGTCAACATGATGACTAGATCAACCAAGCACCAACAACCACCACATTGATGACTCCAGGATCAGCACTACGTCCACTGGTGCAGTCATTCAGCGACAACAATGATGGCCAACCTTGAAAGAAGAAGACATGAAAGTTAAGAATACAACGCTTTAGTTGTTGTGATATGGGACATTTTGCCAGTAAGTTCTCATAAAGACGCTTAGCAGTCACCCCCGATCGCATTCCAAAAAGCTATTTTAATCGCGACAATAACACCAGCAGCAGGTGGTAAAAATAATAGAAGGTACTTGTCACAGTTGCAAAAATATAGAAGTTTAGGCTTGCCAATACCTCAAGAAACAACTGTGAACCATCCAACCAGCTTTTTAACCCCAAACACCTCCATGGTGGCCCATCATAGAAGAACTCCTCCCATGCCGCAGGAATCACATGTGTTTAACTACTGTGAGACAGGTCATTATGCTAACAAGTGTCCGCAGAAGTAAGGGCCGGCACCAATTCCTTTCAATTTGGGAGCTACACCAGCCAAGAGCAGGAAGAGAACTGCCTCAGACTCCAAATCAAACTGCCAGGACTCCGTCAACTGCAACAAGAGGACGATTGAATCACGTCACTGCAGAAGATGTTCAACTAGTTCAGAATGTCGCTTATGGTAAGTCTTTAAGTTAGACCTGCATCAGTTGCAACTTTGTTTTACTCGTAAGAGAAATCCGTTTGGAAGAGTGAGTAAGGTTTGAATCTATTCTTTAGTCACCAATCTCGGGACGAGATTCGTTTTATGGGGGGGGGGGGGGGTAGATTTATAACATCCCAAATTTTGGTCTGTTTTTTAAGTTTTAAAAATAAAAATAACCATTTGAATTTTTCTGTTAAAGTCGATGCTTAATTTGAATTTTCAGAAATCAAAACGATTTAATGTGAATAATTTAAACGTCAATTAAATTAAAAGTTGTTTTATTTGAGTTCTTGGTGTTCCAGAGAATTTTTTGGAATTTTCTATGAATTTTTGGGATTTAATTGCTATTTATTTGAGCTCAGTTTTATTTATCGCATTTTCCTAAACTCGGAAATCAATTTAAATTCCGAAAAACTCTTTGGGCTGAATCTCCTTTCTTTGGCCCAATTCTTTTTCGCTCTAGGCCCCTAATTCATTGATTTAGTGTTTTTGGTGATTAGTGACTCCTATTTCATCAATACTAACTTGTGTTTAAGTGGTGTTAAAGTGAGTTAAGTCTTGGTGATGATAATGGGGTGTTCTTGGCATTTCATGGATCCCAAGTGCGTCAATGAAGGCAAAGGAAGATGCTTATCATAAGGACCCTGTGACTAAAATTGATCCAATGAGTTGAGTACGGATCAATTTAGTGATAGGTTTTGGATTTTGCTTTGGCCATACTATAGAGGGGGTTTCAAGGCTAGTAACTTAAGCTTGATTATGTTTGGTACACAGGTGTGGTGCATACTAGGTCATTCTAGCTCAATTCTAATAAAGGAGTACCAAAAATCAAGTTTTTGATTGAGAGAATATCAAAATTGTGATAAATTTAAGCTAAGTAAGAAAAACTCAACAGAGGCGGATTATCTGGATCAGGACGTACCATTGAGGTGTGCCATCAGCCCAGAGAGGGTGATTTTAGTGCGCATAAGATTTTGTACAGAAACAGATAATCTGAGTCCACTCATACCATTGAGACGTACCATTTCAACAAAGAGGATGTTTTTGGTGCACATGAGGATTTCTAGTGAGGCAAATGATCCGGGTGCACCCGTACCATCGAGACTACCATTCGTGAGCAACTGTCAATGGGGAGTGATTGCTCTAGCTGGATGATCCAGGTTAAGGCGTATGATTTGGGTCTGTGCAACGGTCGGATTTTTGACTGTTGGTGTATGAGGAAATTGCATAGAGACGGATGATCTTGGTCTGAGGCGGATGATACAGGTTAACAATAACATTCGAAAAATGTGTCAAACGGCTAGTTATCCAAAGTGGGAGATAATTGCTGTCCAAAAAAAGAACACGACAAAGCTGTGCGTGCTTGTGCAGTCAGCCCAAGCCTGACATGCCAAAGCAACTCCAAGCCCAATAAGTCTAGAACCGGCCTGGCTTTCTGACCTACAAGTTCAACCCAGTATAAAAGAAAGGCCGGTCCAGCCCAGCCCAACACATTTCCCCTTCCAACCCTCTCTCTCTCTCTCTCTCGTTCGTTTCCCGGGGGCACCCGTTCCGAGCCACGCCTCGTCCGATCCGATCCCAACACCCACCGCCACCGTTGGCAGATCTGGATCGGAGCCCACTGCCGCCGCCCGCCCCGGCGATCCCCGACCCCACCTCCCACCTCGCCGCCGCCGCCGCCGCTGCCGAGATGGAGGCTGTTCCCGCCGCGGGGGCTCACGACGGGCAGAAGGAGAGGTTCGACCTCGGTGTCTTCGTCGGCGACCTCGCCCTCGACGAGGACGTCGCCAGGTACGATCACGAGCTCGATCTCATATCTCGTCGTCTCCTTTGTGTGCTGCGTCTATGGCTGCGATTCGCCGTAAACTTAAGCCGCTGCTGCGTCTGGTTGTTTTGATAGTGATGATGAGTCGCTGGAGGGGTTGCAGCAGGAGCTCGAGGACTGCAAGAACGATGAGGTGCTGCTTCTTGCTCCAAGAAAGTTTATAGCTTGCAAATTAGTTGCTTACTAAGGCCGTAAAGCTGCGAGATTTCCTTCATGTTGCCGCGGAGCTATCCAGCTATCTGTTTTGCAACTTGCAAGTCCCTAGTTGTTATATTGTTGTCTTTTTGAGCTCGCTGCAACATCTCAGAGCAACAAGTAGTATATCCTTCTATCTTTTTCTTGGCGATTACTGATGCTTTCTTTCTGGATGCGTGTAGGAAGTGGCGAACATCCTGGCTAACGGCATCAAACTGCGTGATTACACAAAAGGCGTTGAGAATAACATACGCCAAGTTGAGCTGGATTCTATACAAGTAATTGTTTGTGCTATTGTTATTTGTGCTTGTCCATTTCAAGGCTATTCACTTCAACTATATGAGTCTACAATTTGAACCTGTTGTTGAGTAGTGATACAGTCAGCGTGCGCTTTTATATTATTTACTTTGCAAATAATAGTTAATTAGCTCCTTTTTCCGTATGGCTGGTTAATTTATTCATTCCCTCCATGGTTGTCATCAAAATTTTGTGTTGAATCATCAAATAATTCCACAAGCATAGTGAAGTTTTGAGGAAAACATGGACGTATGATGTCTTTAACTTTTCTAGTGCTGCTGAAATAGAAATACAATTACCTGTGGCTATGATGTTTGATTTATGCAATGCTGTCTTCCTTTTTTTGTGTAGGATTACATTAGAGAAAGTGAAAACCTAGTATCGCTGCATGATCAGATTGGTGATTGTGACAATATTTTGTCTCAAATGGAAACTCTTCTGACTGGATTCCAGGTAATTACATATTCCCATCTGTTGTGATGGCACTATTCGTGACATTTCTTGACATGCTGGATGGTCGAATCTTGAAAGAGTAGCTGTGCACAACATTTTATCATCAAACTGGGAATGTGCAAACTTTTGGTGCTACTGTTATTATTAGCAATTCTACTATTGTTTTTGAACTTTTGCTGTAAGAGGAATGCTGCCTACTGTCAACTACGTGCATTTTTAAGTCATCTTTTTGTAAACTATAACATGCATGCAACCACTCATACTTGGAAGTTTGACATTATGTATACCGCAATTCCATTCTTAATCTAGGTGTTCATGTTTGGGAAAAAAATTATATGCCACTGCAAATGTTGGATCCCTGATCTGCCATTGCAAAGCGACCTCTCCTTTAACGCCACTACAAAATTGAAACTATACCATTTTATGCCATTGTTGACCAGTCAAGCCGTTAAGTGGTTGTGCAAATACCATTTTGCCCGACTTCTGTGAGCTGGCTGCTGGCTCGATCGAGGCACCGGCCACCTCCACCAGCGCCACGAGCATGCGGAGATTCACTGCGAGCTAGCTCACCCACTTGAGCTGACCGGCGACCACGTAACTCCACCTCCACCACCGGTGCAAATCAAGCTGGCGGCTGCCATGGGAAATGGGTGGACCCCTGCCCCCGTCACCAAGCTCGTCCGTGACCTCCGAGCCATCAACCTCCACCTCTTCCAGTGTGGAGCAATGGTGGCATCCCTCATCGTCGGTGCATACCTCGGCCATGATGCCCCTACTCGCGAAACCCGGCGTCGTGGGCGGCATGTGGAGGTGGAAGCGGCGGCGCCGGCGGGCGGTTGCCTGTGGTGGCGGCGTGGTTGGCTCCCATTGATCTAAGTGGAGGAAAGATAGAAAGAGGGGAGCAGAGTTTGGTGGGGGAAGAATGGGGAAAGATGAGGAGTGGAGTATGAAGATGAGGGTAATACAGGCATTTTGGAATAATTTGATGGACAAAATCTAACGGAGTTGACGGCAGTGGCATAAATGGGTAACGTTCCGAAAATGCAGTGGCACGTATGGGAGAGGTCATTTTGCAGTGGCAGATCAGGGATCCAGGAACTTTGCAGTGACATATAATTTTTTTTCTTGTTTTGATTTATGTGATCCATATGACAACTTCTGTGTGCTTACTTGAATGGCACCATTTTTTTGGCTTATTAGTGGTTTAATATTTATCATTATTTCACTAGATCTTCATGGCCAACATTCTCTTTCAAACCCAAAATCTTCATATTTTCTTTCCTGGTTTTGTATAAACCAGTCTTATACCTTTGAACAATAATTAACCTGTTCATTTCTCTTTACTAAGTCATATTGCAACTCTTTTGACTTCTGTGGTAGACAGAAATTGGTTCTATAAGTTCAGATATAAAGGTACTTCAGGAGAAATCTATGGACATGGGATTAAAGTTGAAAAATCGTAAGGTTTGGTTCACTTCATATACTGTATCTTTTATCCAAAAGTTTGTGTTCTGTTAATTACTTTCCTAAAGCTTCTTTATAAGTAGACAGGATATATATACTATGATGCATTCAGGTGATTATTCCTTATCTAAGTTGGAAGTATTATTTTATCTTCTTAGACTCTTAATTCCATAATATAGCTTCTATTCGATATGATCACCAGCCTGGACAAAGAAAATCTTTTCCATTTTCATTGATGCTCTATAGTATGAAGTAGTTGAAGGGGAAATCGGTCATCAATAGTGACACCATGTATACAGGAGGACAACTGAATACCTGCGTATACATAAGTGTTAATTCGTAAAATAACACAATAGTACCAGATCATCTTTTTCAAATTAGATATCAAAAGGAGTAACTTTTCGAAGTACAGCATGAGATGCCACAATGGATCTAAATTTCAACTATGTTTTATTTTTCTGGTGCACATCAGTTTATTTCATTTAACATCTCCTGCTTGTCTTTTCTGGAGATTAGTGGTTTGTGACATGAGTTTACTTATTTTATGTTATTAACAAATTATTCTTAAATCTTAAAAGCTACAGAAGAGGAATAATCCACATAAAAATTCTAAAGGTGCATAGGCTGGACCTTGGCTAGGTTATCTGGCTAGAAAACTTTACAGCCTCCCATGCTGTAATAGATGTCAGAGCATGACCAGTTTCCATGTTTTTAATCTTTAAGAAGATGCATGTTTTTAACCTAATTTCCTCTGTATCTCCACATGGAAATGCACTCACTATTGCATGACAAGCAATACTGTTTCAGAAATGAGAAATCTTATTAGATATGTGATTAAGGAACATACAGATATTATTTTTAATTGGAGAAATCATTTCATTGTTTAGATCACATGTAGTGAGACATGACTGGCCCAAATCTTATGAAATAAGTCCCATCTGAAACATTCTAAGGGTAGACACTATCATATGAATAATCAGAGATTAGTTCATGTTGGAATTGATTCACAGTATTCATAGCTTTTATGCATGTTATTTCTCTATTTTTTTTCACGTTGAGTTATATTGATTCTAATGTTGGTTCTTACCCCTTTGGAAAAATTGCAGGCTGCAGAGTCTAAACTGTCAAAATTTGTTGAGGATATAATAGTGCCTCCAAGAATGATTGACATAATTGTTGATGGAGAGGTCATTACTTACATTCCATCTTCATGCCAGCTTTTGACATTACCATTTTTGTGTTTATTTTGTAGATATAATCTCCATTTGCTTTAATATCATGTGATCACTCCTTTCTGGACTTACTATCCAATTTGTTTACAACCAATTAAGCAACTTTCTAATATTTGTGCTACTATGTTTAATTATGTGATCTCATCTCTTTCAGCTCATTGCTGGTTTGAGCATCCTACAAATTGTCTGTTTAATAATCCGTTATATCCTGTCTTAGGTGATATATCCATTTTGATGATTTGTTTTTCGTTGTTGCATATATTTGTTTGTTCAATCTGTGTCTGCTATTTTATCCTATACAGGACTTCATTTTGTTGGTTGTAACATATCACATATCACAATGATTTACTTTGTTACTCCCCCCGCATCGCATCTCTTGCAGTTTAAGTGGTGTTCAGTTCAGTTTCCTTTGATGGATCACTGAAAATGCCTTGTTCAACAATTCCGCAGGTTAATGATGAATATATGAAAACACTTGAGATTCTTAGCAAAAAAATCAAATTCATTGAAGCTGATCCCATGGTTAAATCATCCAAGGCTCTAAAAGATGTTCAGCCTGAGGTTGAGAGACTTCGGCAGAAAGCAGTGTCAAAGGTTTGAACAACAATTTGCTGGTTTTTACTTGTTTTATAATATGTTAGCAGATTATCTTCCTGACTTCCTGTTGGCGTAGCATGTGTTTCATCATCATATGTACTTATTTTGTCACAATAATTAAAGGAGACCATGTCTTCTTATCTTGGTATTCTTTGTACTAGACCAATAATGTGTGCCTGATCTTGAAAACAATCCTTTCATCTGCTGTTTATTGGAATTGCTTGCTAATTCAATATCCAGGAATTTTAATGAAACAATTAAATTATGTAGTAGCACAAGAAATAGTGTGGTGCACTGGTGTTTCTAAAAGAGAGATGGACTGGTACAAAAGATGTCTTCTATGTCTTCCAATGGCTATGTTTTATGTGGTGTCGGAGATAATGTGTCATGCCTTTGTGCTTGCAGAATGATTGTGAATGGACCTGATATGGTAGTTAATCTGCCAGATGGATGTAGTGACATCTTAGGTCATTTTGAAATGGGAAAATTAGTTCAGTCACACTGCAAAGATGTGTAAATTGGAAAATACCATCACATACAAAGCTGACAATTGGGCCCTGGGCATCCACCATAACTTAGAATGAGGTGTTAAGGGTTTCTGGTAGATTTTGATGACAGACAATTTAGTGTGATGAAGAAAGATAACACCATTGTACTGTGAACTGTATTACGAAGAGGGGTTATATGCTATTTATCAATTCTTCGTTTGGGCTACTGTTGTACTTGATGAAGTTGGGGGGCATATAAACATTCTGCAGCTACGTTGATTACTAGTGGAGAGTGGTGCTTGTCAGCCAGTATACTAACCATACTGGTTGATAGGAAATTAGGAATTAACTTGATGTTTGTTAGCTTGGTTTGATTGCATTAATATTATTATGGTGGTTGTTATTAGGGATGTAAATGAGCCGAGCTCGAGCAAGCCTGGCCTCCTAGGCTCGAGCTCGGTACAAGCTCGAGCGAGCCTGAGTTGGGGTCCGAGCCTAGACCTAGGCTCAAGCTCCGCTCGACCCAAGCTCGATTAGGCTCGAGTAAGCTCGGTAACAGTAAAAAACATGCATCAATTTTCAACAATTAGAAAAGTTCGAGTAGGCTCGAGCTCGACCTCGAAGGAAGCTCAGTAACAGTTAACATGCAGCAATTTTCAACAAGATAGGAGGGTTATTCGAGCATTTTTCAACAAGATAGGAGGGATATTCGAGGGAAGCTCAATAACAGTTACATTCGAGCTCGGTTCGTTAAGGCTTGTGAGCTATCCGAGCTCGGCTTGTTAAGGCTCGTGAGCTTGAGATCAGGCTCGAGCTCGGTTCGTTTGGAGCTTGAGCTGAGCTCGAGCAGTTCACGAGCCTCGAGCTTTTTTTACAACCCTATTTGTAATGGAAGCTATGGCTAAATCTACTTGTGGTCAAGAAATGCACCCTTTGTCTCTCTTGCTCACTGATTTTTTATTTATGGCCAATCCAATAGCATAAAGCTACATCAGAGTTCTATTATTGACACATTCATAATTTTTCTTGCAGATTTTTGAGTTTGACATCCAAAAGTTCTATGCCTTGAGAAAACCAAAAACTAATATTCAGATTCTACAACAGAGTGTTCTTCTTAAATACAAGTATGCCAAACTATCTTGTCTTGTTCTGTCTTTTCCACTTTTAATACCTGTTTGTGCAATGTTTTATGAGCTCCAGAATGGCTTCACATTTTAGTATGTGCGTAGATGTGGAATCCCTTTATGAGAGATTCTTCTGTACTTTAGAATCCTCAACAACAGAAAGTGTACATAATTCATGGTTTTTGGTATAGAATACTAGTAGGGGCTCAAGTCTAGGAAGCATAGAAAATTGCCATATAGGTACTTGTAGCATAGTTAACGACTTAGGCATCATTTTTTTCCTTAAAAAAAATCCCTTTATGACCTGTTATAGAATTCAATCTGCGCACTGTATCCCTTACAAAGGTCTTTGTTCTGTGGGGAGATTTGATGGACCTAACAAGAATCTGCAGAAGTGTCCTTGTTTAGTGGAATGTGTATCAAATTGGCACCTACCTCCATTATTCCTTGGTATTTCATCATTGCATTCTGATCTGACATCAAAGTGAAAAATCATTGGGTTTTACCAGCCTTGTTTTGATTGGGTCTATGTTCCAGATCTCCATTATGGTGCACTTCCATAATGTGATGGAAGCTGTCATTGTTTCCGCCATCAGCCATAGAATTTGATGCTGTTTGAAGTAGCAATTATAATTTTTTTTCTGCTTCATGTCATGATTATCGGTCAGTCTTTCACTAAGAAATTTCACACTAAGTGCCCCCAATTATGATCTCGCGATACTGCACTTCATACTGTGTGCTCTGCTAGGGTTGCATATACTTTCATTCTCTTATTCTCTTAGCAAGTGGCCTTTCCCCACTGTTCTGTGTCAATAAAATTCTTTAAGTTACACAATTTCACAGTACGGAAAATATCTTAATAATATGGCCTACATTTCATATTAACCTTTTGGAAATATGTTGGGTGTGATATCTAGTTCAATGCAAGCAGCATTTCATCAATAACTAATAATACACCTTACATGAATCGGAATGATTTTGCAAATACTGCCTATGGCCATATGATTAAATCACCATTGTTATTTTTGGTTGGTTTATGTGTTTATGTTATTCTTTTCCGGCGTATAATTTCTGACTTTTTCCTTTGTTATCTCCACTGCAGATACACAATAACTTTTCTTAAGGAACATGCTAAGGAGATATATGCAGAAGTTCGTGCGGCTTATATTGATACCATGAATAAGGTGAGTGTCACAGTAAATGTGATCTGAACAGGTACCAGACTATCAATGTAATGCCCTGGTCCAACTGTGTGGCCCAGGTGTAGTGTTTGCGGCTTAGCACTGCACTATTGGAGTAGAAAGTGTACAGCAGTACCACAGAGCTTGAGGGTCTAACATTCATTCCTGGCTGTTTTTGCTTTATTGTGGTCCTTTTCTAATTTGCTATGTGTAATTGCTGTGGTGTCAACCTTTGTGTATACCAACTTTGTTAAAATTTCTGCATCGATTATGTAAGACTGCTTCTAGCATGTGTGATGAGACTCACAACTTATCGGTGCATAGCAGCAAAGAGAGCACTAAAAGGCTTACATCATATATATTTTTGGATATTTTGAAGTAAAATTTTATTTGTTTTATGACATTTTTACTATTACTACTAATTTTCAGGTGCTGAGTGCACATTTTCGCGCATACATACAAGCATTAGAGAAATTACAGCTGGACATAGCAACCTCCACCGACTTACTTGGAGTTGAAACCAGAAGTACAGGCTTCCTTTTCTCCATTGGAAAAGAACCTCTGAAGTCCCGTTCTTCAGTGTTTGCTTTGGGTGAAAGAATAAACATCTTAAAGGTAATTTACTTTCTAACACTTTTATATAATGTAATTCATCAACCAGTTCACGGTTTTGAATGCCCTGTCATGGGAGCTAAACTGGGTTATGTGAGCTACAAGCTTCTTGACAACTAATCAGAACTTCTGTAACACTAACAAGCTATTTGGGTTATGACCAAGACATGGGACATAAAGTATGGCATGCCACATGAGCTTAGCCCATTGATTGGTTCATGACCAAAAGCATGGTTGCCACAACCCCAGAATAAGTGTTGCTTCTTTTGGACAAGTCTCCAAACAAATTTGAGGATATATTTTTCTCGACACCTACAAGTCTAGTCAAATTTTATCAATCAAGTTTCTTGCCATGTTCAATCAGACAAGAAAGTCTAGTACTAAACTTTTGGTTATTTAAACTTCCTCTAATTCCTGTCACCAGTAGCTATTGACTATTGTCATAAAAGAACTGTTTATGAATATGGAATATGCCATTATGCCTGTATGTTCATTGCAGTTTTTGATGGAAAGTGTCCTGAATTAATTTTGAACTTTAAACTCCATATTGTTGCTGAATGATTGATTTGTTCAAAACTATCAAGTACCAAGTCAATAGTGTAACTTCTGTTTGCCATATGTGCTTTCTTTGGTATATCAGGATATTGATCAGCCTGCATTGATACCTCATATAGCTGAAGCCAAGTCACAGAAATATCCATACGAAGTTCTTTTCAGAAGCTTGCAAAAACTTCTGATGGATACAGCTACTTCAGAGTAAGATTGGGGTTGCCTTGTTGTATTTTATTATTAATAATGAACAACTGGCAGCATGATAGATTTCAACTAACTGCAGGTACCTTTTCTCTGATGATTTCTTCGGCGAAGAATCCTTATTCCAAGATATATTTGCAGGTTTGTTTTGTCCTGTATTTGTATCTACTGTTTGTCTGTCACATGTCTCTGTATCTTACACGGTAATCTTCTTGGGGAAATATCTATTCTAAACTCATCTTTCGGTTCTAGCATTTAAACTCTCACATGGGCCGTTGGATGAGATTTGGCTGGCCCATATTTAGAGGGATGTGATGGGATCCCTCATAAATGATTTATCAATCTGTGAGAGGGTTATTTGTAAAACATCTGTCCATGTGGTTCTCACATGCCTTTGAATCCGATCCATCCAAACTATCAAACAACCCAGGTGATGAGTTGTCATTTAGCACCCAAACTATGGGTTTGCACTAGATACTCCCCCAATCTGCTTTGCTATTGTTCCTTTCCTGTGGGAATCCCAGTGCCAGCATAAGAATACAAATGCATGTTTCTATTTAGAAAAAGACAGTTAGACATGCTTTTATTCAGTTGGTCATACTATTCTGGATTAGCGCCTGGCCACCTATAGTCTTTCCAGTGTAGTTAATATCTGCTCAATCAAATGGAAACTTGCTTTGCTTGATTAAGATGTGTGACCATGTATGACTTGCTGGTTCCAGTTCTGATTCAGAGGCTTCCTGGTTACCGTGGTGTAATTTGGCTGAAAAATAAAAGTTTACTCTTGGTTTTGAACTTTACTTACAGGTCATAAAACTTCTTTTGCAGTAAAAGCCATTTAAGTAATGCACATGATAATTTTAATAGTTGATAAAGGTTGAGAATATCCTTTGAGTTACTTGAACAACCACAATAATATTCTGTGTGCTCATTCAATTTAATTTTTAGAAAAAATATTTTGCCTTTTTTCCCCTGCTATGTGCTTCCCATGTTTCCTCATGCTCTACATATTCCAAACTTACTAATTGTATTATTAGATCAAAATAGGCCAATTTATATACTTATTGTTACTATAATACCTGAAAATGGTCAATGCATAGTGTGATTAAAAGTTTCACACATACATCAAATAAGTGAGAAAAAAGGAAAAGGAACTTAAGTTTTGTTGGTTGCGTAATTCATGGTTAACAACTATAAAATTACTTAGTTTAATTTCTTATTCTCATCATAATGTAGTGGCACCATTTATGATCATCTTTCTAATATACTTTCTTATTCTCAGGGCCAATTCAAGTTGTTGACGAACATTTCAATGCTGTACTCCTGAACTGTTACGATGCAATAGGAATAATGCTTATGATCCGAATAATTCATCAGCACCAGGTATTCTTTGTTTTACCTTATGCATGAATAACTAGTTAGAGGTATCACCCTTCCTATTCCTGTTATAGGAAGATTACTCAGGAGAACGATGATTTTCTATTATGAAAGTGGTTGCAGGTTATTATCCTTGTGAATGAACCAATGTTTGGTAGAAGTTGCAATGTACTCAGCGTTACACTGTAAAACTTCTGGCTAGCTCTGCGATTGCCTGTGCTAGTAAACTTTTTATATATTGTCATACTATAGTAATATGGCACACTAGTTGTGCTAGTAGTATAGAAGGATGGTCATACCAGAAATTCATAAAACGATGCTAGTCCAATTTTCACTGTTCTATAAGCTGGCAGCCATCGATGTTGAGCTGTTCCAAGGTAGCAACTGACCAATTTTTTAGATTTTCTTATATTATCCTGAAGCCAAAACTCAGTAGGGGTTACCAGCTGGTTTTCAATGGAAGCTGGCCAAAATCTGCCATTTTTGTAATTTTCTAGGTGTTTTTTAAATATTAAATTATATGTTTAATTGCAAGAGTAACTCTATACTTTGTTAGATTCTTTCAAGTAGTTCATAAACTGGTGCAATCCTGTGTAAATTGAGTATGTGACAAAGCGGGATAGCAGGACCCGATATTGTTACACATCATAAATCTAAATGGAATTGATATTTTATGCAGCTTATCATGTTTAAGCGACGAATTCCATGTTTGGACTCTTACCTAGACAAGGTTTGTTCTGACTCCCTTGTTTTCTCCTTGAACTTTTATATCAACTTGTGGGTTACCTTATGGGAAAGCCTATGCTTATTTGGCATGAGAGTCTTTCTTCTGTTCCACATTCCAAAATTAGTTTTAATCACCGAGTTCATTTTATGAACGATGAACAGGTTAATATGTCACTCTGGCCTCGCTTCAAGATGGTGTTTGACTTGCATCTGAACAGCTTGCGGAATGCGAATATTAAGACTCTTTGGGAGGATGATGTCCATCCTCACTATGTGATGAGGAGATATGCTGAATTTACAGCATCTCTTGTTCATCTCAATGTTGAATATGGGGATGGTCAGGTTAGTTGATCACATCCTGGTGAACCTAATCGTTCACCTTTTCATGAATTCTTCACCCTCATGCCATGCAATAAGCAACCCCTTTATGTAGCCTATGGAAAATATAAAAAGTGGCTTCTGTTTGCAGCTTGATCTTAACCTCGAGCGATTACGGATGGCTGTTGAGGACTTGCTTGTTAAGTTGGCCAAGATGTTCCCTAAACCAAAGTTGCAAACTGTTTTCTTGATAAACAACTATGATTTAACTATTGCCATATTGAAGGTAGGTGTTTTCTAGTTAATTTCAAATGTTTGTAATTTCTGTTGAAAATGTTTTAAATGTACAAAAATACTACTGGCATTGCCTCATTCAAATTTATTCCGAACTTTATCATGCAGGAAGCTGGCACAGAGGGTGGAAAAGCACAACTTCACTTTGAGGAGGTTCTTAAGAGCAACATTGCAATATATGTGGTAAGCACTTGCAGATGGAATGAAATTTCTGTATGGACAGAGATACCACTCATCACATTTCTCAAGTTTATTGGTGAAATTCCCAGTTCAGAGTTTAAACAGACATACCCATAATATAGTCTTGGGTGTCGGTTTCCTATCACTGCCAAACTAGTGTTCATGTCTGATTTAAAAAATGCCTTATGTTCCACAAAGCAAGCAAAGGATAGGCAAATTGACTGTCATTACTGGCAACAGATCATTTTCTATATTGTTGAACAATTTATACCTTACTAACAAACTGAGCAAAGAGACAACTGCAGTTTGTCATTTGTCTAAGTGCTGATTTAACATGCCCATGTCATGTCTAAAAAATTGTAATTGCATTCCTGGACTATTGGTTGCTAACAAGTTATCTAGGATTGAGCTGATATAATGCATAAATATTTCTGCAGGAAGAATTGCTTCTGGAGCATTTCAATGATTTGATCAAATTTGTCAAAACTCGTCCATGTAAGTCGTGCTCTGTTGCAACATTGTGCCTTTTCTTTCTTTCTTTAGTATGACATTTCATCTTTGCGTTAATTTGATCAGCGGAAGATGCAGCTGCAAGTTCAGACAAGGCCAGCGTTGGCGACGTTGAACCGTTGGTGAAGGATTTCGCGAGCCGGTGGAAGGCTGCAATTGAGCTGATGCACAAAGATGTCATTACATCTTTCAGCAACTTCCTGTGCGGAATGGAGATCCTGAAAGCGGCACTCACACAGCTGCTGCTGTACTATACCAGGCTCACCGAATGTGTCAAGAAGATCAATGGTGGCTCTGCCCTCAGCAAGGACTTGGTGTCCATATCCTCTATTCTGTACGAAATCAAGAAATACTCTAGGACCTTCTAGTTACTTCCTCCCTGTCATGTACACTAAGACCAGGGGCTGTGGTGTATCTTAATCTGTAATGAAAAGTTTGATGTACGGTATGCTACTGCAAAAACAGAGCATTTTGATGTAATTTCACGACAGATCGATCCGTCGGGTTCGGCCCCTTTGTAGGACGGGACCCTTTTTTTTTCTGCTGTTATATGTATGATGTTAAGAAAATTGACGCCGGGGGTATCTTATGTATAAAAAATTCTCAAAATATAATGTGTTTTTTTACAATAATGGTTATTTGTGATCTCTCTTAAGCTGAGAATTTTGCAATTGACAGGGTAATTGATCCACAACCCAAGACCGAGTTTCCTTGCTCCCAAATCCATTTTTCACGTCCCATGGTCCATTGCAACTGCCACCTGCCGGCCACCGCCGCCGACAACTGCCGGAACCAGGATGCCCTCTGTTGGTCTGGTGTGTTGTCATCTCGCCGCTCTGAATTGCCCTCTGCCGCCCATTGTCACCTTGTTGCGCACTTGCGCTACCTTTTCTCCCGGCGTCATAACCATATTACCTTCAAATCCCTCCTCCTGCTATCTCCGTCCGCTACTATGGTCATGTTTATTCAGGTTTAGGCTTTTTAGTTTACAGTGTAAAGCTAGATTTTTTGGCTTAATGAGTTATAAACCTCTTAGCTTTTAAGCCAAGCTAAGATATTTGATAATCTGGTTTTTTATGGGCTGTTAGCTGCTTCTTGAATTGTGTGTGAGGATAAGAAGTCTGAATTGCCCTTAAGTGTTTAAAGGACTTGTTTATGTATGTATTTGAACTTATTTTGTATGAGAATTGAAAATGTGATATACATGCAAGTATACATATGAAACAAAATAGATATCGTTCGTATGTGCATACGTATGTACTAGACCTGTTCAAATCTTTGGTAGGGCCGAGCCGGCCGGGCTTGAAAAGCTCGAACGAAAATCTGGTAAAGCCGAGCCCGGCCTGAAAAACTGGTTTTCCCCATTAACAGTGCTATTTTAATCATTTTTTCGAATAAAAAACTAATATTTAATTCATTTTCAGCATTAAATAAATAGATTTTCGCTTTTTAAATTGATTTTACCGGAATTTCGGGCCGGGCTGGGCTTCTACCAGGCGATTTTGTAGTCCCAAGCCTGGCCCGGATGGTGTCAGCTCAGGCCGGGCTGGCGGGCCGGACCGCTCATGAACAGGTCTAGTATGTACCAAGGCCTAACATACAAAGTTTTACTTGAAAAAAAAATTAAATACAATATACAAAGTTCATAACAAAGATTCTAATTCAATGAGTACCTTATAAAAAAAATCAATGAGTATCATAACAAAAGTCCACAAGAGTGGCAAGGAGGAGGGAGATGTCGTTCACAATAACCCTAATTTTTATTAATCAAAGCTACTGTTCTAGGTCCGAAAACCACTACATCAAATGACAACAACAAAATGAAAAGAAACAAAACATCCAAGGTCACCTCGCCCAATTTAGCTTCTACAACTATTACAAAAACATTCAGAACAACAAGTTCAGCATCTGACAGACAATAGCGAGTCCCTTCCTCTTCTTTCCACAAATCTTCCTCCCCCATTAGAGAGTAGAGTAAGTTTGTCGTGCGTCAAACAGCCCCATCCTTGTGCTCGGGTGAACGCCTCACTTGCCAACTGTCATAACATCTTTGCTCCCTGTTACAACATTTCTTTGGCAGTGGTAAAAGAATGTTGGCTAGGATAAATGTACCAATGTAGTTTGTCTACACCATTTTGAAATGTAATGCAATGCTGATATAAAGAAAAAAATGTTGCTGAAGAACACTAGGATTTTTTTTGCAAGAATAATTTCAAGGGAAGCATCAAACACCAACTCATCGAGCCCATCCTCAGTAATTCTATGTGACTTCGTGTAAGATCGAGGAGGCCGACTAGAGGGGGGTGAATAGTCGTTTCTAAAAATCTCAAAGGCTAAAACCGATTTCTAATGCGGAAGCTAACAACAATTCGGTTTTACACAATTAAAACCTAAATCAACTAATCTTTACTAAGAGCACCAACAACCAACGACTATTGATAATTAGCAATCATACAAATACATGTGAGCAATATAATTCTATAAATGTAAATTGCGCAAAGTAAATCACAAAGACAAAACGATGTTTTACCGTGGTGTTCGGAGACTTGCCGGTCTCCTCTAATCCACGTTGAGGTAAGCCCAACCACGTTGGACCGGCTCCACAACTTGAGCTAACACCTTCGAGGTAAGTCCAACCACTTGGACCGGCTCCAAAACGAACCAACACGTCGATCCACTTGGGGTTGCTCTTCCTCCACTCCGAAGATGGCGAGCACCAAACCACTCACAACACGCCGGGCCTTCTCACAAGCTTCATGAGAAGATCACCGGACCACGACACCTCCACGTAGTCTAGGTGTCGGCAAACACCAAGAGTAATAAGCCAAGCTGCTTGTTTGCCTCTCACCAAGTGCAACACATGTACAATTGGACGCTCAATCCAATTCTAGTTGCAACACATGCAACTAGTGTCTCTCCCTTTGCTCACAAGGTGCAACACATGCACATTTGAGAGGAGAAGCTCACATTAGCTCAATAGAATGAAATGGGATGCCAAGAGTTGCCCTCCAACCGGCCAAGGTAAATACCCCCCACACAAAAACTAGCCGTTGGAGGAGAATCTGCTGAAAATTAGGGAAACCCGGTCAGACCGCGGGCATAGGGTCGGTCAGTCTGAGCTACAATGCAACGGCTATAAAAATAGCCGTTATATGCAATTCCTAGTCAGTCCGCTCTCACAGGGTCCGGTTTGACCGGATCCCCGGTCAGTCCGGGCCTTCCGAGTGGAAGAAAAACGAAAAACTCGCCCTCTGGAAAAAGTTGACCGGCCTTATAAGGGCGTTCAGTCCATAGGCATATGGGCGGTCAGTCCGGGCTTTCAACTGCGGTCAGACCGGCCCTGGATTTCATCACAGACGGCACTCGGAAAAATGGTCATAACTTTTGGCTCCGATGTCGGAATTGAGTGATCTTGGGCTCTATGGAAAGCTTATTCAGAGGGCTACACAACCCATCTTCTTGATTGATCTCATACACATTTGATCAAATCAAAAGGCACAACTCCAAAGAGCCAACACCATGGTCTAAGTCCAAGAAAATAGCAACGAGCAATTTTAGGCCATGACAAGGGAAAATACATGAATCCCAACAATTTGCAAAACACATTTGTAAAATTTGGTATCATGCCACAAGGAGTAGGTACATGGACTTCAACTATTTGCAAAACACATTTTTAAAGTATAGTCACATGCTACAAGGATTATGCATGAGCCTCGACTATTTGCAAAACACATTCGCAAATATCGGCAACATGCCACAAAGAGTAGTTGCATGGACTTCAACCATTTGTAAAACATATTTACAAATTATAGTCTCATGCTACAAAGAGTTAATGCATGAGCTTCATCTGTTTGCAAAACACATTCGCAAACAATAGCACCATGCCATGGAGAGCTAGAGCAAGCGAGATTGAGCTATCAACACATGATGAGACTCAAGCTACTAGACAAGACCCCTCTTAATAGTACGGCAAACCTATACTAGCAATCCGGTCTTCCAACCAAACACCAAGACCGGTAAAAGACTAGGAACACATCCTTAGCCCTAGCTAGTCATACCTTTGCCTTGCACACACACTTGAAGCTTGATGACGCACATCTTCACTTCAAATTCGGGTTCCTGACTTGAAAGCTCATCAACACATGATGAGTTCCTTTACTTCGGGATCTTGACATGATGCTCATCAACACATGATGACATCCATCATCCCGAGTCTTGAAAAGCATCAACATATGATGTATCATTCACTTGACCTCCATCAACAGATGATGGGCCTTCTTTTTGACTTGATGATCAACTCATGATCATCTCTTCTTCTTGAACATCAACGACACACAATGATTTTCGTTTCTTCGAGTTCTTGATATGATGCTCATTAATCCATGATGACATCCTTTTCTTGAACTTGGCTTGATGATCATCAACACATGATGATCTTCTTCACTTCGGGATCTTGACTCGAACATCATCAACACATGATGATTTCTTTTTCCCCCGAATCTTGACTTGATGACAATCAATATATGATGCCATCCAAAGCCTTCATTACCCTAGAACATAACCTATTCATCCAACTCATGGAAAATGTTAGTTCCACAATATGATTATCATTAATTACCACAACATACCATTAACTCATAATGGTGGGACAAGATATCACAATCTTTTCCTCTTTGGTAATTGATGATAATCACTTCAATTGCAAATAATTGAATAGATTGGTATGAGTATATACGAACTGCACAAGTTGAATATACTCAAAGGGTATATGAGTATATATGAACTACACAAGTCTCATATACTCATATGAATATATTAACTACACAAGTTATATATACTCAAGGATATGTTTCAAAGTAAAGATCCTTAAAGTATGTAGACAAAGGAATATAGATCAATACTAACGAAACCACAAAACATAGAGTGAACTCCCCCTAAATGTGTGCATACACAAATATGTAATAAGAACATATGCACATATTCGAGTTAGACTTTTGGTGAAGTTTAACCTATATCTTGGATCCATGGAATGCAACAATATATAAGAATATTATATCGAATGCATACCTCTTTGATTTTCACCTTTTCATCCAAATAAGACTACACAATAGGTATATCAATAGAAGTGTTAGTCTCACATATAGATTTGTCATTAATCACCAAAATACTTCATTAACTCATAATGGCGGGTCTAGATTCTTCACTTCGGTAACATCCCAACATTATTTATCAACACCTGAGTAGAAGGCTACAAATTTGAATCATGAATCCACTGATTCAGTGAAGTTTCAAACTTCTTTATTGACTTGTAGGATGACAAGTCGACTTGAAAGTTGAAATGCTTCAATATAGGCATTTGGTTGTTGCCTCCGAATTTCTTGAACAGTCTGTTTTACATAGAGCGTGGCGATGATGACAATGGTAAACAATAGCACAACACACATCTAGCTCAAGCTCTAAATAATACCTTAGATAACAATTGTGCAAAGTGTCCAGCTGACACAAAATAGAATGCATAGTGTTTTAGTCCAAAAATACAAAGTCACTAACAAGGATGAACCAATTCGAGAAGAATTAAAATAAATGAACATGGAATAGAATCAAGAATTCTAGATGCAACAACAGATCAACAACTTATATAGTAACTAGTGAATGGTGACACCAAAACATCACATCAACTTTTGCAGATTCATCAAAGGCAGTGACTTTCAAGAAGAGAAGACACCCTGCGTTCAAGATGAACAGGTGTGACAAAGAACGGCAGATCAGCGGGAAGAGGAGGACGGCGGAGTTGGGGAGGAGGGAAGGAGGCGGTGTTGGGTGGGGGAGAGGAGGAGAGGCTGCATGGAACCAAGGAAAGGTGAAAAACGGGTGGGGAGGAGGAAGGAAGAAAAAAAAAGAAAGTATTTGCACCTATATATAATGACATTTTGTGGGTAATTTCAGCGAACTTTAGTGACAAAGGATTATTCCATTCCGCAAAAGACAAAAAAAAACATATCTCCTATGACTTATGGCTTTTAGGCTTAAAATAACTTATGCTTTTTATAAGCTGGATAAAAAAACCACCTCTTTGTTTAGGCTTAGAGTTTTTTTTTTTTTGCTTATAAGCCAAATAAAAAACCTAAATAAATAGGGCTATGTGTTTCATATCCACGGTCGGTGACTCCTTTGCTAGTGCCAATCTGTCGGATGAGCAGGTCTTGTTTGGAACGCTTTGTTCTCATAATAGTAATTTCTTAGAAAACTTCTCACCTAGTGAGAATGGAGGCTTGCTTTCGTACGAAATTCTCACGTTTCAAATGAGTCCTTAAAGGAGAAGAGTTTCCTAACAATTCGGCGTTTTTCCTTCCTGATTATTCACCGGTTTGAGTAGAGGGATACCATACATTTTCCTCAGCATCATAGCACAGGCAGTCAAATTATTTTTTATACGTTGATCTTTAATATACGTAAAATTGTATTGATTAACTCCATAGAAACAGTGTAGCTAGATTTGTCTTTGGAAATATTTTAATAATTTTTATCATTTACTCATTTTTTATAGAGAAGCATATCGAGTGTGAAAAGGGCATTCGGTGATAAGACGATCTTGACCATCGATCCGGCCAAGATCGAGACGAGTAGAAACCCCATCCCACTTAGGCCGTTCTATGAGTAAGTTTCGCAAAACTCCACATATTTTGTAAAAACTATCGCAAAGCTCTAGATTTAAGACTCAATTTCACAAAACTACAGATTTAAGAAGGTATGTTATCACAAAACTCTAGATTCTAGAGTTTAACAATAGTTTGTACAAAATATGTAGAGTTTTGAAAAATTTACTATCTTGTAATTCCTTGGCAGTACAGGGTGTACCATAATTTTTTTTCTTAGCAGCACAGCGCAGGCACAGGCAGGTCCAGGGAGGCAGGGTGGAGCGTGTGCTTTTTCACGAGTGGCCTGACTGCCCGATGTCCATCTGGGCCGTCGATTTCGAGGATCGGACGGCCCGCTATCCCGCAGGTCCGATCCGCGTCCCCTATACAAAGCAGGCCGCACGCTCCCATCTCCAACGGATCGGGCGCAGAAGCCAGCCAACCAAGCCCCTCCCAATCCCCAATCCGTCGCCGCCGCCGCCGCCGCCGTCGCCGCTGCCGCTCTTCTTCTCCGGCGTCACCCACCCGCTGCCCTCGATCTCCTCGGTAAGCCCTCGCCTAGCCTTGTTCCGTTTCACTTTCTTTTTCCCTGATCTGTGATTTGAGCGACCGAATCTCTCCGGGAGATCCCGTCCATTTCTTTTCCTGCATGTCTTGGCCCATTGTTGGATCGGTGGCGGATTTGTTCGCTGTTTGTGGTGTAATCGATCCGTAGGGCACTCCCGCCCCTGCTTTCGGGCGATGGTCGATTGGTCGTTTTGGTGTCTATGGCTTGCTCTCGGTTTCTTGAAAGAGAATGTATGACGAGCGTTAGCCAAGAAGTGAACTGTTGAAACTCATTGGGAAGCAAATTAGGTTCGATGATGCCTAATTTGTCCTTTTAGCATCCATGGGTATGTAATGGATGCGGTGTCTTGTGCATTGGTGGCTTTCGTTTTTTTTTTTTGCCTTTTGAAAAAGGTGGCATGATCTGTTTGAAAGTCTTGGGTCTTGGTTGGGCTGCATTGCCTAGATAATTCGATGCATATTCTCCATGGCTATATTGTTCATATCTAACTTACTGGATATTCACAGGAAGACGACCGTGTGTGCAGTGTGCTCATTAAGATGAGCCTGATTCTGCCATGAAATTTCAAGATTTAGCAGTATTAGTGAACATCACCTACTGCTTCTTAGTAATCTAGTGGAGAGAGAAGGACTGGGTTTTTCTTCTTGTTTTTCACAAGTAACTAAACAATGTTGCTATCTGTGTGCCGTAAAAGGTTGCTTCAAAAGGTCACACTTCTCAACACAATGTTGCGTACACTAGACCAAAATGGTGCAGGTTCTATCCATTTTCTAGGAATCCTAAAACTCCCGTCTATGCACCACTACTTGTGCCTTTTTTTTAAACTCCCGTCTTTTATTCACCAGTGCTTGTGCCACTCCGTGTATGCTATTTACACTTCTTGTGCAAGTTGGATCAATGCCTCACAGTTTATACAACATATTTTCTTCACACAAGAAAAGTGACCGTGCTTGAAACAAGTTTAAATGCCCATTTTTCTTGTGTGAAGAAACTCTGTTGTATGAACTGTAGTTCCTGGTGAGGGTACGCTCCATTTTGAGCTATTTGTCACTGTTTTGTACTCTACTTGCTTTTATATGCTGTTGGAAATTGAAAATTTGAAAGAAAAATGAGAAATGAAATGTGACTGGAACTGTGGATCAGCTGGTTACTACCGGCTTCTCGCCAGGGTTCAGTAAAAATGTGGATTCTGAAATTTCAAACCCTGCTCTTTTGAATGCTATTACTTCTTGTTTCTACTCCAAACTGTAACATCGATTCAGTCAGTTATGGTGTGTTTGACTAAAAGTCCTCTATTTTTCACTGAAACATGAAGTCCTCATATACTCAGCTAAGATCCTTATCGAGTTTCCAGGGCCGGTCCAACTCTACATTCCATCTTAGCTTACAGTACTGAAAATTAATTTGAGTCATTGTTTTTTTTGTTATTCTTGAGACAATATGTACTAAAATCAGTCTTAATTTGTGGCTTAAGCTTCTTTGCACAGTTCATCTTGTTCAACAATCAAGATGAGTCGTGGTGGGAGTGCCGGTGGTGGTCAAAGCTCTCTGGGTTACCTCTTTGGAGGCAGCGAGCCCCCAAAACCAGCAGTTGCACAAGCTACACCTGCTCCAGCTGTGCCGGCTGCACCTGCTCCAGTTGCACCGGCTGCGTCTGCTCCAGCTGCGCCAGCTGCGAGTGCTCCTGCTGAAAAAGCAGCACATGCAAAGGCTGATGTGTCCCAGCAGATTCCAGCTGGGATTCAGGGCAGCCGAACCAATAACTACCACCGAGCTGATGGCCAGAACACTGGCAACTTCCTTACGGTATGGTTGTGTCCATTTTTTCACATGGTGATTGACCTTTGCTATTAGGATTTTTTTTCATCGTGCATTCTTATGTTTATGATTATTTATGTTCTCAGTGTGCTAACGAGGTATAATACTTTGGATATTTAGCTAGCATATATCATATTAAGAGAAAACAGTATGGTATGGATAACCAGAGGAAATATCAAGTAATTCATTGGTTTCTGAATTTGTTCATTTTGCTCTAAAATCAAGCTATTTGATGAATATTTCAATCGTGGTGAAGATGTTGATTATGTAGGGTATTATGCAAGTCTAGAAATCTAAATAGCACATAATTTAATTGTACCTTGTTATTGTAAGTTTGTAACCCACAAGAATCATATTAGATGATTTTTTTTTCAATTGCATTTATTTCTTATTGCGTGGGGTTTTTCAAGTGTCTTGACTGTTGAGGGGGTGTTGACCGGTTGTGCTGCATTCTAAGGTTTTATGTTTTGGAACTACTAAACATGAGGCTTGTACCATGTTTATAGTCAATAAATACTAACACCAAGTACAGTACTTTGCTCACTGTTCTCTGTTGGTGTAACTAGGGCTAGAAACGAGCCAAGCCGGCTCGAGCCAGGCTTGCTCAAGCTCGTTTCAACAGTAGGCTCGTCTCGTTTTGGGCACGAGCCAGAAGAGCCGCTCGGCTCGAAAGGCGGCTCGAGCTGGCTCACGAGCCAGGAACAGGAGAGGATGCCTTCGAGTCTCAAGGACACAGCTAATCATTGATTTCATGATAGAAGGATCAAACACCTTAAGAACATTTGGAGAACGCAGAAAAGATAAAATTCTAACATATCAAGCACATACTTGAATGACAAGAACGCACAAAATGACAGTTCAGTAAGGAAATTTCAACTTGCAAAGTGTTGAACACGGTCAAAGTGCACTTAAGCTAGAGATGTATAGCGTGAATTTAACTTAGGAACAAACTAGATAAGCATCTGTCAAGCACATCAGAACAGCTCCAATTCAAATGAACACGAATTTGTCAAGCACATCAGGAAAGCATCCGGGCCGGTAGTCGTGGAAGGAGCGACCGTCGGAGCGAGGCCAGTCGGCGTCCTTGGCGAGGTGGCGCCGCAGCTCCTCCCTCCTCTCCCGCCGCTTGTCACCAGCAGCCCCCACCAGAGAGTATGCCCCTGTTACTGCCGCCGACATCGCCTATGGGAGTCGCGTGGAGCAGTGGGGGAAGCACGGGGCGGCGTCGTGGAGGAACGGGGGAAGCACGAGGGGAGCGGCTGCTGGTCCTCATCGGTCTCCTTCCCCATGCGGCGCTTTCCTCGGGGTGAGTCACGCATCGCGGTCGGCAACCACCGCCGTCGAGGAGAGGAGGAGCCCCGCCATTGCTGCCGAGGAGATGGGATGGACCTGTGAGTGGCGTGGGGAGGAGGGCATGACAATGGTGATTGGGGATCGGAGGGGTGGACGGGGGAGGGGCAGGGTGAGTGGTCTGAGCCAAATGAGGCTCGCGAGCCGCTCGCAAGCCAGCTCGAGCTCGGCTCACTTTGTTTGCGAGCTGGATGGGGGGCTCGGCTCGGCTCGAAATTTCACGAGCCGAGCCAGCTTGCGAGCTTCGAGCATTTTTTCCAGCCCTAGGTGTAACACTTAAGCATAATAAAATGTTTAGTTTGTATGTCCAGAATGGAACACTTCTTTGTTTTGTAAAAAATCTTTAGGAAAAGCATAATGCCCTAATCTTTATTTCTGACTATTGCAATGGGGTTCATAATTTCATATGCTTCTCTATATGCTGCAAAATGAAGGTGTGCTTGAGTTTGTGCCATGACCGCTGATTGTCCTTGTGAAACAACTCAGCAATATGCCAATATCTGTCTTCCGGTTCTATGTTACTTATTTCTGTTCTGTTAATTGTGAATGCTTGCTTTCCTACATTAGCCAATTAGAGTCTGGGTCATGAGAGGGTTATGAGAATTTGGAGTTAAGAAAGTTTTATCACTACTTGCGTTTGCAAGAACATAAAGGACTCTGTATGTTAACCTTTTCTTCACTCCCCTTTTCTGTTTACTAGCTACAATTTTACGATCTGTCCCCACTAAGAGACCAAAATTTATATCTTTATCCGCCGATTATGCTATATAACTGAAGATTTCAGATTACTGGGCTTGACTAACATCTCTGTGGTAATTTGAATGGCACTTGCAGGACCGTCCTTCGACCAAGGTCCATTCTGCTCCTGGTGGTCACTCTACCCTGGACTACTTGTTTGGTGGAAAGTGAAGTTGATCCTGGTGTGCTGTAGCACCGGATGAAGAAGAAATCCACTTTTATCCGCGTTATCTGAATTGGGAACTCCCAGAGTTACCCCTTTATGCATGTACTGTACGTATAATTCTATCCGTGTGGCAAACCTCCTGCGTGGGACCATAACCTGTTGCTTAATTTCAAGGCAGATCGTATGCCTGAACCTTCCAAGTCACCGTGTGCCAGTGTCTTGTTTCGTTTACATCATGTGTATGTGTTGGTTATTGCCCATTCCCTGACGGACCATCTGGTTACTGGTGTCTCGATATGTTCTTCTGCATCTCCTTGTGATTTGATAGTGTTTAGCTAGCCAGTGACAGGTTGCCAATGGCCAAGTTTTAGGGGGGGGGGGGTGATGTTTCTGTGGCTGGAGGCCTCTGCCAGAAACTCGGACTAGCTGACTGTCAGTGTTTTGCTACAGAGAAAAAAAATTACCTTTAAACTTGGAGTAGACATCATCGGTATCGACTTGCTTCATGCCCTCGGCTCCACCTCCGTGTTCGGTCGTACTTTGACATTGCGCCTCTGTTGATGTGCTTGATCTATACTATCGTCGGCTTTGCGGTCATACCTAATCGATCTTTGTTATGATATGATTTTTTTTCTGTTTTTTAGAGATTTTTTACGAGGTGGTATTTGCTTATTGGGGGAGGTGGTTATTTTTTGTTTGATTTTTTTAGGGAGTTGAAAAGAGAGATGGGAAGAGATGATGCACTATCACCACCATCAATTAGTTTTTTTTTTTTGAAGTAGTTAACATAATTGATCCTGAATTCATGACACCACACGCCGCAGCAGATCGCGACTGCAGTGTAAGGGTGCGAGTTATGATCAGGTTCACAATTTTGGTGAAATTTTAGAAATTTCGCTCCTTTTGTCGCTATCCAAAATAAATCACTTTCGTTCAAAAAATTTCATCACATTTGAATTAGCCTGGCCCAAACGACGCATCAGGTTAGCCCATGATTCGCCTGCTGCACTAACCTCCCCTGTGACTCCTGTCCACTTGTTGATCCCTTATTCCCCTCGCCTCCACTTAGCCGCTCCACTTTCGCCTCCTCCCCCTTGCCCTCTCCAAGCGGCGGCGGCGGTGGCGGCGCATCAGCAGGGATCCACTAAGCCAGGGAGCACCGGACTAGAGTAGAGATCCATTGAGCCAGCCGAGCCTCTGACCTCTGAGACTCCAGGTAGCGTTTTGCCTCTTCCCCTGTGTCCGTCGACCCGCCTGGTCGCCTCATCCCCTTTCACTCCTCTCCCTATTCCTCTCCAGGAGGCGGTGGCGCAACATAAGGGAGCAAGCCAGCCTTCGCGGCTTCGACCTCCGAGACTCCCACACCCAGGTGCCGAGCAGGTAGCTCCTTCCTTGCCGAACCTCCTATGTGCTTTGATCCGCCTCATCCCCCTTTTCCTCTCCGGTGGCATGACAAGAACAATGAGGAGGTGCTCGGGTCATGGTCAAGAACAGTGGAGATGGGGTTGGTCAAATTTCGTCCAAATTCTAAACGTCGGTTTGGCCACCATACCGAAATTTCGGACTGAAATTCTAAAATTTCTATCATTTCGGTGGTTTTGCCCCTAGCGTTTTTTTTTTCAAAAAGAAAGAGTTTTCCCTGGACATGACTAGGGTTCAGATAACCCATTTCAAAATTTTAGAGGGCGATCCGGAAGAGCTGGTTGACCGAAAATCGGAAATATTTGCCAATTTTTGGTGAATTTCGGTTGAAATTTTCAAATTAAATTATGAATTTTAAAAAATATCAGCCAAAAATCGCTGAAAATCAATCGAAATTTGTTGAAAATATCGGCCGGAATTTTTGAAAACAAATTTCGGCACAATTTTATCCTATGTTTGACAAAATTCATGCAAAATAAAATTTTTGGAACCGGTTTAAAAATTTATCGGGTCTGATAAAAACGATTTTCAATTTTCAACCATGACTACTTGTAGGTGAGTATGGGCCCGGAAATCAACCTACTTGTTGCGTCCTTCCTCCTTGGTATTCTGTTGCTTGCCTGTTCAAAATTCCCTGCCAATTTACATCACAACCAGTTGCTCTGCCAGGTCGACGTGTTTGTCCTGTGGCGTCTCTTTTCTTTGACGTTACACCGACTAAGTTGACATGGCACGACCTCGGAATGAATGACCACCACCGGCGCATTCGCTTCCTCCTGGCCACTACAAAGAGTGCCAGTGTCTTGTTTCGTTTACATCATGTGTACGTGTTGGTTATTGCCTATTGCCTGAGATTATCTGGTTACTGGTACCTGGATATGTTCTTCTGACATAGATACAGTTATACTTACATTTTTCAGTTAAATATATTATTTAATTGAAAAGAATTATTGAGCCACATTAAATATTACCAGATAAACTCTAATTTAATTCGGTCTTTAATTATCATACTTAGAGACACTGAGCTACTACTATTTTATTTAATTATATGCAGACGTATATATGATCTGTACAAGCTTAAAGTGAAGATGCACTTCGAAGGCTCTGGAGGAATACATATATAATTTATTATATTCGGAGTTTAGCCGTGGAAGGAGCAATCGGATTCATCTTGTGTGATCGGGTAGACGGGATCACGAGCGTGTGGTTGGGTAAATTCTTTTATCGCATGTTGTTGTTTTGACAGTGGTTGATGCCATCGATTCGTCAGGTTACACGGATCCAAAGTTTTCATCGATCCTACGTCGTGAAGATCGGACATCCCCTGTATCATCTTCTGCATCACCTGGTGATTTGATAGTGTTTAATTAGCCATTGACAGGTTGCCAATGGCCAAGTTTCAGGGGGGTGATGTTTCTGTGGATGGAGGCCTCTACCAGAAACTAGCGCACAAACAACATTTTCTTCTTCTTTTTTCTGACTAGTTGACCGTCTGTGTTTTGCTACAGATAAAAAAAATTACCTTTAAACTTGGAGTGGACATCATCGGTATCGATTTGCTTCATGCCCTCGGCTCCACCTCCGCGTTCGGTCGTGCTTTGACATTATGCCTCTGTTGATGTGCTTGACCTATACTGTCCTCGGCTTTGCGGTCACACCTAATCGATCTTTGTTATGATATGATTTTTTCGGTTTTTTTATAGATTTTTTACGAGGTGGGATTTGCTTATTGGGGGAGGTGGTTATTTTTTGTTAGATTTTTTAGGGAGTTGAAAAGAGAGATGGGAAGATATGATGCACTATCACCACCATCAATTAGTTTTTTTTTTGAAGTAGTTAGGATAATTGATCCTGAATTCATGACACCACACGCCGCAGTAGATCGCTACTGCAGTGTAAGTTAGCGTGCAAGTTATGATCAGGGTTCACAATTTTCGGTGAAATTTTGTTCCTTTCGTCGCCATCCAAAATAAATCACTTTCGTTCAAAAAATTTGTCTCATTTGAATTGGCCCGGCCCAAACGACGCATCCAGCCGACCCATGATTCACTGTTGTCCTAACCTCCCCCCATGACTTCTATCCACTGATTGATCCCCTATTCCCCTCGCCTCCATTCAGTCGCTCCCCTTTTGCCTCCTGCCCCTTGCCCTCTCCATGCGGCGGCGACGCAGCAGCAGGGATCCACTAAGCCAGGCAGCCAGGCAGCACCGGACCGGACCAGGGATCCACTAAGCCAGCCGAGCATTTGACCTCTGAGACTCCAGGTAGCGCTTCGCCTCTTCCCCTATGTCCATCGACCTACCTGGCCGCCTCATCCCTTTTCGCTCATTTCCCTTTTCCTCTCTAGGCGGCGGCGACACAATAGAAGGGAGCAGACCAACCTTCGTGGCTTCGACCTCCAAGACTCCCACGCCCAGGCGCCGAGAAGGTAGCTCCTTCCCCACCGAACCTTCGATGTGCTTCTATTTGCCTCATCCCCTTTCGCCTCCTCCCCCTTTTCCTCTCCAGGCTGTGGCGGTGCAACAACACAGAGCTGGGTGCCCAGGTCATGGCTGGCGCAACAGGCGGAGATGGGGTCGGCCAAAATTTGTCCAAATCCTAAACGTCGGTTTGGCCACCATACCGAAGTTTGTTTAGATAACCCGTTTCAAAATTCTA
Organism: Phyllostachys edulis; assembly: GCA_036346405.1. NCBI lineage: Eukaryota > Viridiplantae > Streptophyta > Magnoliopsida > Poales > Poaceae > Phyllostachys > Phyllostachys edulis. Next base: position 58,170,250 of record CM070550.1, read on the forward strand.
TAGGGTGGTCCGATAGAGATGGTTGACTGAAAATCGGAAATATTCGCAAATTTTTGGTGAATTTCGGCTGAAATTCTCAAATTAAAATTTGAATTTTAAAATAATCAGCCAAAAATTGCTAAAAAGCTGTTGAAATTTGTTGAAAATATTGGCCAGAATTTTTGAAAATGAATTTCGACAATTTTTTTCTATATTTGACAAAATTCATGTAAAATAACTTTTGTGGAACTGGCTTGAAAATTTGTCGGGGTCCGATAAAAACGATTTTCAATTTTCAACCATGGACTTCTTGTAGGTGTGTATAGGCCCGGAAATCAACCTACTTGTTGTGTGAGGACCCCTGAAATTGAATTCGTTTCAAGTTAAAAGATTATACCAAAGGCATAATTTTTAACAAGGAACGAGCCCCAATTTCAAGTTTCCGGATATGTGTCGTACATTAGTTCCCAAGATCAATGACTAATGTGCACATATTCTAAACAACACTGTACAAAGTCATACAAATGCCATATATTTATAACATAAATTTACAAGACCAGTGTTTCAGTACATAAGTTACGTATGAGACCAACAGTCAACTAACAACAAAAGTTTGCAGCGGGAACAAATATAAACCCCAAAAGATACCACCAAGTGTGCCCAACACCCGAAGGCAACTGAGTGGAGGTAGAAACAGCATCATTCATTAGCGTCACCATAATCGGCGCTAACGGATGTGTCGTAAACATAATCGTCCTCACCTACAACAAGCGGTTAATTCAACCGAGTACCGAAGGTACTCACAAAACTTACACAAACTAATAAAAGAAAATGTTTAGTAGAACCTATCCAAAGGATTAGAATTTTTTATATATGTTTAAAGGATGTCCAAAGGAAGGTTGTAGTGGCTGTAGTTTTGCATAAAGCAACAAGTTATAATCCTACACTTACTAATTTGTGCAAAAGCCATTTTGTAAACAAGTTTGGACTAAAAACATCAAGTAACTGTGACATAATCATACATCAAAACATATCAAAGTGGCTGTCCACTTTGACTAACTAGCATGCATGAACAACCATTCATGCCGATACCAAGTATACCCATGTAAATTTTATTTTCAGAGTCCAACGATGATGTCTATCAAAACAAAGTATCGTCCATAACCGGGGACACGTCTATTCGAATAGTTTTTAACCCTGCAGGAGTGTACATCTTTACCCACAGGACTCGACCCGCCTGTAAGCCTTCGGATAATGACACACTTCCTTTGGTATGTCGGCTGGGTAGATCGAGATTTGGTACTTTTTAGCAAGAACATATTATTGAGTTGAAACACCCTAACGTGACGAATCCCACTTAGTACAAGCTACTGATAGAGCCTGCTAACCGGGGCACACAAGTTGTGTTAGGAATGCCGACCCAATGAACTAAAATCTAAAACTATGCTCACTTGCACATATTAAATTGCAATCGGATCCCTATGAACATATGATCAAACACATATGTCCTCACACCACCTGTGTTCCAATCCAATAAAATCCTCCCCCTACTTGACCAAATTGGACCCAATCCAGCATGTAGAAGTACGAGTAGTTCTTGGTATGACAGCCCAAAGTTCGGTCCTTAGTGATCCAGACAAGACTACCACATTACCCAATTCTCGTGCACGAAGGCACCATCACTATCAAGCACTTGTCCAGATCTAAACCATGTTTCTAATATATAATTTTAGACTTAAACTTCAGTTTTAAGAATGTGAACAACGAAACAAAATCTAAAATTTATTTAGAGTCTCCCATGATCGACAAGATAATCTTGTCAATCAAACTACCAGTCTACTGACTTGCATGGCTAAGCAATTACCTAAAGACCATATTTTTCAACATATGATTTCTATCTTAAGCATAAGTGTATTAAATGATTAAGGGTAAACCACAATAATTAGGATATAACTAACTAGACTCGTAATTTATTGATACACACAAAAATAGCATGCACACAATTATTAGTGCATTTCAAAAACACTAATTACCAAAACTAGGATCAAAATGATGCAAGAGGATGCTTGCCTTGATTATATTCCACTTGCTCAAACTCAGGGTGTTAGAAGTAAAATCGCTCAAGTCGGGCAAATCAGAATCTAAAAATAACAATATCAAGTAAATACTGAGAAAAAAAATAGCAAAATACAAAAGTACAGAAAAATACATGATAAACCTATAGTAGGAAGGTTCTGATTTTAAGTAAATTTTAGTTTATTTGGAGTTTATTTGAATTTGTTATGAATTTTATAAGGTTAAAGTATTTAATGTAATTAAATTAATTATCAAAATTTTCTATAATAGGGCTAGGTTTAAAAGTTACTCTAGATTAAAGTTCGGTAAAAACTAAAACTAACAAAATTGATTTCACTTGATTTGGAGTTATAATGAATTACTTGTGAATTTTTGAAGTTTAACCTATTTTCAGTGTAAAACTAATTCAATTCGGAAATTTACCGAGCCGAGGCTAGCCTTAGGCACTGATGAGCGGGACCCAAGGTCCAAGGTTGACATGGTCAGCCATGACCTAGCCTAGCCGAAAAACATGCTGAAGGCGTAATTTAGAAAATACGTTTTCTAGTTACAATAACGTACTTTTGGTTTTCAACGTGTACGAAATACGTTTTCCTTTAATAGAAAACGTACTAACTAAACTTACGCAACCACTTAACCGGTCATTTGGGCCCACGCGTCAGCGCCTCAGTGCAGAAATCAAAAGGTTAAAGTGCACGGTTTTGCGCGCGGTCCCACCTGTCAGCGAGACATTAAGAACACCAATTAATACCTAATCAGTTCTTAACCTAATCCGACAGCGGTTATCGTTAATTGTCTAGCTACAGTGTTGTCGGCCGGTCCGACAACAAAGCTTCCGCTCTCGCTTGGCCGGCGGCTAGCCGGCACGACGGTCCGGCGGCGTGAGCTAAAGGCTAAAATGGATTCATAATAGTGTTGCGGTCCCGGTGGTGGCCAGAGTTTGGCCGACGGTGAACCATAGCGGCGGCGCGACAAGGAGAAGCGATGGCGCAAGCACGACAAAAGTGGCTACAATGACCCGGCTACGCTTCAAACGAATTGACGCAAGCTTAAGCATCCTTAGGGCACAAAGGACTTACCGGTGGTTCAAGGATGGCCAAAAATACACAGTGGAGCTCCGGCGATAGTGAACCGACGGTGGTAAGATGAACTCAAAGTGGATACGACAACCTAGACAAAATGAGCACAAATGAATGGTTGCACTGACTCCAGTAGACCTAGGAGAGGGTACTACCGGAAGGAATTGAAAAGGAACTCACCATACCGGAGATGGAGACGAAGGGGGCAATGTTGGTCGGAAAATAAGAGACTTCAAAATCCGACAAACCTGATTGATAATTTGCATAATTAGTTGAGGGGTTTTACTCCCTATAGCCTAAGACATGATGTGACATGAAGAGAACCGAAAATAACTCACCGAACTCAAAGTTGACACAAATTTGGCATTCGGTGCGTGCTCCGGGCGATCAAAAGACGACTCCGCGGTTCCAAAGCTACAAGCAATGCAAAGATCTCCAATTAGCAGGATGAATATGGCATAAAGATAGAAGAACAAAGGCGCAAGAATGAGAGGATACACATGAGAGACGAGGGAGAATGCTCGGTGTTGTCTATTCGCCCGAGAGTAAAGCGAGGAGTTTTGATGGCATTTCTTGTCGGAGGAAACGATGACGACCACGCATGGCAACACTAGACTAAGCAATGCCAGCAACATGATGCCAAGTGGCACTGTATGCACTAAAACAGGCGGGCGCGATGCCACCTGGCGTTCGGCCGCTGCGACGGTGGCATGGCGCTTGAACGACACGGAGAAGACGAGGAATGAGCGACCGACCGGTGGGCCTGGGCGGTCAGCGAGCTGGTAAAGCGGCGCGGTCAGAAACGGGCGTGGGCGAGTGGGCTTGGTCCAGCCAAGTCAATTGTTGCGGGTCGCTACAGTCGAAGCGGTTCAGACCGTGCCCGAATAGTTGACTTGCTTAAATTCAAAACCCTCTAGTTTGACCAGGGTGTTATAAATAGCAAATAAATTCATAAAAATATGAAAATTTTCAGAGATATTACTGGGATGATATAGACCCCATAAATTGTTTGAAATAACACTTTTCACAATTTAATTACCTAGTTTGATAGCCTTAACTGAATAGGTTTAATGATTGAATTTGGGTTTTTCTTAAGGTCAAAAGAATCTCTAAAAATTTGATAAAAAATATATTAATTTGTGATAAATAATCTAGTATTTGATTAAATTATTATCCAAGGTTCTGTCCATGCATTACTTAAATTTTTCTTAAGGAATTTCTTTTCAAATTTTATATTTGTTTTGGAATTGAGGTTTTTAAATTGTAACAAATTATGCATATGTTTCAAAATGACAAAAATGCTAAGAAATGCATACTATTACTGTTTATTTAAAAAGAGGCTATTACAAACCTACCCCTCTTAAGAGAATCTCGTCCCAAGATTCTGGTAGTTCGAAAGTTGGGACGGGATGCTTCTAAACAGTTCTTTTTTAGAAATACGACATCTGTTGTATTTATTTCCTTCAAAGATACAAAAGAAAAATTATTAGGAACAACAGGGTGTTGTTATTACATTTTCCTTTCCATTGCTTTGTTTAATCTTGCCTTTCTTGATTCGAAGGCACTTCAATCATATGGAAGAGATGGGGTGCTCAATCCTCATTTGGTCTTCATGCTCCCAAGTGGCTTCATCTTCTGTGTGGTTACTCCACTGAATTTTTAAGAACTTGATGGTGCGGTTTCTTGTCATGCGATCTATTTCATCGGGAATATGTACTAGGTGCTCTTGGTAGGAAAGATCGGGTTGGAGATCAAGGTTCTCATAGGCAGTTGCTTCAGTAGGAAGAAGACATTTCTTCAATTAGGAGACATGAAAAGTATCATGTACCGCTGAAAGAGAGTAGGGCAATTTCCAGTTGATATGCCATAGCTCCTCGTTTTGCAAGAATTTGGAAGGGTCCGATATAACGAGGTGCTAACTTTCCCTTCACCTAAAATCGATGAGTTCCCTTCATTGGTGAGACTTTAAGGTAAATATAATCGTCTACCTCAAAGCTTAACTCATGACGCCGATGGTCGGCATAACTCTTTTGACGGGACTATGCTGTCTGCAATCGGTCTCGGATCAAGCGAACTTACTCTTCGGCTTCCACCACCAAGTCTGGACCATAGAATGGTCATGCTCTGAATTCGGACCAGTTCAAAGGTGTCCTACAAGCTCTTCAATATAATGCTTCAAAAGGTGACATTTGATTGCTTGATTGGTAGCTATTATTGCAGGAAAATTCCACATATATCAAGCACTTCTCCCAGTTCTTGCTAAAGGACATCTCACAAGCTCTGAGAAGATCTTCCATTATTTGGTTCACCCTTTCAGTTTGACCTCCGGTTTGTGGGTGATAAGCAGTGCTAAAAGAGAGTTCAGTCCCCATTGCTTGGTGTAGGCAATTCCAGAAGTATGATGTGAACTAAGGGCCACGATCAGAGACAATGACCTTCGGTACACCGTGGAGACAAACAATTCGGGAAATATATAGCTCTGCTAACTTACTGCCAGTGAAAGTGGTCTTGACAGGAATAAAATGAGCAACCTTTATCAATTGATCCACGATCACCCATATGGAATCTGATCCATTTTGAGTTTTTGGAAGACCGGTAACAAAATCCATACCAACTTCTTCCCATTTCCATTTAGGAATAGGCAGTGGTTGGAGTGTTCCTACTGGCTTCAAGTGTTCGGCTTTGACTCTCTAGCAAACATCACACTTGGCAACATACTGTGCAATTTGCCACTTCATTCGGCTCCACCATAGTCTTTTCTTTAGATCCTGATACATCTTGGTACTCCCAGGATGTATGGAGAATGGAGAATTGTGAGCTTCTTTCAGAATTAATTCCTTCAACTTGTGATTAAATGGTACTACCAAACGGTCTCCGAACCATAAGACACTTGCGCATCTTCAATGAAACCTTTGGCCTTGCCTTGCTTCATATCCTCTCAAATTCGGGCCACATCGAAATCATTTTTCTGGCCCTCCTTGATCTAGTCTTCAAGTGTGGATTTCACCTCTAGGGCAGCGAGAAATCCCTCTTCAACCATCTCAAGATTCAGGCACTGAAACTCAGCACACAAGCCTTTCACAGAAGGTGTTACTGACAAGCAGTTGCATTGCGACTTTCTGCTCAATGCGTCGGCCACTACATTGGCTTTGCCTGGGTGATAATGAAGTCCCATATCATAGTCCTTGATCAGTTCAAGCCATATTCTTTGCCTCAAGTTCAGATCAGCTTGAGTAAAAATGTACTTCATTCTCTTATGATCAGTATAGATCTCGCAACGATTACCGATGAGGTAATGCCGCCAAATCTTCAGAGCGTGGACTATGGCTGCCAATTCCAAATCATGTGCAGGATAATTCATTTCATAAGGTTTCAACTGCCTGGATGCATATGCCACAAATCGACCCTCTTGCATGAGAACACAACCAAGCCCATGGCGAGATGCATCGCAATAAATGTCGAAGCTCTTGTGAATATCTGGCAGAGTGACCACTATAACTTTGGTCAATAGTTCTTTCAATACCTGAAAACTTTCTTTACACTCAGTTGACCATTCGAACTTCTTCTCATTCTTCAAAAGCTGGGTCATAGGTTTTGCTATCTTGGAGAAGTTTTCAATGAACCGACGGTAATACCCAGCAAGTCCAAGAAAACTTTGGATGTTAGTGATGTTCTTGGGATGAATCCAGTTTAGTACATCTTGTACCTTACTTGGATCAACAGTGATACTACCTTCGGATAACACATATTCCAAAAAGTTGACTTTCTTGAGCCAGAACTCACACTTGTTGAATTTTGCATACAACCGATGCTTATGAAGTGTTTCCAACACAAGTCTCAAATGCTGCTCATGCTCTTCATTAGACTTGGAATAGATGAGGATGTCGTCAATAAACATGACAACAAACTTGTCCAAATATTCCATGAACACTGAATTCATGAGGTTCATGAAATACGACAGTGCGTTTGTCAAGCCAAAGGACATGACAATGTACTCGTACAAACCGTAACCCAAGAACAAATCACACAAGGGGAAACTGAAGCACAAGAACAAATCACATAAGGAAAAACTGAAGAACACCGCGAGCGATTAGTTACCAAATAGGGAGAGCACGTGGGAGACGAGTAGCACAAGCTTGGGCCTCATGAACCGCCGGACCACGGATGCTCCTCCGCCGGTGCCGCCCGAGAGCGAGAGTCCACCAGCGTCGGCGCGCTAAGCGTTTACGCTAGGGAGGAGCGGTGGCGATGTCGCTACACTTGGGTGGCGGAGCGAGCTTCGCCCGGTCGCCCACCCGCAGACAAGCCCTGCGCCATCTCGCACCCAACCGCGGATCCGCCCACGCCGCACCACCCCCGCCTTTCCACTGCCTTGCGCTTTGTGCTTGGCGCTCTGTTGCTCATCGCCTCGCCTGCGCGCTCGCTCCATCGCCGCCCACTCGCTTAGCTCGGCACAAGGCCTTCCGTCGCCGCCCGTGCTGCTGCAAGACACGCTCATTGCCTCACCCCGCCGCCTCCGCCGCTGCCTAGGGCTAGGGTTGAGAGAGAGTGGGGATTGGATCTGCCGATCGCCCGATCTGGAAGGCCGGAGTGGAGGTAATGATACTCGGTTGGGCTGGGCACTTGGGTTGGGTAGGCTGTGATTTAGCGAAAACAACCTATGACCTCGAGCTGCTGTCTTCAGTGGCTCACTACCGTCGCCCCCCGGGAGGAGGGGGGGGGTGTTTCCTTCGGCGTCGTCTACCTAGTGCGGCCGCCCAACCTTGTCCTATTGTTAGGACTGCCCCTGCCTGTATACATAGTCTTGAGTTTCTTTCGGATTCCGGAATCAACTAGGCATATTTGTATGCAAATGCTTTGTGGATCGTGCCCACTCAGATTCAGTTCACAATGCGCACCCAAAGCTTTTGCCTCTTTTCTAGTTCATGAAGGTAGCCCACCCAACGTTCTACAAGCACTTCGTTATTCATTCATTTCATCATTTGAGAATTTGAATAGCTACTCTCTTGTGATTTTTCTAGTCACCTAAAGTAGCACCTATGATTTGTTTTGTTGTCCTTATAATTCATGTTGCTTCTCTTAGATTCATTATGAACAAAAGTATGCTCAAAATGCTCACTAAATGCTGTCATGTGTAGGCAAGTTTAGGAAGCATGCAAATTTTCTATATGCTTTCTCTCCTTAATCAACACTTGTCTCAGGATCAGCAGATTCTGAACTAGGGTGTACAATTAAAAAAATGCAACTCCATCTGAGTGATAATGAAGTTCCAGAAATTGGGTTTGTCATGAAGACCGGCTAAAAGGGCTGGCAACATTGCCTGTGCGAGATTATTCAAATAAATTCAGACCAAATGACAAGAAATATGATTATGGAATTGCAATAGTGTGGCATGAGTTGGAACTGACAAAATGAGTTACCTTTTTAACACTGCTTTATGACCACCGGCATCCATCAGACTCGCTAGTCTTGGTGTTTCTTCTGCATGCCATAAGAGTTGTGCTCCTGCTTAACAACCTTTACAAAATCGAAATTCTTTGGTTGAAATCAGATACCAAGTAGACGCGACACCTAAAATCTTCTATAGAAGACAAGGCCATAATTACTTACTACTATCCATAATCCAGCATACTTAGTCGGAACTCAGCAATAGCAATATGATCTACTTGAAATTGCATGTAACATTTTCGGAGGATAATAACACAGAGGACTTTTATGCAAACCTCCAAGCCTGTCAATTTATTTTATTTCTTATGTTTCTTCTGCTCAATATCTGTAGCCTGTAGGCAATTTTGTATGGTGTTCGCATATGAAGTCTTGAGCCTACACTTTGACATAATTATAAGGTCCAAACTACACTCGTGGAAACAATTGGCCAAGCCAGTCTCACAGCTGTGACTTGATGTTGCCAGGGCTGTTGGACAGTTTTGTGGGAGCTATCATTCATTGTCAGAATGACATACAAATTGAGTTAGTACCTTACCTTCAAGAAATGATTAAGTTCATTTTTTTTCATATCCACATAAATCATAATGTGTGTTTTCTGTCCAGGTTCTCTCCTTTGCTGTTGGTGTTACTGTTTGCCTGAAATATGTTCATCGACACCATCAGCAGAAAACCTCTTCACTTAGTGGTGCTTTATGTTTTTTTTTTGCACCAGGAAACAATTCGATTATAGGGAACTGCCACTCACTTGTGCAATGCACTGGCTAGACATACCTTGGCCAATAATTATGAATATCTCTACCATTCACCTCATGTACAATTTTGTTTTTGGACCCTGTTCACCTGTTGACCATCAGAGCTTATAGAGATTCATCCTTTTTTATGTACCAAAAGGAGAAATTACAGTTTGCATAGACACATATTGGTATCAGGGTAAGGAACTAAGGATATTTGATCAAACCTTTGAACCATCTGACTGACAATAATATCTTTAGGTTTGCATACGAATAATATAGTCCATTTTACAGAAGCAGAAATGGTAATAGTTTAGCGTAATAGCAATAGCTGCAAAACTTTGCAATTGCTATATATTTCCACTCTCTGGTCATTGAGACAATAGTTTGCGTCTTGTAGTTCACGCTAACAAAGTTCAGGAGAACTGCTTCTTAGATTTACTTTCTTATTGATGCAATGTGAAATGGTAAACGTAGGCAAACTACTGAGTCCTCAGTGCTCTCCCAAATTGTAGGCAAACCTCACATACGTGACGATAGCCAAGTTAGTTTTGCAAGGGGGGTACTTCAGTTTGGCCAATGACACTTTGTCCTCAGTCTTGGAAATGTACGTATTGGGCCACTGCGGCACTGCCTATAGCCTCTTAACCATGAAAGGTGCATAATTTATCTTCCAAATTTTTGTTAAGTCGTGAAAAGTCCATGAATCTACCTACAATTCATGGTCCATCTTCAAAAATCAAAACTGTTGATCCATGTGGGGCCCAGATTTTGCTATCTTTTACCTAAATGCATTGCTTTTCCAACCTAAGAATCCAGAACACATTATTACAATAATGTTTTCAAACTCCATTACTTAACTGATACCTATTATCTGCTTTTGTGCGTATATGTTCACAAAATAGCAAAGCATCGTTCATTCATTTGCATACAACATCTTTTTTAGGTTTCTTTACGTTGGGCAATATATTGGTAACTATACTGCAACACTTTCATCCTACCTGCAAATATATTGCTATTGATTTGTCATTTGAATATTTCATGTCAATTAGATTCAGGAGGGCAATATTCGTGAATGACACCTTCCACAGACACATCTTAAAAGACAGCGTTTATCTAATCTTAATTCGGGATTTTTGTCCTTAAATTTTGCTCACCTTTATGATTGACTAAATTACGACAATTATTGTAACATCCCAATTTTTGGAGCCTTTTTGAAAAAATTTCAAAACTCAAAAGTAACCATTTGGTTCTGTTATTTGCTCAAGCTTAACCGGGAATTTTGTAAAATTGGAGATTTAACTTGATTAAATCAAACTTCAATTAACCTTTTTTTTGTCGATCTTGAGTTGTTAGTGCTCTTTGGCTTTCGTTTTCCTTCTCTGGTTGCCCTGTGTACCCCTCGGCCTAGCCTTAGGTCCCAGACCTCCCCTGTGTTTGGATCTTCCCTTAGGTCCAAGCTCGGGTTTATGTTTCAAATGTCCTTGTTAACCGAAAATCCAAACTCGGGGTTGTGTGTTTCCTTTGGACCTCCATGTGTCCTCCAGGACCTCCTTTGTGTTCGTTTGGACCTCCCTGTGTCCTCCAGGACCTCCCTTGTGTTCGTTTGGACCTCCCTTATGTTCGTTTGGACCTCTTTGTGTCCTCCAGGATCTCCCTTGTGTTCGTTTGGACCTTCTTTGTGTTCGTTTGGACCTCCCTGTGTCCTCCAGGACCTCCCTCGTGTTCGTTTGGACCTCCCTTGTCCTCAGGACCTCCCTCGTGTTCGTTTGGACCTCCCTTGTCCTCTAGGACCTCCCTTGTGTTCGTTTGGACCTCCCTGTGTCCTCCAGGACCCCCCTTGTGTTCGTTTGGACCTCGCTGTGTCCTTCAGGACCTCCCTTGTGCCTGATCGGACCTCTCGCTCGATTTTGACCTACATCGCTTTTGAACCGTTCGATTTGTGTTGGACGGTTTGATCTTGTCGGCACGTTTGGATGGTCCGAACGTTCAAATCTTTTTGAACCCTTCGATTTCTTTTGGACAGCCTTGATCTGATGTAGCGTTCACCTAGGTCCGAACGTTCCCATCATTTTGGACCGCCCGATCTAGTTGAGCGGCCAAGATCGAGTGGTAGGTTCGGATGGTCCGAACGGCCCAATCGTTTTGACCCGTTCGATTGTGATCCAACAACTCTTGCCCTTCGCGCCTTATCCCCTAGCCATCAAACCTCCTTTGATTTGATCCGACCGTCAGGACCTCCCCTTGAGAGATCTGACTGTCAGGACCTCCCCTTGATTTGATCCGACCGTGAGGACCTCCCCTTGAGAGATCTGATCGTCAAGACCTCCCCCTTGATTTGATCCGACCGTCAGGACTCCTTGAGAGATCTGACTGTCAGGACCTCCCCTTGATTTAATCTGACCATCAGGACCTCACCTTGAGAGATCTGACCGTCAGGACCTCCCCTTGATTTGATTCGACCGTCAGGACCTCCCCTTGAGAGATCTGACCGTCAGGACCTCCCCTTGAGACATCTGACTGTCAGGACCTCCCCCCTTGATTTGATCTGATCGTCAGGAACTCCCCTTGAGAGATCTGACCATCAGGACCTCCCCCTTGATTTGATCCGACCGTCAGGACCTCCCCTTGAGAGATCTGACCATCAGGACCTCCCCTTGATTTGATCCGATCGTCAGGACCTCCCCTTGAGAGATCTGACTGTCAGGACCTCCCCCTTGATTTGATCCGACCGTCAGGACCTCTCCTTGAGAGATCTGACCGTCAGGACCTCTCCTTGATTTGATGTGATCGTCAGGACCTCCCCTTGATTTGATCCGACCGTTAGGACCTCCCCTTGAGAGATCTGACCATCAGGACCTCCCCCCTTGATTTGATCCGACCCTAAGGACCTCCCCTTGAGAGATCTGACCGTCAAGACCTCCCCCCTTGATTTGATCCGATCGTCAGGACCCCCCCTTGCGAGATCCTAGCCATCAGACCTCCTTTGGTTTTGATCTAGCCGTCAGACCTCCCTTGGTTGTGATATGACCGTTCAAGACCTTCCGTGGTCTTTTCGCAAAGACCACCTCCGTGGGTCACGACCCCCCCCCTTGTGAGTCACGTCCTCCCCGTTGGTCGCGACTGGTCCTTTTGCAAAGATCACCCCGTTGGCCTTCTGCAAAGACCACCCCTTTTGGACCTCCCCTCTAGGTTGGGTTAGCCTCACGTGTTTGACTGGCAGCTTGCCAGTTACTACTCATTTTCCTCTTCCTCCCGTTGAGTATTGCCAAAGCAAAAGTCTTCAAGCATTTATTGTGGTTGCTTCTGCAGTACCTCGTTTCCCTCTTTGGTCACTTCCTTGACTTGCCCTATTCCCTCCATCACCTGCTCCAGTCGTGTGCCATTTAATGCGGCGTCCTCCTCTCAGAGCCTCCCGTGCCTATAAAAGGACCCGAGAAAACTCCTTGGCCCCTGTTTGTTGCCCAACGTCTTGGACCTCCTCCTTTGAGCTAGACTTCCCTCGTTTGAGCCCTCCTTGAGTGATTCAAGCTCTGGTTTTCATCTTTTCTGTAACCCTTCTTTGGCTCTTACTTGGTGAGTTCTTTTGATCTTCTTGTTGGAGTTTGCTTTGCTTATTTTGGCTCTCTCGAACATGTAGATCCCGGTTTCATAGAGGAGTTCGTGGACCCGGCCGCATCAATAGAAGCTTCTCAGTTTTTCATCGAAGGCAAGTCATAGACCTTGATCATGTTGAACCCATCTTTACAAAAATATATATTGTTTTAACTTATCGTGCATGGCTTTTTGTATACAAATGGTTTTGGGAGTAGTTATATGCCCTCTTGCTGGTAAAGACAACCTTGGTTATTTGAGACATGCATGTTGATATGCTTCCTTGATATCCTTAGGATGGGCTTTGTTGTTGGTCTCTGTTGAATACCAACATGGGTTCGTTTGATGCTTAGCCATGCTATAGCTTACGATGGTATCAACTTCATGATTCTTAATTGTTAAATATGACTAATGAACTATGGAACCGTGGCAATGCCACTCGATGAAATTGTTGTGCTAGGACTAGGGTGGTCCTTTGGCCGAGAGGAACCCCAAATGTTTTATGCTCGGGTAAGATGGATGGTGGTTAGTGTGGGTGCAGGAAGCACATTGGGTTGTGAAACGACTTGCCTGAGTAGCCAACTAAGGGCTTAACCTTGAACCATTGATCTGGGTCACCTCATGCAACCACATGTCCAGGATGGGGTGGACCAGGTGCAATAATTAGGGAAGCTTGAGTCGATTCTGTGCTAATGGGAATGGCGCAAGAGGGGAGCCGGGTAGGCGGAACCTTAGCGAGAGCAGAACCGAGTCAAGCGGACCTTTGTAAAGACTTGGTGGTGGTCTGCTCTTGATTCGCACGTCCAAGGAAACGTGTGTCGTATCAAGCGATCACCTCTTGTGAGTAAAGTGCGCAACCTCTGCAGAGTGTAAGATCTATTCGAATAGCCGCGGCCTTGGTTATGGTCATGCCCGGAGATTTCACGCAAGGGGTAGACTTTTTCTAAAATGTGGTGGGCTTTGAGCTGGTCTTGTGCGGTTTGGTGTAGCCCGAGCTGTGATTTAGGTGATCACAGTGAGGTTTGGTTGTGGACGGGGTGTCCACAAGTGCTTTGAAAAGAACTTGTTTACTTATGAGTTTTCTTTCAACTTGTGCTTTGAAATCTATTGAATGTATCTCTTGCAAATATTGCTTTACATTAACTAACCTTGCGGTACAAGCCGCACCTTGTCAAGCTTTACATGATTATTATTTGCATGCATTCCCTATGACTTGCTGAGTACATTCAAAATACTCATGGCTTTGCGCCCTCTGGTTGATCGGCAGAGGAGGCGATCGAGGAGCTCCATGCTCTATGAAGAGGAGTTCTCTGAAGACCTTACCGCCTAGGGACGTTCTCCACTCGATAAGCCTGTGGGTGGTCGAATGGACCTAACGCGCTTTGTGTTTTCCTTCGCTATGTATCTCTCTTTTGTGTAGCCAGTGAGGCACCTCTTTAAACAACTTTGACCATAAGGTCTTTTGCTTAGGTAAATATTAATTTATGCCTTCTTCATTAGAGTGTTGTATGGTTGTGATTCCATCTCTGTTGTGACTGTGCGAGCTAGCCATGGATCCTGGGACTAGCTCAGTGCACAGAGGGTCTCGGGTAGGTGCTACAGGTCGCCAACAAATACTGTATCGAGTTGTGTCGGTATGGGGCGTAACCTTAGTTTGCATGGTCACTTTAGTCTAGAGTTTCAAAAGGAGTTATTTTCTAAAGCAAACCAACATAGTCACATGAGTAGCATTTCTGTTCTCGTCTTATTCTGTTCTGCTCTTATCTTACTCTATTATCTCTTCTCACCTTGTTCATAGATCTTTATGCCTTGTTTCCTCTGAACCGTGTTGGCAAATTAAAGTTGATCCCTTTTATCCCAATAACATCAAAAGGATCGGGCCTGGTTTTGAGTGTCTATCCCAATAGGTGAGGTTAGAAGTGTTGTTGATAGGCTGCCCTTTTTGCTCCAGTGTCGCTTAGTCCTGAAAATGGGACCTTTTGATGAGTTTTTATTACTTCTTAGTAGCTTTTCGGCTACTGGTTCTTCTGGGTTTAACCTACCTTTCCCCAGTAGGTTGTTCTCTTTCTCTTGGTCTCGATCTTCTCTGTGCTTTTCCCTCTTAACCAGTGTGCTTTTTTCTCTTTGTCTCGTAAGCCTGAGAGGTTTGTGTGCAAATGGTTCGGACTCACCACTCGCCCAGTCAGGATGAGCCAGTGGACCCTTCTTTGTCACCACCACCACCACCTCCTCCCCCAGCAGCCACAGACCCAGGTTTGGGATAGTTTATGGCAGCCCAGACGCAAATGATGAGTGCAATGATGCAAAGTATGGGTCAGATAGTAGCTCAACAAAATCAGACATCTGCTGCCCTCCTGGCCATGTTAAATCAGACTCAAACAGCTGCTGTGCCACCACCGCCACCCCTAGTTTTTCCTCAATCAAGACTGATCGAGTTCTTGAGGACCCACCCTACTACTTTCTCCAGCTCCTCCGAGCCATTAGACGTGGATGATTGGCTGTGTTCTATTGAAAGGAAGCTCGCCATCACTCGGTGTGATGACCGCGAGAAGGTATTGTATGCTTCACATCAGCTGGAAGGTGCCGCCTTGCAATGGTGGGAGAATTATTGTGTCGCTCACGCAGACCACCAGAGCATATCTTGGGCAGAATTTTCTGAAGCTTTCCGCCGTTCCCATATCCCCGATGGGAAGGTGGAGATGAAGAAAAATGAGTTTCGTGAGCTGAAGCAAGAGAGCATGATAGTGAGTGAGTACCTTAATAAATTCAATCAGCTTGCACGTTATGCCCCAGAGGATGTTGCCTCTGATGATGCAAGACAGAAGAAGTTTAAGAAAGGGCTTAACCCCAGTTTAAAGGTTCAAGTTGTCGGCCACGATTATGCAGAATTTCAGCAGCTTGTGAACAAGAGCTTGCTCATAGAAGAGTCTCGTCGGAAACTTTCAGAGTCATACAAGAGGAAGATGTCTCAGCCAAGTGCACACCAAGGTCACCCTAGAGAGCTAGGACCAATGCTCAACCTCCTGCTCGGTTTGCTCCTCAAGCCACCTACAGAGCTCCTGCAGCTGTCCCTCGCCTTGCTGCTCCTATTTTTGCAGCTCCAACAACAATGTCGGCATCAATAACAATAGCACTGCCAACCAGCCCTCAAGAAGCAACAACCATGCTGCTGGAATCACTTGTTTTAGCTGCAACCAGTTGGGGCATTATGCCAGTAATTGTCCATTGAAGCAAGCCTCAGCTTCGGCCAAGTCCAACTCAGCAACCCCTCCAACCGGAGCACCTGTGCCAGGATGTGGAGTGCCTCAAACCTCCGCTGTCCCAGTGAAGACCTCCCAGCCCTTTGGGGGAGGCCGAGTGAACCATGTCACAGTGGAAGAGGCCCAAACAGCCCCTGATGTTGTGTTGGGTGAGTTCCTTGTAAATTCAGCACCTACAACCATTTTGTTTGACTCTAGAGTTTCCCATTCGTTTGTTTCTCGAAGTTTTGCTGCAAAGCATCAGTTGAAAGTTTTTGCTCTTAAGACCTCCTTGTTGGTTCAATCCCCCGGTTCGAAGTTAAGCACGAACTAGGGTTGCCCACAAGTTAAGGTGATCATAGAAGGGAAAGAATTCTTAGCCAACCTCATCATCCTTCATACCAAGTCCTTGGGTGTGATTTTGGGCATGGATTGCTTACTGATCACAAAGCCGTGTTGGATTGTGGAAATAGAAGCATCACTGTGGTTAGTCCAGTGGGAATTAGAGTAAGATTTGTAGCCTCCTTGGGAAAGCTTGGAGAAGTAGTGGTCTGCAGTATCAAGGCAATTTCAGTTGAAGACGTGCCAGTGGTATGTGAGTTCCTGGATGTCTTTCCAGATAAGTTACCTGGGATGCCACCTGATAGAGGTTTCGAATTTGTCATCAATTTGGTCCCTGGAACTGCTCCAATTTCCAAGAGACCCTACCGTTTGCTAGTAAATGACTTGGTTGAGTTGAAGTAGCAGATTGAGGAAATGCAAGCTAAGGGCTTTGTCAGACCGAGTTCCTCACCTTAGGGAGCTCCAGTAATCTTTGTTGCTAAGAAGGATGGTACACAGCGGATGTGTGTGGATTATCGTACACTCAATGAAGTCACCATCAAAAACAAGTACCCCCTGCCAAGAATTGATGACTTGTTTGATCAGTTAAAAGGAGCTGGAGTGTTCTCCAAGATAGATTTGAGATCGGGTTACCATCAATTGAAGATTCGTCAAGAAGACATACCCAAGATAGCCTTTTCAACCCGGTATGGACTTTATGAGTATACAGTTATGTCATTTGGACTAACCAATGCCCCTGCTTACTTTATGAACTTGATGAATAAAGTGTTTATGGAGTATCTAGATAAGTTCATCATTATTTTTATTGATGACATCCTAGTATACTCTAAGAGCGAAGAAGAGCATGAAGAGCACCTTCGTCTTGCCTTGAACAAGCTTAGAGATAATCAACTCTATGCTAAGTTCAATAAGTGTGAGTTTTGGATGAAGTAAGTTACCTTTTTGGGACATGTGTTGTCTGCCGAAGGAGTTGTTGTCAACCCTAGCAAAGTTAAAGATGTCCTCAATTGGGAGCCACCCAAATCAGTCCCTCAGATCAGAGGTTTCCTTGGAATGGCTGGTTATTATCGTCGGTTTATAGAAGGATTCTCCAGGATAGCAAGACCTCTTACTCAGCTATTGAAAAAGGAAAAGAAGTATGTCTGGACACCTGAATGTGAGCAGAGCTTCCAAAAGCTAAAGAAGTGTTTGACAACAGCCCTAGTGTTGATCTTGCCTGATGTCCGAAAAGACTTTAAAATATTTTGTGATGTCTCATATCAAGGTCTTAGCTGTGTTCTTATGCAAGAAAGGAGAGTTATAGCTTATGCCTCCTATCAGTTGAAGCCTCATGAAGCCAATTACCCCAATCATGATCTTGAGCTAGCAGTAGTGGTGCATGCTTTGAAGATTTGGTACCATTACCTCATTGGTAATCGCTACGAAGTGTACACTGACCATAAGAGTTTAAAGTACATTTTCACTCAAGCAGACCTCAATATGAGGCAAAGGAGATGGTTGGAGCTGATCAAAGACTACAACTTGGGAATACACTATCACCCTGGAAAGGCCAATGTGGTAGCTAATGCTTTAAGTAGGAAGGTCTACGGCAACACCTTGATGATCAAAGAAAATCAGCCACCACTACATGAATAATTCCAAAAGCTCAAGCTTGAATTGGTAGAAGAAGGTCATTTGGTTGCACTGGAAATGCAACCCACTCTCTAAGAGCAGATCCGAACAGCTCAAGGAGAAGATGTAGACATCAAAGAGATCAAGAACAACATGAAGAAAGGGAAGTCTTTAAGGTTTTCTGAAGATGAGCAAGGCACTTTGTGGTTTGACAAGTGAATTTGTGTTCCTGACCAGAGAGAGCTCAAGATGTTGATCCTCAAAGAAGCACATGAAGCCTTGTATTCTATTCACCCTGGGAGCACCAAAATGTATCAAGACCTTAAAAACATATATTGGTGGCCTAGTATGAAGCGAGAGATAGCAGAGTATGTGGCTCAATGTGATGTTTGTTAGAAGGTTAAGGCCATGCATCAAAGACCTGGAGGTCTTTTGAGACCCTTGCCCATACCCGAGTGGAAATGGGAAGAGGTTGGGATGGTCACAGGCTTGCCTAGGACCCAAGCTGGTTATGACTCAATTTGGGTGGTTGTAGATCGGCTGACTAAGGTTGTCCACTTTATCCCTGTGAAGACCACCTAGAGACAAGTTGGCTGAGCTGTACATGGCAAGAGTTGTATGTCAACATGGTGTACCAAAGAAAATTGTGTCGGATCGAGGGTCCCAATTTACCTCTCGGTTTTGGCAGAAGCTACATGAGGTCTTGGGCACAAACCTCAATTTCAGCACAGCATATCACCCGCAAACAGATGGTCAGACTGAAAGAGTTAACCAAATCCTTGAAGACATGTTGAGAGCTTGCGCTCTAGAGAACCAAAGCAGCTGGGATCAGATGCTACCCTATGCTGAGTTTTCCTACAACAATAGCTACCAATCGAGCCTTCAAATGTCCCCCTTTGAAGCTCTTTATGGAAGGAAGTGTAGGACACCTTTGTACTGGACAAAAGTTGGTGAAGGCCAAGTGCTCGGGCCAGACCTCCTTAAAGAAGCCGAAAGTCAAGTGAGATCAATTAGGCAAAAGTTGAAGGCTGCTCAGACCCGACAAAAGAGCTATGCGGACAATCGTCGTCGAGACTTAACCTTTGCTCCTGGAGACCATGTGTACCTCAAGGTGTCACCTTTCAAAGGGCTACGCTGTTTCAAAGTCAGTGGTAAGCTTGCACCAAGGTACATTGGACCTTTTCCTATCTTAGCTAGAAGAGGAGAAGTTGCCTACAATTGGAACTCCCACCCCAGTTATCCAGTGTGCATAACGTCTTCCATGTATCTCAATTGAAGAAATGTTTGCGTGTTCCTGAAGAGTAGATGCCTTTGGAGACTGTGGACCTCCAAGAAGACCTCTCATACAAAGAGCAACCCATCTAGATTCTATAAGTATCCGAGCGTGTGACAAGAAGAAAGTTCCTCAAGAACTGCAAAGTCCAGTGGAGCAACCATTCTGAAGAAGAAGCAACTTGGGAACGTGAAGAGGACCTCAAGTCCGAGTTTCCTCACCTGTTCTCTAGCCAGCTCGAATCTCGGGGTTGAGATCCCCTTTAAGTGGTGTAGGTTTGTAACATCCCAATTTTCGGAGCCTTTTTGAAAATTTTTCAAAACTCAAAAGTAACCATTTCGTTCTGTCATTTGCTCAAGCTTAACCGGAAATTTTGTAAAATTGGAGATTTAACTTGATTAAATCGAACTTCAATTAACCTTTTTTTTTGTCGATCTTGAGTTGTTAGTACTCTTTGGTTTTCGTTTTCCTTCTCTAGTTGCCTTGTGTACCCCTTGGCCTAGCCTTAGGTCCCAGACCTCCCCTGTGTTTGGATCTTCCCTTAGCTCCAAGCTCGGGTTTGTGTTTCAAATGTCCTTGTTAACTGAAAATCCAAACTCGGGGTTGTGTGTTTCCTTTGGACCTCCCTTGTGTTCGTTTGGACCTCCCTTGTGTTCATTTGGACCTCTTTGTGTCCTCTAGGACCTCCCTTGTGCCTGATCGGACCTCTCGCTCAATTTTGACCTTTATCGCTTTTGAACCGTTCGATTTGTGTTGGACGGTTTGATCTTGTCGGCACGTTCGGATGGTCCGAACGTTCAAATTCTTTGAACCCTTTGATTTCTTTTGGACGGCCTTGATCTGATGTAGCGTTTGCCTAAGTCTGAACGTTCCCATCATTTTGGACCGCCCGATCTAGTTGAGTGGCTAAGATTGAGTGGTAGCTTCGGATGGTCCGAACGACCCAATCGTTTTGACCCGTTCGATTGTGATCCAACAGCTCTTGCCCTTCGTGCCTTATCCCCTAGCCGTCACACCTCCTTTCATTTGATCCGACCGTCAGGACCTCCCCTTGAGAGATCTGACCATCAGGACCTCCCCTTGATTTGATCCGATCGTCAGGACCTCCCCTTGAGAGATCTGATTGTCAGGACCTGCCCCTTGATTTGATCTGACCGTCAAGACCTCCCCTTCATTTGATCCGACCGTTAGGACCTCCCCTTGAGAGATCGACCATCGGGACCTCCCTTGATTTGATCCAACCGTCGGGACCTCCCTTGAGAGATCGTCGTCGGGACCTCCCCTTGATTTGATCCGATCGTCAGGACCTCCCCCCTTGATTTGATCTGACCGTCAGGACCTCCCCCTTGATTTGATCCGACCGTCAGGACCTCCCCTTGAGAGATCTAACCGTCAGGACCTCCCCTTGATTTGATCCGACCTTCAGGACCTCTCCTTGAGAGATCTGACCGTCAGAACCTCCCCCTTGATTTTATCCGACCGTTAGGACCTCCCCTTGAGAGATCTGACTGTCAGGACCTCCCCTTGATTTGATCTGACCATCAGGACCTCCAATTGAGAGATCTTACCGTCAGGACCTCCCCTTGATTTGATCCGACCATTAGGACCTCCCCTTGAGAGATCTCGAGTCGGGACCCCCCTTGATTTGATCCGACCATCAGGACCTCCCCTTGAGAGATCTGACCATCAGGACCTCCCCTCTTGATTTGATCCGACCGTTAGGACCCCCGCCTTGCGAGATCCTAGCCGTCAGACCTCCTTTGGTTTTGATCTAGCCGTCAGACCTCCCTTGGTTGTGATCTGACCGTTCAGGACCTTCCATGGTCTTTTTTGCAAAGACCACATCGGTGGGTCACGACCCCCCCCCTTGTGAGTCACGACCTCCCCATTGGTCGCGATTGGTCCTTTTGCAAAGACCACCCTGTTGGTCTTTTGCAAAGACCACCCCTTTTGGACCTCCCCTTTGGGTTGGGTCAGCCTCACGTGTTTGATTGGCAGCTTGTCAGTTCCTACTCATTTTCCTCTTCCTCCCGTTGAGTACTGCCAGAGCAAAAGTCTTCAAGCATTTATTGTGGTTGCTTCTGCAGTACCTCGTTTCCCTCTTTGGTCACTTCCTTGACTTGCCCTATTCCCTCCATCACCTGCTCCAGTCGTGTGCCATTTAATGCGGCGTCCTCCTCTCAAAGCCTCCCGTGTCTATAAAAGGACTCGAGAAAACTCCTTGGCCCTTGTTTGTTGCCCAGCGTCTTGGACCTCCTCCTTTGAGCTAGACTTCCCTCCTTTGAGCCCTCCTTGAGCGATTTAAGCTCTGGTTTTCATCTTTTCTGTAACCCTTCTTTGGCTCTTACTTGGTGAGTTCTTTTGATCTTCTTGTTGGAGTTTGCTTTGCTTATTTTGGCTCTCTCGAGCATGTAGATCCCGGTTTCACAGAGGAGTCACGACCTCCCCATTGGTCGCGACTAGGGTGGTCCTTTGGCCGGGAGGAACCCCAAATGTTTTATGCTCGGGCAGGATGGATGGTAGTTAGTGTGGGTGTAGGAAGCACATTGGGTTGTGAAACGACTTGCCTTAGCAGCCAACTAAGGACTTAACCTTGAACCATTGATCTGGGTCACCTCATGCAACCACATGTCCAGGATGGCGTGGACCGGGTGCAATAATTAGGGAAGCTTGAGTCGATTCTGTGCTAATGGGAATGGCGCAAGAGGGGAGCCGGGTAGGCGAGAACCTTAGCGAGAGCAGAACCGAGTCAAGCGGACCTTTGTAAAGACCTAGTGGTGGTTTGCTTTTGATTCGCACGTCCAAGGAAACGTGTGTCCTATCGAGCGATCACCTCTTGTGGGTAAAGTGCGCAACCTCTGCAGAGTGTAAGATCTATTCGAATAGCCGCGGCCTCGGTTATGGTCATGCCCGGAGATTTCACGCAAGGGGTAGACTTTTTCTAAAATGTGGTGGGCTTTGAGCTGGTCTTGTGCGGTTTGGTGTAGCCCGAGCTGTGATTTGGGTGATCATAGTGTGGTTTGGTTGTGGACAGGGTGTCCACAAGTGCTTTGAAAAGAACTTGTTTTCTTATGAGTTTTCTTTCAACTTGTGCTTTGAAATCTACTTAATGTATCTCTTGCAAATGTTGCTTTCTGCCAACTAACCTTGCAGCCGCACCTTGTCAAGCTTTACATGATTATTATTTGCATGCATTCCCTATGACTTGCTAAGTACATTCAAAATACTCATGGCTTTGCGCCCTCTGGTTGATCAGCAGAGGAGGGCGATCCAGGGAGCTCCATGCTCTATGAAGAGGAGTTCTACGAAGACCTTACCACCTAGGGGACGTTGTCCACTCGATAAGCCTGTGGGGCTGGTCGAATGGACCCTGCACCTTTGTGTTTTCCGCTGCTGTGTATCTCTCTTTTGTGTAGCCCAGTGAGGCACCTCTTTAAACAACTTTGACCATATGATCTTTTGCTTAGGTAAATATTAATTTGTTTGCTTCTTCATTAGAGTGTTATATGGTTGTGATTCCATCTCTGTTGTGACTGTATGCGAGCTAGCCATGGATCTTGGGACTAGCTCATTGCTCAGAGGATCTCGGGTAGGTGCTACCTGGGGCGCCGACAGTTATCTGATCTGAGGCTGTGTTATGATTTTGTCCCCTTTCTGTCGAATGATATTTTTGGAATACCTCAACTTTCACCACCATAGATTATGTTTTTTTCCTCACATAATCACATTGTTAATAGTCTCTCATGAAAAAAAAATTTGATAAGCTTCTAATGAAGCACTTGCTTCTGGTGGTGTCTTTGGAGAGAGTCGGAATCCCGTTCCAAGGTGTGTTGTAGTTTTTGTATGTTTAAATAAGCTTCTATACATGAATGGTGATGAATAAATCTACAGCTTCTATATACAAAAAGAAATGATCCTACATATGAACAAGATATCTTTACTATTATAAAAGAAGGACTTGGTGGTGGTGGTGGTGAGTCTGTCATCTACCATCTCTTGAGTTGGTGGGATTTCTTGTGGATAAATATGTGCACATATGTATAAGATATTTGAAGGATCTTCTGTGGATAATTAGATTATTTGTGCCTGTGGTTTGTGATAAGATTTTATATGGCTTGTTGATTGGATGCAAATTATGTATGAAACTTTCATTTATAGAGGATAATTACCTTATGTATATTGGTTTTCTATGTTTATAACTTATATTATGTTTTTATTTGAAATCCATTGCAGCGCACAGGCACTCGTCTAGTCATTACACTAGTTGACAGTCGAATCCTTAATCCCTACCTTTGAGTTTCTACTATGCAATTTCTTAACAGAAGTTCATCCATACATTTAGCTTCTCCTTGCAGAAATACAGGTACCTGCAATTGTTCCATGACATTTGTACACTCCTATTAGAATTCAAGTATGTCTCACTGAGGTTCTTTTTTAATCTCAAGGAAGTGCAAAAGCTTTGCACATCTTTCCATTAAGACGAAAGAAAACCGATACCAATCGGCAGTTACATGGTGAAAGAAAAAAAACATGAATGGCTAGGAACACAATAATACACGACCAACAGGAGAAAAACTGATCGATAGTAACTGTCGTCGCACCCTGACAAAACAGGTGATGATGAATAGTGAAATGATAAAAAAATAGGGGTGGTGGCGAAAGTACTCCTACTGAGTGGGCGCCTCTAGGCCAGTCGTAGCCGCCATGCACCAATGGCGGTACTCGTTGATAATACGTTGAAACAGCTGATCGATAGCAGCGGCGACATTCTTGAAAATCCTATGGTTGCTCTCTTTCCAGATCATCCAAGAGACGAGGATTATGCATGAATTAATGGCCTTCCTGCGTTACTTCGGTGTTGAATTCCTTACGGCAATCCAATGATTTTGTAGGGTTGGCTGGTCAACCAGAACTGGGCATAGTGATCCGACCTAAATTTGGAAACACGCCTATACTTGAGCTGTCACTACGCATCCAACTAGAAGGTGGTCGATGGTATCCTGTCCATGCCAGCAGAAGATACAAACACCTTGGTTTTCCAATCCTTGACACTGGAGGCAAACGACAGTCTAGCAGCGTCGACGGATCGCTAGCCAAATGAAGATTTTGCATTTGAGTTGTGCGCGCGCTTTCCAAATGGCCTCGGCGCATGGAAACCTTAGCGAGCCTATGAAGAATGCTCTGTAAGCTGACTTAGAGGAGTAACAACCCGAGGGTTCCCACCGCCAAATAACTGAGTTGACCTCTCCCTGTGTTAACTGGATTGACTGTAATATATCCCATAACCGGAGGAATTCCGATATGTTAACAGCCTCTAGCCGACCTGATATGCCCGATATCCAAGTATTGTTTGATAGGGCATGAGCTACCGTTCTTTTCTTCTGAATTTGTAGTTTGACCATCTTAGCAATGGAGGGTGGCATGCCATGAATAGAGAGATCATCCAGCCAGCGGTCCTCCCAGAACAAAGATTTCTCACTGTTCCCAACTCTGACCGAAATCAAAGCATGGAATATGTTTTCCTCTACTTGGCTGGTTTGGGTGTGCAGTCTCCCCCAAGGCCTCGCCGACCAAGATCACTACAGCCATTGCCAGCGGATGTGAAGTTCGCGACCAAGCATGACCGGGTTGGGTAAGACAAGCCCCCCAAGATGGAGAGGGCTGCAAACTGAAGACCAGGCCACTAAACAATTCCCACTCGCGACATTTTGAGATCCTTTCCAAAGAAATGCTCGACGCCTCTTACCGATTTCTTTGATTCCGAGGGGGGTCGAGGGCTATGAAAGTGTACACCGGCATGGCAGACGACATCGCCTGAACCAATACAAGCCGTCCCCCTTGTGAAAGCAAGCCAACCTGCCAAGCTTGTAGGCGGTTAGCGACCGTGTCCAAGAGGGGTTGGAAGCATAGTTATCAATTCCATTCCAAAGGTTATTCCGGTTTGCCACTTAGTATGGAAAACATCGGTACCGATCCATTCTAGCGTACCGTTTCGGATTTTAATATAATAATATTTATTTATTTATAAATATATATGTAATTATATGTACACATAATTTCACTTGGAATCTCACTTCAAATACATAACCATGGAATAAAAATGACACATAGTTCAATTACTTCATAAATACAAAGATCGTACGTAGTTAAATGATACAACATGAGTTTATAATTTCATACATTTTACCATATTCTAGCATACTAGTCTAGCATAATTTCACTTTCCAAAGGAGTAGTATTGGACTCGGCCTTCAGAGCTGATTCAAAGAAGTGGTCACATCAATTTTGAATTTTTGACTAGTACCGGAATGACCAGAATGGCAGAATGGCCGGTATTAACTGGTATTGGGGCCGGTACGGGATTGAGGCTACGGTGTGCCGGTTTGGGTGCCGGTATGGCATGTTCCAGCCATTCCGGTCGGTACCAGAATGGACTTGATAAGTATGGTTGGAAGTCTGCCCGGGACGGTTTTCGCAAGGTGAGGGACAAGCCAAGGTATTTGCAAGGAAAGGTAACGATGTTGCAGTGCAGACTGTCGGTGATGAGTTGAATTTCTTGGTCATTGCACCGAATTGGCGCGAAGGAGCTCTTGGCCAGATTGGTTTGCAGGCCTGAGGCCTCACTGAGAAGAATTTCTTTGATGGCTAGCAGGTTTGTACTGACCAGAGCTAAGAACACAACCGCATCATCTGCATACAAGGAAAGACAATATGGTAATCCTTGTCGCCTGCCGATCGGTTGGAGCAATGCTGAGTTTTCCGCGGCAAGGATCAGACAGCTGAGGGCATCCATAGCGATGATGAACAACAATGGAGATAGAGGATTTCCTTGGCGAAGGCCACGATCGTGCCAAACCGGTTGTCCTGGTTGGCCGTTGACAAGCAAAACCGGTTGTCCTGGTTGGCCGTTGACAAGCACTATGGTGGATGACGATCTGAGTATGATGCTCAGCCATGCACACCACCTTGGTCCAAAGCCTTTGTGCCGCAGAATTTCCAACAGGAAAGGCTAGGACATTGAGTCGAAGGCTTGAGCGATGTCAAGTTTGAATAGGAAAGCCGATTTCTTTTGTTGATGGAGTAGGCGAGCGGATTGCCTGACCAGGAGGAAATTGTCTTGTATGGAGCGAGCTTTGGTGAATGCGGATTGGTTTAGTGCTACTACCTTTGACAGTTCCGGTGTGAGCCTTCGGGCCAGGACTTTTGAGAAGATTTTGGCAAGGTTGTGAAGCAGGCTGATAGGCCGGTAGTCACTCGGTTCCTGAGCTACATGTTTCTTCGACAAGGGGGTTAGTAATGCCTGGTTGAGCAAGTGGAAGTTCGCTTCCGCCAAGCGACCGAGGGCATGGAAGGCCACCATTATGTCTGGCTTGGTGATTTCCCAACAGCGCTGATAGAAAAGTCCAGTGAACCCGTCAGGTCCCGGTGCCTTTTCGGAAGGCATGCTCTTGATTGCTTCCCAAACCTCATTCTCGGTGAATCCAGCTTCTAGCTCCCGGAGGTCGTGAGAAGGCAAGTTGAGGAAGTTCAAGTCCAAGGAATGGGCACAGGCGATCGGTTTTCCAATAAGATTTACGAAATGCTCATGGAAGGTCTCTTCCAATCCTTTTTGAGTGAGCACCCAAGAATCAGTGACCTTTATGCTTGCGATATAGTTTACTCGCCTACGGTGATTTGCATGAAGGTGAAAGAAACGTGTGTTTGCATCCCCTTTCTGCAACCACCTGATAAGCGACCTTTGGTGTGCGATGGTTCGTTCAAAGGAGCAGATCATGATATACATATGTTGCTTTCAAGATGTCTATCAGGCAGGTAAGGGCATCAATTTTACTTTTGTTTTTTTTTAGATAATTTTACTTTTGTTTAGAGCTAGACATCTTTGTATGATGCTTTGTTATATCTATTTTTGTGAGTTTTCATACCATAAGTCATCATTGGGATCAGAGGTGATATGTCATCCATGCACGCCATGGTAAGAGGGCCCTCAGGTTAGGGGATAACGATAGATAATGGGTTACTGGGGACATTGCTACCGTCTATCTTGGCATAGTTCGATGCAACAAGTGCCTACCTGAGAGACATCAGAAAATGAGCAGACTGTACAAAAATAAAAGCAAAAGAGAATGACAGCTTCTAAGTGAAGTTGTTTTCCTAAGTGGTTCTGCTTTGCTGATAAGGTTCATTTTGGATTGCGTTCTGAAGTTTGCCAAGTTAATGAACTGTGCTCTAGTTACTTTATCTTGTCAAATATTCGTTAGCACTGTAGTTGCTGGAGACCACTTCTATGGAAGTCAGCATTTTTGACTTTCTTGTCCTAATGTGATGTGTAAAGAAGAGTTTAACTGAGACACACCAAACTGAAAGGGATTTGATGTGAAATGGCATCTTCAATGTGAACAGGATGATACTTCTGTAACCAAATTTGACCACATCTGCTAAGTTAATCCTGCCAAGGATCAATTCTTTCTTGATACTGCACTGAATTTGCTAATATGAGTTGATTTTGTTTCTTTTCCAATGCTATTATCACGTAAATTAAAAATTAATTAGATTCTCTCCATTTCACGATATAGGTTTATTTTGTCGGGATTCGTTGTTTCACCAGTCCGTTGTCAAAAGGAATGGTTTACGTAGTGCTTTATGTTCTACTTTTGCCCATGCTTTTGAATTTGGTTTAGACTATACGTGCGGTAGCAGCTTGGTCCAACGTCTCCTTCATGAAAAGGATGGTACTTCTGTAACACCACATCTACTTAGTCATTCCTGTTAAGGATATATGTTTTTTCTCTCTCTCAATACTGCACCGAATTTGTAATAGGAGTTAACAATATTTCCTTTCAAAACTATTGTGAGTGAAAATTAAAAGTTAATTATCTCTAGAAATCGGTAAACTCTCAACATTAAAAGTTTATTATATCTAGAGGTTGGTAAACTCTCTCCATTTTACAGTACAGGTTCATTTTGTTGGAATGCTTTGTTTCGCAATGCCGTTATCACAACCGATGGTGGATCTAGTGTATTAATTGTTGCTTTTACCCACGCTTTTGGATTTGTTTAGAGTATTTTTCTTAATTTGGTTGGGCTCCAACTTCTTGATATTACACTTTCTTGGTCTTTATGCACAAGACCTGCACTAAATTTGCTTACCAAAAAAATGAATAAGCAGGACTGCAGGAGGAACCGTGTATCCTTTGATTTGAAGGACAAAAATTGCTAACACAGAGTTAATGGCATAGATGTTATGTTCTATAAAGTATAATGGAATGTCAATTAGTTGTAGCTCAACCGGTAAGTTGTCAGTTTATTCTTAGAAATATAATATACAAACACAAAATAAGCTGTGCCTACCGGTTTACTGTTAGAAGTATACAAAGAAAGGAGTCAAAACAATCTGCAGTAAATATTCCTTTCTTTTTACAGCCTACTAAAGAAATTGTAACACAAACTTTAATTGTTCATAGTTGTTATCACCACCTGTACCACATCGTAATGCGTAGGTGTTGAAGATCGGTGGTTTCGACCCTGGCCGATGCTTCCCAGGAGCCGTAGCACCAATAGCTAGACATGAGCAGTGCAATACGGTAATACAACCAACAGACGTGAGAAGAACTAGAAGACAAGGAGCAGAAGATTGGATATTAGTCTCTAGCTACTTTCCAGAGTACATATACATTTTCTTAAATAGACTTGATGCTTACAATAGATTTGGATACAACATACCATCCGAATCCAACTCTACTTCCGAACGTATCTTGCTGACTCATTTACAACTCTTTTCTAGATTTTTTTTTAAATAATCTATTTTTTATTCAGAATTACAGAAATAATACCAGTTAATTTTTTTTACAGATAATCTCTAGTCGCCGTACGGTTTGGCGACTCGGGCAAATCGCCCAACCGACACGCGACATGTATCAAAGTCGCTCAATGGAACAACGATTTAATGGTTCGAGGCGTCGTCGCTTTATGGCATGGCAACTTTGACAGAGTCGCCATACGGTCGCGCGAATAGTTCGAAGCTGGCCCCAAGTCGCCCAACCGTATGGCGACTTGGGGTGCCTATAAAACTCGCGCGCGGCCGAAGAGTCGCCATTTCAGCGAGCGAAGCGAACCAAGAAGAGAAGAAAGGAAAGAAAGAGAGAAGGAGAGGGAAAAAAGAGGAGGGGAAGAAGAAGAGGAGGAGGAAAAAGAGGTTCTTAGCTTCGCATCGACCACTAGGATGGTGAGTTTGTAGTATTATTTTGTACAAGTGTATTTTTGAAACCATGGTAGGTTAGCAACCAACATCATGTGTAGTAACATATTGTTAGCAAATATTTAGAGATAGCATGATTAATTAGTAACCATGGTAGGTTAGCGAGCAACATCGTGCGTAGTGACATATTGTTAGCAAATATTTAGAGATAGCATGATTAATACAATTAGTTTAGAAGTTCGTATGAAGGAAACATGAGTTGGTGAAAATAAATTTAGTTGTACTATTCCGCGTGCTGCGCTAATTGTGTACGGGCTAGATGAATGATAACATGTTACTTTTCTATTATATAAACATGTCGATAACCCGTGCATTCGGAAAGGCTAGTTTATAGAATGTTAAATATATGTATTTATTTGCACAATAAAGAATTGATAACATTTACTTCATAGTTTTGGTTGGATTAAGGAATCACAGATACATAGTTCCAAACACGTGGAATTCTTAAACATGTGAAATTTTGTTTTTTTTTCCTGAAAGCTTCACCCATTACAAATATGCATAGTAACGATGATGTTTTAAATATTTCGCAATCCATAGCAGCCGGTACAGGTGTTAATGTAATGTAGCCTTTTGTAGGGAAAATTATGTGTTTACCACATGAGTTTGATGAAATTGTATATGTATTACCACTGTGTTCAAGCAAAGTGTTTAGGTGCCACTAAGAACATATCAAATATGATTTATTTGCACAGCAGCATGTGGGATCATAGGAACTTCCTATGTTCACGACCTCCTCGTTACCCCTCTCGCGCTGCATCTGTTGGTGGAGGTCATCATTTTGCTCGTTGAGATTGTCTATCCGCGCCTCCAACTCAAATATTCAGTTCCATAATCTATCCACGTACATCACGACATGTCGTTCATGGGGAGGATCAATCCAGCGGACAAAGGCGTATTTCGCCATCTGCTGCAAGGGACGGTTAGTATGGAGGCTGTATTAGCAGTAACATGAAGCAAACTATTTGCTAATTGTACCCCAGAGTGTGGGCATCGGAAGAAACGTCGTCCGCCATCGAAAGGGTCGTCTATGACCTGCACGACAGCGTCCTTCCTGTGTTCGCATTTCAGCCATACCGGTTGAGCACGCTTGTTCGACATCAACCGGTAGTTAGGCCCGAAGTCATCCCTCCTTTCTAGGGGAAGGCCTTGCTTCGGCGACCTCGGTTCGACTGGTCTCTCCGCGTCTGCCATGGTATGTTATTGTAGGACGGAGAAAGTTCTTTTTTCTACGGTTTGAATGGTCGAGTGGTCCTACTTTCAGAGTGTGGGCGGTGCATTTTATAGCCCGCGGGGGGAGGCTAACAAAGCGGTTAATGTGTTAGCTTGAAGATGACAAGACCAGATAGGCCTGGCTGCTTTGCGCAGAGACAAGACCAAACGAGGCAGCTTTGCGCAGTGACAAGACCAAAGGAGACAGCTTTGCGCAGTGACAAGACCACATGGGGCAGCTTTGTGCAGTGACAAGGCCACACGGGGTAGTTTTGCGCAGTGACAAGACCACACGGGGCAGCTTTGCGTAGTGACAAGACCACACGGGGCAGCTTTGCGCAGTGACAAGACCAAAAGAGCGACTTTTTGCGCAAATGACAAGACCACATAGGGCGACTTACAAGACCACACGGGCAGCTTTTGCGCGATAACAAGACCACAGGCGACTTTGCGCGATAACAAGACCAAAGGAGACAGCTTTGCGTAGTAACAAGACCACACGGGGCAGCTTTGCGCAGTGACAAGACCAGAGGAGCCAACCTTACGCAGTGACAAGACCAGACAGGGCAACTTTGCGCAGTGACAAGACTACACGGGGCAGCTTTGCGCAGTGACAAAACCAAAGGACATCACTCCATGCCAACCAGGTGGCTTATAAAAGGGGGTGGAAGAGATCTAGGAGAGAACACTACACAACCAAACCCAACACTACAACACCAGAGCTTCCTCTCCACGCCTCACAGGCTACTACACCAGAGCTTCCTTCACCACGCTGGGATGGACGACAGGCAGAGGCAATGGGACCGGATCCGCGAACTAGCAAGGGCTGCTGGGGAGCGAGACGACCGAGCAAGGGCTGCTAGGGCCTGGGTCGAACAAGAGACGCGTGCCTACATGGAATCTTTTCGTAATGAAGCTCCCCGTAGTAGCAACCCTATACCGAACGTTCCAACCGAGCGTTCACCGCAACAACCACCCGAGGGGGAGACGCCGCCCCTCTGTTGGTGCAGGGACAGATGCAAGTTCTTCAAGTCCAAGCACCCGCTCAGCCTGTGCATGCGTTACTGGGGTTGCGCGAACTACTCTAGTGACTATCCCAACTAACATTGGGATCTGACGACTATCGGCGGCCAGAAGGACCGATTCTGATTTGTTTCAGTACTATTTCTCTTTCAAAGTATGCACTATGACCTCTCCCATCTACCGTAGTCCCGGATCCGCTATGTGACTACCGCAAGTGGATCGACCACGAGATCCACCCATATGACTAGTGGTCTCTTGACTTCGACGAGTTGAGTGACAACAAAGACCGCGATATGCGGGAGGATGATGCATAGCAGCACAACTGTGGCGTATGCATCGGAGGCGTAAGCTCATCTCGGTAGCGAAGCGAGGAGCGCGAGGCTCGCGAGAGGGAGCACGAGAGGAAGAGGGAATTGGCGGCCAGGGCCAAAGAGGCCGGCGAGGAGTTCAACACCGAGCTAGCAAGGAAGGGAAAATGGCCTCGGTCCACGTAGTAGGTCGGACCATTCTATACTAGTCCCCCGTCGAAGGTCCAATCTATTTCCATTCCAAAAAGGCACATATGTATCGTAGGAGTACTTCGGTTTGTTGCATCGTGTATGATGTTGTTTGTTATGCACGTAACCAAACCCTATGTGCTGTGTTATTCCCAGCTTTGTTATAAAGTCTAATTTAATTCGCAACATCAAATCTCCTCGTCTTCGCATTTGATTCTTCCGTGTTATTCGCAGCATCATTATAAAGACATCCAACAACATGTATCATACGGGCAAGGTTTGAAAATATTGTTTGTGAAGGATATATCTGTTGAAGTGTCAAAGGTTATCAATCCACAAAAAATGGTGCCTCCGACCACAATAAGCCCGTGTTATTCCCTGGCGCATCGTAATATCACTTACCTTTCTACTTACAGCTCATTACTATCTCAATCGTCCTCGCAAAATTCTACAGAAATTAAGTACACTACAACAATATACGACGATCATAAAATGTTATTGTGAGTCTGACAAATTTCGTACCCTTGATGTTTTACAAAAATAACAAACAAGCCAACCAACGTTGTCACCACACTTTTAACTTTAAAAAAAATAACATCATACAATATGATTCGCTAAATGTAATACCTAAAAAATGTAATATCTATTTTAACACAATTGTTCCAATTGAATTTGCGTTATAGGAGGCCTATTAGCTAAAATCGCCTAGTGGTTGGGCGACTTGATCTAAGTCGCCCAACCACGGCGCGACTTAGCCAACTCGCTCTACGAATGGGTGATTCCAACATATGTCGCACACCAGTTTGGCGACTAAGTCCAGCAATGCTAAAGTCACCATTCTATTGAGTGACTTTGATATGTGTCACGCGTCGGTTGGGCGATTTTCCCGAGTCGCCAAACCGTACGGCGACTAGTGATTATTTCTGTAAAAAAATTAACTGGTATTATTTATGTAATTCCGAATAAAAAATAGATTATTTAAAAAAATTCCTCTTTCCTAAACCGAAAGTAAATAGCTAACAATCTGAACTTGCAATTGCTAGTTGTCCTGCTTGGCTTCGGCATTGAGTCTTGCTGGTCGCTGATGCTGAGTATACACTTTGCCTCACATGACATCTCTCCCTGCCTCCGCAAAAAGCTCGTCCTCGAGCTGAAATAATGGATACTATTGACGGAATTCTACTGCCAAAACCCATGTAGCTTCGGAGTCCGATAACCCTCCCAATGTACCAAAATTTGACTAACACCTCAGCACAAATGAGCCCGTTCCACCCGGAGAGGAATTGGAAGTACACAACCTTGCTGCAAGTCTGGTAGCGGAGGTGGTACTGATGGCGGTTCTCCATGATAATACTTCAACAAACTCACATGGAACACATCGTGAATGCGCGCCCTTGGTGGTAACTGTAAACGATATGCTACTTCCCCAATTTTGGCCAAAACCTGATACGGCCCATAATAACGAGGAGCGAACTTACGATTGACATTATGAGCCAGCGACAAAGCCTATCGGTGATGTAGCCTAAGCCAGACCCATTGACCGACCGAGAACTACAACTCGCGGTGTTTGTTTTCATAATGAAGCTTATGATGTTGTTGAGCCAGAAGAAGGTGATCACGAACATCAGCCAAAAGTTGATCGCGTTCCTGAAGGATATGCTCGACTGCTGGTATACGAGCATCTTGCGTGGCATATGGTCGAAGAGAAGGAGGATCTCTGCCATACACAATCTTAAAAGGTGTCTCTCGAAGAGAAGTCTGAAAAGAAGTATGGTAGCAATACGCTGCCCACGGAAGTCAACGAATCCATTGACGAGGTCGGTCACCAGTAATACACCGAAGATACATAGCAATAATTTTGTTGGTCACCTCGGTTTGACCGTCCGACTGAGGATGAAAAGCTAAACTGAGGTTTAGTTTTGTTCCAGACAATCGAAATAGTTCAGACCAGAAGTTACTTGTAAAAATTGGATCCCGATCACTCACGATATAACAAGGAATCCCATGTAAACGTACCACCTCATCAAAGAACATACGGGCCATGGAAGTCGCCGTATACGGATGAGCTAGAGGTATAAAATGCGCATACTTGGAGAACCTATCCACCACAGTCAAAATGACTGACTTCCCATGAACACGTGGTAATCTCTCTACAAAATCCATGCTAATATCCTCCCAAATACGTAAAGGTACGGACAACGATTCAAGAAAACTGGCCGGATGTAAATTCTCAGATTTATTGCATGGACATATGACACACGGCTGAACGAATTCCTAGACCAACTTGCGATCATGGTGGACATGAAAATCAGCCCAAAGGCGGTGTAATGTTTTTTGAACTCCCTCATGCCCCGCCGAATGAGTAGAGAGCAGAATGGTCTGGAGCACCTGAGAAGAATTCGGAACATGCACACGATTATTGTGAAGAACCAAACCATCCATGACTGTCCAAGGTGCAACAATAGTACCGGCAATAATCTGAGCACAGAGGGCAGATAATTCAGAATTTTTGGTTGCCTCTTGCCGAATATCATTGAAAAGGTTGAAGTGTGGCGTTGACAAAGCAAATATGGAGCTGGCCTCTTGATCACATCGTGAGAGGGCGTCGGCAACAAAGTTGGAACAACCCGGTTTAAATTCCACATGAAAATCATAGCCAAATAACTCGCTCACTCAACGGTGTTGAGGTATTGTTGAAAGACGTTGATCTAGCAAAAATTTAAGGCTATAATGATCTGTATGGACAAGAAACCGATGACCCCATAGATATGGTCGCCAATGGCGGACAGCCTAAACCAACCCAATCAACTCGCGCTCATATGCTGCCAAACTAGCGTGTCGGGATACCAAAGCACGACTAAAAAAAGCAATAGGCCCGTTATCTTGATGAAGAACTACACCAATACCGGAACCGGAAGTGTCGCACTCGACAATAAAATTAGCCCCAAAATCAGGAAGTTGAAGTACCGGTGTCGACAATGCATCTTGCAATAGAAGGAAGGTGCTGGTGGCCTCGTGTGAGGACCTATTCTCAGGTTATGCGGGGGAGTCCAAGAGGACCATTTTTTTTTTTGCAACCAGTGCTACCGTGACAAGGGCAGCGGTAGTACCTTACCACAACCGGTACTACCGCACGGAGGAGCGGTAGTAATGCTGGCTAAGCCGGGCAAGCACTGCCAAGAGCTTAGGGAGGTCCGGAAGAACCGCCCGGAGCGCCCGGTAGTACCGCGGTCCGGAAGGACCACGTGGCAAGTCCGAGAGGAGGTCCGCCAGGACCTCCCAGGAGGTCTCAAGACCTTCTGGAGGTCTTGGCCCTGTGCACACCGAGCTAGTCCCAGGATACCAAATGCTAGCTCGCATAGAATCACTTCGGTACAATCACAACCACAAGGTCAAGACAAAAGATGAAGCAGACAAATTAAACTTAGTATTAAACAGGACCTTATGGTCCAAGCTTGTTTACAGAGGGTTTGCCACTTGGGCTACAAACCGACAACAAAAGAACCTTGGCAACCGAAACACCAAAACGCAAAGACGCCAACCGGCAAGCCCACAGGCTGTCGAGTGGAGGATGTCCTAGGCAGCGGGATCATCAAAGAAATCCTCTTCAAAGAGGTCTGAGCTTCCTTTCACTTGGTCATCTTCATACACTGCTTTGACACAGGGCTTAGAGCCATGAATACTTTGAATGTACTTAGCAAATCATAGGGAAACATTTATGCAATTAATAATCATGCAAAGGCTTACTAGAGGAGGGCTGTATAGTTAGTTGCGCAAAGCAATATTTGATAGTAAATAACATAATAGATGGTAAGGCAGCAAGTTAAAACAATATTACATAAATACTTTTGTTTGAAAAGAAGGGAGTGAGCACCCACTCACATCCAAACCACTTGGGGGAGGTCTGGTTGCACCCACAGCCAGGACCTCTCCCAAGACCTCTCTAGAGCACCAACTCTAGAGCTTGAACCCATCCCCTGGACCACATCTCAAGCCAGCCATGGCCCCTCTAAAGCCGGCCAATGTCTCTTCGAGGCAAGGCCACGGCCTCTCGCAGAAGTGCCTAGGGAACACAAATTTCACAAAAGCTACCCCTTGCGCCATTTTCACTGGGAGTTGTCCATGACCAAGGACTTGGCTATTCAAATAGATTTTACACTCTGCAGAGGTGTACAACTTTACCCACAATCCACGATCTCTCTAGCAGATCGGGTTCGGAAAGACCCTTGCTCACTTAGATGGTGGCGGTCTAGAGAAGCAGCAAGGCCTTTACAAAGCTTTGAGCGGACTCGAGCTGCCCGCTAAGGTTTTGCAATTCCCTTTGGTCTAGAAATCATCGGGTGATGGGGTGCCCCTCTTGCGTAACGCCCACGCGCTCAACCTATGAGAACCAAAGTCGGCTCATTGCTAATTATTCAGCCCAGACCACCCCCATAAAGTGATCTTGTGGTTGCACTAATTGACCCAGATCAACAGATCACAAAGTTAAGTCCTTAGTTGTGCTCAGGCAAGACTTCCACAACCCCATGTGCAAAGCACCCACTTCTCACTCCCTGCCTTCTTGCCCAAGCAAATCCCTTTCGTAATTAACCCTGGCCAAAGGACCACCAGGTCCTGGCACAACCAGATTTTAACAAAGTGGTCTCACACCACAGTCAACACAACATACGGTATCCCACCATAGTTGCTTAACAGTGGCACCAACCACAAATTCCATAGATCATTAGTCAAGATTATTAATTGATGAAGCATGATTCTCGAAACCCACGGATCTAAAACAAGGCTAAGCATAATTTTACGGTCCCATGTTGGCAATACCAAAAGAAGCCAACTAGAATACCCAACCTAGAGTTTTCAAAGGGAATATGTCAACATGTCCAGCAACAAGTCCAAAGAAGGCATAATATCAAGTGAGGAAGAGTAGCTACTACCCAAACGTTTTCATATAAAAGTAGCCATGCAAGATAAAGTAAAACAAGATATATTTAAAAGACTAGGCTCAACATGATCAAGGGTTGTGACTTGCCTTAAATCAGCGATCTTTGGTCCTTCGGTTGAAACTGCTGGGTCCAAATACTGCTCAAGCTCGGAATCTACACGATCGCAAAGAACCGAATAATCAAAACTACTCTAGGCAAAAGAACTTCCAAAAGACTCAAAAGAACCTAAATAAAACTTCAACCAAAAGAAGCCAATAAGCGGGAGCACTGTTTCGGCTTGGAGAGCTCTGGAGGAGGACTTGAGCCTGAGAAACCCGGGCAAAGGAGTTAGAAATGAGCCAAAGGTGACAAAGGAGGGTTGCCACGCTATTTATATAGCATTTGGTGATGTGGGCAAGGAAACAAAATTTACGAAAACATGTCAATGATCGGTGAGGTTAGGGACAGGCATGTCCTAGAAGGAAATAAACAATGCACCCTAGAGGATTGCATTTAATGTGCTATGACAGCCATTAAATGTGCACAAAGGTTTGAGGAAGGAAATAATATATGGTGAGTCTTGGTGGCAAGTGGGGCGATCAAAGAGGTGCATGACCATCAAGGAGGCGGTCCCCACCATAAATTGCCTTGAAAAAGACCAGGGAGGTCTTGTGGACAGGAGGTCCAAAGGCACTAGGAGGTCCTAGACAAGGGGTCCAAAAGACTTAAAGAGGAGGTCCTGTACAAGAGGTCTTTTTACAAAGAGGAGCCAAAGATGGACACGATATCGCCGGCGGCGGTAATACCGTGTTCAAGAAGAGGTCTGACAGGATGATGGTAGTTCGGGTTTATGGTCTTGATACAACCGCTTAAGTCGGGAAGGGCCTTGACAATGAGACAAACCAAGGGGAGGTCTTAACGGCTTAGATTCTCAAAAGGAGATCATAAACGGTTAAGATCAAAGGCAAGGGGGAGGTCCTCACGGTTAGATCTCCAAGAGGGAGGTCCTACGGTCAAGATCAAAAGGGCAAGGAGGTCCTGACGGTTAGATCTCCAAGAGGGAGGTCCTACGGCCAGATCTGATCAATGGGTTTTTAAGTGACGAAGACCATTCTCGAGCGGTAGGTCTGGCCAAGCAAACGGTAGGTCCGTCCTGAGGAAGTCCTAAGGACACAGAGAGGTCCAAAGGAGTACAGAGAGGTCCTAAGGTCACAAAGAGGTCATGAGGGTTAGATCTCTCAAATGAAATCCCAATGGTCAAGATCAAAGCAAAGGAGAGGTCATGGAAACAAGGATCTGTGAGGAAAAACTAGGGCCGTTAGATCAAGATCGAGCGGGGCCAAACAAAGGGTCGTTCGGACCGAGCGAAGGTCTCAGCGGATTAGAGCCATCCGTCTGGATCGGGTGGCTCTTGAGAATGGAATGTTCGACCGTCCGAACGCACCTTCAAGATCGGGCCGTCTAAAAGCATCAAGCGGTCCGAGGCGAGAAACTTAAACCCTAGCGGTACGACCGCAAAACAACAGCGGTAGGTACGCAAGGACACAAAGGAGGTCTTCAAGGAGTCAAGGGAGGTCTTCAAGGGGTCAAGGGAGGACTTAACAAAGGCGGTAGTTCCGGCACTACCACAATGATGATCGAGGAGGTGGAAATCAAAGCGGAGAAGGTAAAACCAGTGAGTGTCGAAGCAGGCAGACGGAACGACCGCTAGAGGATGGTGGTATATCTGCATCTTGGTGAACCACCCTCGAGGAGGTCGAGGCAAGGAAACAAGGCCAAACTTGGCTTTGAGAAACCAAAGGGGTTTTGAAACACAAACCAGAGCTTGATCCTCAACAAGAGGTCCAAGACTAGGGAAGGTCTAAACAAAGGATGAGATTTAAACGGAGAGGGAGGTTTTAATCTCAAAGAGATTCAAACCAACAAAGGAGGTTTACAAAGAGGTTAAACCAAGAGGCGCACAGAGAAGCTTAGGAGGAAGCCAAACCAAGGAACACCAAGGAGCAACAAGAAGCCCCAACCAACAGAGAACACCAACAAGGGACTTAGTTCAGGTTTGTTAGATCAAGTTAAACTCTCCAACTTCCAAAATACCAAGTTAAGCTTGAACAGGCAATTAAACCAAATGGTTCTTTTTGATTTTGAAAGCTGGCAAGAACTCTAGAATAAACGGGACGTTACACCTCGTTAGTCCATAAGAACACCGCCTTTTTCAGGAGACGCGTAAGGGGCTCGGCAATGGCTCCAAAATTCTTAATAAATTTACGGTAATAGCCCGCCAAGCCAAGGAAGCCATGAAGAGCCCTAACAGAATGCGGTTGAGGCCAAGCACAGACGGCCTAAACTTTGGAGTCGTCCATTGCAATCCCATTGACTGAAATTATATGTCCCAAATAAGCCACTGTCCTTTCTCCAAAAAACATTTGGACCGTTTAAGGAACAACTGATGGAGCCGGAGAAGACGAAGAACCGAACTAACATGCTGTAAATGCTCAGCCCAAGTCTGATTGTAAATCAAGATGTCATCAAAGAAAACCAACACAAAGCGACACAAGTAGGGTCGGAGAATACTGTTCATTAAGTCTTGAAATGTGGCCGGTGCGTTCGTCAATCCAAATGGCATGACGAGAAACTCAAATAAGCCTTCATGTGTGCAGAATGTTGTTTTGGCTATGTCTGAAGGGTGCATACGCACTTGTTGATAACCCGATCGTAGATCAAGCTTGGAGAAGAACTTGGCACCACGAAGCTCATCGAGAAGCTCATCCACCACAAGCATTGGAAATTTATCCTTGGTCGTCTTCTCATTGAGGGCTCGATAGTCAACACAGAAATGCCATGAATCATCATGCTTCTTGACTAGAAGCATTGGTGAGGAAAAAGCTGACGTACTAGGTCGTATGATACCTTGGCGTAACATCTCCCCACACTAACGCTCAAGTTCATCTTTAAGGAGCTGGGGGTAATGGTATGGACGAACTGATACTGGCGGAGTCCCTGGTGAGAGATAAATATGATGGTCGCGAGCTTTGGCCGGAGGTAACGTCGTCGGTTTTGCAAACAACTCATCAAACGTAGATAGGAGAGATTCCATCATGTCGGCCCCCTCGATGTGATATGCCTGAGCGGCTGTTGTTGGAGCGCCCAAACCTCACCATTGAACTTTGCGATCAGCACGCCAGAAGGACATCGTCAATGCCTCAAAATCCCACAAAATCGGACCCAGTGTATGCAGCCATTGAATACCTAACACGAGATCAAAGCCATCCAGTGGAAGAGAATAACAGTCCACATGGAATTCTTCGGTGGCAATTTGTAGCTCCATGGCTGGACAGAAGCCGCTGCTCGGAATGCGATCCCCATTAGCGACCAAAAACACGCATGCCTGGGCACGGCTGCACACAAACACCAGCGTGACGAGCAGCCCCGGGGTTGATGAAATTATGCGCAAACCCAGAATTGAGGAGCGCCAAGAGAGATGTCGTGCCGATCTTCACCTAAAGTTGCATGGTGTTGGATGCACGTGGCTTGATGCTGATCAAAGCATATAATGAGATGCCTGGTTCTTCCAAACCATCCTCATGATCCTAGCTATCTTCATTGTCAGAATTGCCTCTTGGAGATAATAATAAGAACATCCTTTTGCGGCGATGGTTAGGCGTGAATTTCTCCTCACAATTATAGCATAACCCTGTGGTGCATCGCTCTTCCATCTCCTCCTGTGTTAGATAACGACAGCGCATGTGGCAGTGAGGCTGTTCTGAGCTAGAGCTTGACTTTAGTGCTAGCACGATGGGTAGGACGGGTTGGGCTGTGTGTGGAGTTGGTGCGACTCTCGCAGGTGTCAGCGCCGGCCGAGTTGGTGGCGGCATCGCGACCTGACCCATGACCTGGGCTTGCCGTTTGTATGCCCTTGCCAACGCCATTGCCATTTGAAGACTAGCAGGGTTTTGTAGCTCGACATCTGTGCGAATCGGTTCCCGAAGGCCAGGTGTGAACAATTGAACCTGTTGTCTCGGCTGCAGATTGTCGGCTCGACAAAGGATGGCCAAGAACTTCGCCTAATATTCTTCGACAGAACCTTCCTGAGTCAATTCTTTTAGTTCGCCTAACGGGTTGTGATGTATGGACGGTCCAAACCGTAAATTGAGGTATTCTTTGAAGTTCCGCCAGTTCGGTTCACCTTCGTCGCATTCCAGTTGAAAAATACCACTGCTGCGCTATGCCGAGGAGGTGATAGGATGCAAGCCAGACTTTCTTGTTTTCGGGAACCCGTTGTCCTCGAAAAAATTATTCGCAGCGCCGCAGCCATCCGAGGGGATCTTCCTATCCTTCATACTTTGGAAATTCTATTCGGTGGAAACGAGGAGGTCTCTCTGCCAACGGCAACCCTCTGTTGGCATGTTTGGGAGCGCCTGCGACCACGCCGGCGGGGGTCGACAGCAAGCCATCCCGTCGTGTTTCCAGATTGGTGAGGCGATCACCAATCTCCCCAATGTGATTTTCTTGCCGGTCGAAACGTTCCTTCATTTGATTCCACTGTGTTCTCACGGTAGCCGTCAGGGTCGTAATTTGCTCATGAATCGCTTCCATTGCCGCCTGATCGTTTGCCATATGCTCTGATACCAAGTTGTCACCACTTGTACCAGATCGTAATGCGTACATGTGGAAGACCAGTGGTTTCGCCCCTGGTCGATGCTTCCTAAGAGCCGTAGCGCCAATAGCTAGACGTGAGCAGTGCAATACAGTAATACAACCAACAGACGTGAGAAGAACTAGAAGACAAAGAGCAGAAGATTGGATATTAGTCTCTAGTTACTTTCCAGAGCACATATGCCATTTCTTAAATAGACTTGATGCTTACAATAGATTCGGATACAACTTACTATCCAAATCCAACTATACTTCCGAACGTATCTTACTGACTCGTTTACAACTCTTTCCTAAACAGAAAGTAAATAGCTAACAATCTGAACTTGCAATCGCTAGTTGTCCTGCTTGGCTTCGGCGTTGAGTCTTGCTGGTCGCTGATGCCGAGTATACACTTTGCCCCACATGACAGTTGTGGATTGACAGCCCACCAACCATAGACTGCCTGTAGTTTTCTTTGGAGGAATCCTGCTCATAGTTTCCCGGAGCACTTTCACTATCTTCAATATGCAGTTTCGTGTGGACAACACATGTTTACAAGAATTGATCAGCCCCAAAATACCGACTCTTCTTCTGTAAGGGGAAAAAAAATGCATATCTTTGCTATGTAACCGTCATTGCATAAAAAAAAAAATCAATCAATCATTTCTTTGGTACCAAAGGAAAAGGAGAGCAGGTATTTTTTATCTTTCAACTTTGTCTCGGGCCCATGTTATCTAAATTTTACAAACCAGTAATTTTATTTTCATCGGTAGTTTCTTGTGTGTATTCTATATATTTTATACTATGCACTTGTTCTAACTTTATTATATCCAGTGTGCTCCTAGAGGTCCACCTAGGCGTTAGGTGCAGTCCTCCTACTTAGCCGATTTAGCCCGTCTAGACAGCGATTAGATGCTAGGCACTGGTCTACCGTCTGACTGGTTTGCCGTCCGATTAGCGTTTAGCGCCTTGAGGAACACTGATTATATCTGTTATTTTTCCATGATGGTCTTGTTCTAACTTGATTATATCACAATGCATGTAACAATTTTAGAGTTTCCAGCCTTTCTATTTTGTTTTTGTTTTTGTTTTTTGCATTTGGTTGCTGAGTGTCCGAATTTAATGTTTAGTGACCGATAAGTCGTATCGGCCTATATTTAGTAGTTAGTAAATTTCTTGGCACTAGCATGATGATTTTTTTTCTTTCTTTCTTTGAGAGAAGCATTGGCAATGTAGACACATATAATTTTGATCTTATCATGTTGCTTACTTGCATACCAATCAGCCAACCAATTACTCTTAAAAAAAAATTCCTCCAGAATCTAATCAATTGAGATTTGAGACGGAGGAGAAAGGAAAATGATATTCCACTGCCTCTCTTTGGTGCAGCAATGATTTCAAGTTTAAACTAAGTTGTCGGTAGTGGAGGCAAGTAAAGCTTGAGAATGACAGGTCTGTGTGACTGTGTCTGTCCATTGCACCCTCTGAAAAAAGAGGGGAAATACATTGTGTTTTTTTGTTTTAAATTGGTATCACTTAAAAAAAGAATTCATTTGTAAATGCTATGTGGGATTTGTTTGGTAGAATTATGTGACAAAGCATTTTTATTTTTCTTTAATTCCTTTGAGAACAGATCACACAAGGTTTCAAAAAAAATCTTGGAAGTACTGTACAAGTAAATAGATAACCTGTCAATTGCAGTCCAGGCTGAAGTAATGCAATTGACAACCAAAATTGATAGCGTGTTTTTAAGTCCTTTTTGCGCATCAACTTCCTTCGGCCAAACCACAAAACTGAGTCTTATTTGGTACTAGCTAGACAAGCCTGTGAGAAGAGCGGTCACACCATACGCACCTCTAATAACTCGTCTTCTTTTAGGCATGTAAATCAAACACCTGAAAAACAATAGGGATAATATCACTTGGACGAGAATGAACAAAAATAGATCAAGCTACAAATCATATTGTTCTCTATCCACAACAAAGGAGAAGGTGAAAAAAGTGTTTTAAAATTTTAAACTGTTTGGTGAGCTTAATCTTAATTAGTTGGTGCATAGTTCTGTTTCAGGTTGAATTTCCAGATGTGGCCAAGCTGAGAAGGTGCACTGCACTAACTTTTATTGTTTTCTTTTGATCTCAGATTAATAGAAACATTTTGACCAATTTAATGATCGGTCTGGTGTTTAAATAAAGGAAATAGATCCTCTGCGTTGAAGAGAAAAATACATATGAACCAGAGTAACTAGCATTGAGGTATTACCTCTACCGTTTTATCTAAAATAAACGAACGAGCGCTGCATTAATATGCGCGGTTTCTACCGTGTTTTGCTGCAGTATATTGTAGGGTACGGTACACTTTGCTGCTGCTACTGCAGAAGAATCCGGATACTTAAACAAGAGAAAGCCCACCAATCACAAT
Organism: Phyllostachys edulis; assembly: GCA_036346405.1. Classification (NCBI taxonomy): domain Eukaryota; kingdom Viridiplantae; phylum Streptophyta; class Magnoliopsida; order Poales; family Poaceae; genus Phyllostachys; species Phyllostachys edulis. The sequence goes on from CM070550.1 coordinate 58,214,578, forward strand.
GCGAAAGATGGTATATGCTTTAACTGAAAAGCAACACTGATTTGAACTCTTTTGTTGCTTTCCTGGACGCTGAAAACGATGGAGCATTTGTCTTTTCCTAACCTCCTTACGGCCGCCTGTCTAATCAGGTAACACATCCTACTCTGTGTAGCAATGTTATGTAGCATATTATGCTGCTACAGTAGCATAACTTTGAATAGCCACCGTCCGATCGAAAGAGAAATGCCGAGATCGTATTTTGCAACTGTAGCATAAATATCGTAGCATCGATACTATTCATGAACACTATAGCATTGATCTGAGCCGCTCTTTTAAGATTGGACGGTTTAGATCTGTCGAATGTCATAGCACTGTACTCCTCTACCATTGTATTGGCAATGGCAGAGAATGTCAATCCATACCCAATGTATGTGGTTTAGCCATATAGCTACGGTCAATTTTTTAAGAGGTTGATTTCACTTACTAAATAAGTAAATATATTGTTTTGTATTGCTTCTGTGTAGGTCGCTAACCTAGACCATACAGAGAAAAATATCCTTCAAAAGTAATGTAATCTAACATAATTTGTATATTTGTGTGTTCAGCGTAACTAAAAGAGTTGTTCAATCGAAAATAAAAACTAGTTTTACGTGAATGTTTGTGCCCAATAACGCTGGTAAGAACTGTACTTGTGATGTCCTGTATAGCTAAAAGTGTCACTAGCGTTGGAGCCCCGCCCAATGCAGGTTCTTGCTTAAATAAATTGAGTATACATGAGTGTACTCGTGTTCTGTGAGATCAGGTGTCTTCATAGGGTGTGTGGAGGGGTCAAGTGTATGCTAACTAGATGATAATCCAACCGGCACCTGGCTGTTCTAGTAGAGAATTATGTTTTAATTCCCACCATGGATTACTGTTGTAATTATTATCAAGGATTCTCTTAAGGGGATAATATCTTTATACTACTTAAAAAGAACCCATTGGTAATGGTGATAGTATGTCATCCCCTCTCGTCTAGTTTTTCACCTCTCTAAAAAATCTCTAACAATAAACAAAAAATAATCATCTCCCTGATGAACAAATTGCACCTCATCACAAAAAAAATCTCTTAACAAAAAAAAGGCTGAGCATGCCAGTGGAGCTGCGACATCAGCTTGGTCGGAGCACGACCGAACGTGGAGACGGAGCTGAGGGCGTGAAGCAAGTCGATCCCGACGATGTCTACTCGACGTGCAAAGGTAATATTATATTTATTTTGTCTGTAGCAAAGCACGAGCATTCAACTAGTTAGGTTCTAAAGAACATATCTAATTTCTACTTGCAAAAATGCAACAACTTCAATATAAACTATGGAAAATCAACCTATAATCTAGTAAAAGTCACGTGCCACAACAATAGCTATATTTGAGGTAATTAAATACTCCCTATGGCCTAATTTAGATGTTATTTTATAGCTCTACGCACATAGAAAAAAAAAAAGGAACGAAAAAGACGAGAATCTGCAAACTAGTTCTAATTTACCAAAATGTCATCTAAACTAGGCAAGAGGTAGTGGAAAGTTGGAAAAAAAAACTATATATTGATGGGCAGTTGGGGGAAAAAATAGGGTGGGACTGGCCACAGGATTGGACGTTGGGCACAGATAAGTCCAATCCTGCTCGAGTGCAGTTTAGAAGGTCATAGACAAGTATTCAAAAACCAATTACTGAAAAAATATCGGATCCTGGATACCTATTGTCAGCGGCAGCCGATTTTCTACTGGTTCTCGGCCGTTTACAGCCTAGTTTAACCTTTGACCAGTTCCTAGGTAGTTACTGCTCGGAATCACTATTCATCAACACAAATTCAAAATTTTCTTTTGTTTTCTTGAATTTTTAACAGCAAACAATATATATGAACGGGTACTAGCTAAATCAATCAAAAATGGGTTAAAACAACGTAGCAATACCGGTAGCTACCGTTACCCATCGGCCGGTAACCGTCTATATTTTCTTTTTGTCGTATTTAGACTATCCTACTCATAATTTACTTGGATCATCCTCACCATATTAAAGTCCATCTTATCCCCATCTCTGCCATAACTGCAGACAGCCAGACAGGGGCTACGTCCCTTTCTACGAAAAGATGAGAAGGACCGCAAATGCACTACAGGTTGCACAAAGAAGACGACAATTAAATTCTCAATCGTTTCGAGCCTTCAACCACCGATCGATAGCTTCACACAGCGAGTTAAATGGAAGACCCCTTAAATTTCGCCACGTGGAAGTTCCCTCTCTGCAGTTATGCACATAGTGTTGTTAAAATAGCGCTAAGAATCAGCTATCAAAAGAACTAAGGTTCAGGAATTGAGAGGTATCAGGATTAAATATCGGAAAATCTACAAATAAACATGTATACAACTATTTAGTTAACTAAGCTAATTAGGCTTTCTGAATCGAAAAGAGAAATGCGTGTCGGGACCGGGTTTCTGAATTCGAATGTATTTTTGTATTAGGTTTAGATCAGTTGCTAGTGCACACAGTGAAAATATCGTCGATAACAAGTTCGAATCACGATTAACATAAAAGTAATAACAAAGTACTGGCCTTAAGGCCACTTATTTCAAAAGAGGTCAAAAGACCTTAAATCTTATAGCAGCAGAAACAACAAAAGAGTAAACTCCGAATGGTGACCCATCAAATTGTCCACCGGCATTCGACTAGGGAGCACGGCCTAGTACTCCGGATGTCCTTCGTCGAACTCGTAGGCGTAGAAGTGGTAGTCATCCTCGGCATCATTGTAGACTTCTAAGATTTGTTTGAGCGTAGCATGTGAGTACATAAAGTACTTCGTGAGTCTTAGAAAAAATGCATATGCATAGCTTCAACAATTGGGCTTATAGGGTTCTTTTGCACAAAACAATATTTTATATTTCAAACATTTTACATAAAGCACTTTTGACAAATATAGTTTCAATAAATAAATTAATTACATCACTAGTGGAGGTTCTAGCCACCATCCACTAATATAGAGGCTCTAACTGCCAAAGTTTACCGGATAGGGCTTTAGCTGCCAGAAAACTACCCGAGAGCCCCAACTACCCCGTGTTCTCAAAATTTATCCTTTTGAAATCAAAACTAAAATCTACCATGTGAAAAACGCACTTTGCCCGTCCTTTACTATGGGCATGGCTATTCGAATAGTTTTTGGTTTTTTGTAGTAGCCGTCTGTGATATATGACATATCATACACGGTTTTTGGTAGTAGCCGTCTGTGATATCTGACATATCACAGACGGTTTTTGCTGGTATCCATCTGTGATTGGATACGTATCACAGACGGTTGTTAGTAGTAGCCGTCTGTGATTGTATATATATATCATGGACGGTTTTTTGGTGGTAGCCGTCTGTGATTGGATACGTATTACATACGGTTTGTTGGTGGTAGCCGTCTGTGATATTATGCATTCACAGACTGTTTTTTGTGGTAATCGTTTATGATAGTATGCATTGACAAATAATTTTTAGGGTTTTCGGCTAGCCTCAGGTAATGCTAGTCATGCCCTCTGAAAACAAGCAAGCAGAAAATAGATATATCACAATTGATTTGATATAGAACAACTCAAAGTGATTTAAAAACTCAATATCAATTACAAAGTGATTTGAATTACAACTCAATGTGAATTACAATAAATTGGTGTCGCCAGGGTGAAACTCTCTATTCTGGTTAATGATCTCCCCCATGATGAAGATGGCGAGTTGTCCTCGAATGTTCGCGAGTATGTCCAGATGGTAGGCACTTTCTTCCATTGTCATGCCCTGTCGCTAGCAAGAGTAATGTAGTAAGCATATATATTTAAATTCATAATTATATAGGATTGACTGACAAACCTCTGGATCCTTCGTCTTAGCACTCATGATTTCCAGCATATGACGACAAATGTAGAATGCACATACGTTGTCTTTTGGTTGTTGCTAGTGGCACTACAAAAATAGAAGTGTGATATAGGATATATGTATAGTCAGTTCGAGAGGCCAGGTTGCGAAGTGTGATATATGATTATTGTGCTGTAGCGGGTACCGGAAATTTAGTCATGTGTCGCAGTGTATCGCTCCGTTCCTTGTGTATCCCTCCCTCGGCAACATAGGCGCTAAACGACCTACGTGATTCCAAAAAGTTATCCTCAGACATTTCAAACGAAGGAAGACTACAATAGAGTTACGTATGGAGGAAATGAGCATACTTGTCGAGTAATTTTTGCACAATGGTGAAGTCGTAATTTTTGTCGACTAGGGAATCAAGGTATATTACCTTGTTCCACTTTGGTACAATGACTAAAAGGATCCAGTGGTACCTATGAGTATGTCGCTATAGTCATTATACCTAAGTTCGTATTGCATATATAGAACAAATAAAATTTGTATAGCAAGTAGTGAAGCACTTACCCCTGGTTGTTGGGCACTAGTATGTAGTCCTTGTCGCAGTGAGTAAACAATCCCCTCGTTATGTACTTCTCGACGTAGGATGCGTCTTGGGTGATGCTTTACTCAAAGATCAACTGTGGGTCGAGGAAACCCACCGGTTGTCGTGATCGCTGGCTTCTTGCATCATGTGTCTATACATAAGTAATGAGTTATGATATTTATCGGTATTGCGTAAATGTAGAACTTAATTGTACACACTTACAGTGTCCAGCATCGTAGAAGTGAGACGTCGAGGGCATCAAGGTTGAATAGATTAAATAAGTCTTAAAGCCCACGATGAAGTAGCCCGCCTCGTAGAGGAAATGGTTCTCCGTGTAGCTGACGGTGAATCTAGTAGGCTGATCTTCCCTCACCTCGTCAGTCTGCCGCATGTACCAGGCATGCAAAGTCCGACAAGCCAAACCAGCGTGGCGTAATATTGTGTCGGAGACCAACAACATTCCGAGGGAGTACGTGCCGGGCTTGTGAGGCACCTTAATCTTCTTCGATTTGGCCTTAGTGCCTCGCGTGCTATTTGTCTTCCTAGAAGACGACTCAACACGCTTTTCTTGTTTATTGGGCGCCATCTCCACGGAAGCCTATACGGAGGCCTTCAAAAGTGGGGGTTGAGGTGGAGTCATCGAGGGTACTGTTGGAGAGGTATGGTCGTCGTGTGGAGATCGCGGAGTCAAGGACGATGTCCCTCTTGGGCCACTAGACATAAGTGTGCAAGGCATCCCCTAGTGTTATGATCTCTTCGTTCGGAGGTTTCTCCAGTGGGACGGCCATCAAATTATCATGTACCATGTCCAACTGGACCTTGGCGTAACCCTGCGCTAGATGGGCACTGTGTACCACTATCCCTTCCTCGCATGGATACACCATCCCCTGCCCAGCCTCAACAGAAATTGACCCAACCAGCCTCACTTGGAGCCTGCAGGGTGTGAGCACCTACAAAACGATACACAATTAGCCAAGGCGTCCTACATGTATATCTTTTGAGCATTCCAGAGATGTACATTACCTAGATGATGTCGATAGGTAATTGGACGTCGCCAAATTCACAAAGTGTAGACATGGACGCGACGCTACTCCGATGTTTAGGGGGACTGGCTCCCAAAATCACAGGGGTGGCTTGCGACTGGTTAATGAGTTGATTCATTTGTTCCTGCAATGATGTTATATGTCCTTAAAATTGTGCACTAATCTGTGCACTGATCTCCTCTTTCAATTGTTCCTCGTGTTCGGCCTTGGATCTCTTCCGACTCCTATATGCCTCGAAGTCGTGTGGGAATCCATCCCTCCAAGGTACATAAACCCTAAGGCCGTGGATAGTATATCCTTCTCCCTTACTGCTTGGAAGGAGCCTTGGGAAGATTGGATACTCAATGTTTGCTGAAAGAGGTCATCATGTTATTTTAGACCCTACGAAGTTATGGATTTATTAACAACTAGGTAGTTCGACATATCTTACTAGGCGTTGGGACACTGTCTTGTCTTCTGGGTTTGTGAAAGAGATGGCACCCAACGACGTGATTGTGGCCCTCCCTCTTAACCAGTATCGGGCGCGCTTGTCATTGATCTTGGCAAATGGCGGGGAGACCTGCAACTGGATTGCCACATTGTCCTCACTCATCCATCCCTGGAGTTTGCCCGTGTACCCAGTGGTGCCGAGTCTGTGGGGGTGAATGTTTTGTGTCTGGATAGACTTATGCGTCGCACTTTGCTGTTGAAATTCGTCCATCGTCTTCATCCGCACAAAGGTGTCTCATGTATCCGACGACATAAAACTATACTTTGTGCAGGGCGCCCGATCCTTATTCACATACTCCGTGATAAGCTTGCTCTTGAAGGTCTTCCAAGCGTGTCCCATCGAGAGGAACGCCTATCGTCGCACGAGATCGGAGAATTCTGCTGGGATATCGAACGATGTTGTAATTTTAGTTCACAACTGCGCTTTCTCTATGGCCATCAGATCCTTCCATTTCTGTGTGGTGATGGGGACTTGTTCCCTTCCAAGTATGCCGCAGGTGGTCCAGAATGCTGCCGCTGCTTTCTCAGGAAGTAGAGGGACCCCAAAGGTACTAACGGTCGTGATAGCCATTCGGCCCATAGGCATTTTCGATATTCCTCTGGCATGTCGCTTAGGTACCACTTTCCTTGGAGATCCAGACGCATTCGGCGACGTTGACGACGGCAGCGAAGATGGTGCGGACGCCATCTCGCAAGATTAACAAATCAATACTACATCAATAAATGATATTACTGCAAGATCAACAAATTAGTACTGCATCAATCATGATAAAATGCTCAAAAGATAGAACTTCACAACAAAATAAATCATCAATTAAGAGTTCACTGTGAATATTTCAATTGAACCAACTACACAATATTTCAATTGACATGAATATAAATAATAACCACAGTGAACAAAAGCTACTAACAGAATAGAGCAAAATGACCAGACATCATCAACATAATGAAACAGAGGGATCTGATGAGCATGAATAACATGACACAATATTAGAGAATCCAAAGCGATGAGCTCGTACCTCCCACAACATTACTAAGCAATATCTCGATGCTAGAGTGAATCAAATCGGCACAATTTGAAACTTCTACTAGCATAATCCAAAGCGGTGAGCTCGTACCTTGAGCGAGGCGTTGGCGAGAGAGAGTCGAGGTCAAGGTCCTGAAGGGAGGGCGTTGGCGCGAGGAAGAGGAGGCTCGGGGATAGACGACAAGACATAGGGAGGGCAGCGGCGAGGAGAGGGAGGCTTCGAGGATGACTGGCGGCATAGGGAGGGCGGCGGCGGAGAGGAGGCTCGGGGATGGCAGCGCAGAGGGAGGCGGACCTGAGAGTGAGCTCGAGGATTGAGGAGTAAGTAAGGAGGACAATCTAAGCGGGGCCCTACTTATAAATGCATATCATGACGGTTCTATTCGGGACCGTCTGCGATAATCAACATATCACATAAGCGGTTCTATTCGGGACCGTGCAGCGATAATCGAGCATATCATAGATGGTTCTATTTTAATAACCGTGTAATGCGATAACTATCACAAGCGGTGTAGGACGGAATAGGCGACTAGAGGGGGTGAATAGGAGCACCAAATTTTTCACTTTGAATGGATTCAACTGCATAAATCACTCCAATAGCTATTAGGGCTATAAAGATGAATGCTTAAGCAGTGGAAGACTTGTAATGAATCCTCCTAAACCCTCAAAAGCACTGACAAACTCCTAAAGAAATCACGAAAATCGGGGACAAAGGTACTACCCCTTGTTGTAAATGTGGTACAACCTCATTCGGTACTACCACGAGCAAATGTGCGGTACTACCGCATCGCAGTACTACCTCGAGGCAAAAGTGTGGTACTACCTTTTATCGATGATGAAGCGAACGACTGGCGAAATCGAAAATCGGCGTAACTTTTAAACCGTAAGGCCAAACTCCACCAAATTTGGAACACACCTTCCTAAGGGTATTAGGAACCTATTCAAGTGGCGATTGTCCAGATCTACATCAAAGTTTAGATCTTTTCAGTTTTACCTAAGAAGGGCATAGAATCGGCGAGCGAAAAAACTTGGTCCAACTCTTGCTCGTGGGAGATTGATGATCTAGGTGACCTTAGATACGTTCCCCATGTCACAGCAAGGAGTAAGAGTGCACAAGAACAACCAAAAACCAAAGGATCAACAAAATCTCCAAAACATCAAATTAAGGTGCAAGAACAAGAAAAAGAACGAAGAGAGCTCATCTCAAAGAACTTGCAAGGATTGATTGATGATTGAAGATTCATGGTTCTGACCACTCCATCCTTGAGGCACAACTCATTACATGAGCATACAAGGCATCAATCCTAAACCCTAGCTCTCATCTTCCTTTTCTAAACCCTAAGACCAAATAGGGTTTTCTCGATGGACTCCTTGATTCTTTGTGAACAACACACAAGGCTTATATAGTGGAGGCTAGGAATCTAGGAATATTCCATTAGGGCACCCATTAAACCCTAACACACAATGGGTTAACACACATACGTATCTCAAAGCGTTGTCTTCATCTTGATTGACCTAAACCGCTTCTCCAGCGCCGACCCACCATGATTTAGCCAAAAGCCACAAAGGCGGTATTTGGTGAAATTACCAAAATACCCTTCTCGATCCTTCTCCATAGACCGAGTCCAATCGATCGAAGCAATCGCTGCTTTCATACGTGTAGGTTGATCAACGGCTCTCATCATGTCGGCAAGTCTCTCCCGTCCAAATCCCATCGGAACCTCCAAGGCACTTGCACCCAACCCGCAGCTTGATCAACCATTTACATCGAGCTGCCGGTTCGATCCACCTCGTCCATTCATGCCATGCTTGAGTCACTGACCTCACCCGGCATCCATGATGGATTCGGACCTCGGCTCTCCAAGCTTAGTCCGATCCTCTCGCCGTTGACCGTCGTTGACTGCCAAGCCACTGCCTGACAATAGACCGAGAAATCGATCTCCGAGAATAAGTTCTTCACAACTTGACCCACGTTAGCTCAAAACATGCATCATGCAACACATATGCAATGATACCCATGAACTTGACCTAACCCAAAATCAAATCTCAAGAAATTTGACAATCACTCAATTCACTCACAAGCGGTACTACCGCCACATATCCACGGTACTACCGCCTGCGATTGTCATGCTCACAACTCTTCTTGATGCGTCTGCACCTCTGAAATCCCAAAATCTCCAAAAACAACTCCTCTGGAATTTGCATACCGCAAAACAACGATCATCTAGAAGTGCGGTATTAGAGCAAGCAAGATGCGGTCATACTGCTCCAGGAAATCAAGACCATTTGCATTAGATTCGGTTTTTCCATGCAACCGCAACAACAAGCGGTCGTTCATAAGCGGTATTACATGATTAACAGCCGGTACTACCGATTATCTGACAGATTCTTTGAAACTTTCGACAAACATGAAATCAACAAACCTTCAACTAAATTGCCAATTGTATCATCACCTAGGATTATGAGCATATCCTCAAGGTGTTCACAATCTCCCCCTTGATGAACACATTGGCAATAACCCAAAAATGAATGTTTTGAGGTTTGAAAGTAAAAGAAAACAAGTTTTCGCACAAAGGCACAATTTGGTCTTTTAGCAAGTAAAAGCAAGGAAGGTGACCAAATTGGCTTCAGAATAGTTTCAGCAGGTGAGATAAGGCAAAGTAAGCAAATGAAGCTTCAAATTCTAGAAACGAGCCAAAAAACTCACTTTAGGTCCAAAGGAAAGAGCAATTTTTCAACGTGACCTAAACCAAAACAGCATTTTTGTAAATTTTTCTCCCCCTTTGACAATGAATTCATCAAGGTGCATGGAGAAGATTGAGCATGAATATAATGGAATGGCTGCAATTTTGTAATTTTTCATTTTTTTTAAACTTGAGCAAAAAGAGCCATGAAGATTATCCATAAAAAGGCTGTACAAGTATTACACCAAGCCATATTATGTGAAGAAGCTATGTTCAATCATGGCAAAACATGTACAGCAAAGCTAAGACCAAAATAGCAATAATCTGAGATTAAAAGAATCGACAACATAACAAGGGGCTCAAGATCACAGTTTTAACTAAAGGTATCCAAAAATGAGTCAGGCCATGTCTATAAGCAAAATGGAGCCAGAAGCTAGAAAATGAGTCAATGTTGAGCATTTGAGATCAATTTTGAATCAATTTGTTCAAGCACTTAGAATTTAGCACTTTGAGCACTTTGCTGAAAATGATTGGTTTTATCTTAGTAAAGCAAGTCATGGACTAGGAGCCATCCACAACTACCTCCTAAGCTTCAACCAATTGCCAATTTGTATTCTTAGCATTGTGCTAGATCTCAAGCCTCACTACGACCATCCCAAGCAACAAAAGCTTAAGAGAATAGTCAGGTCATCCAAAACTCCCCCGAGTTCATGCCTAGTGCAATGGCAAGCCGTCTCATGAGAAAGAATTGGTGAGATCGGTTTTTTACATACGAAAAGCTCATTTTTCATTTGCTTGACTTAAGAATTATCAAGGCTCAATTTAAAACTCAGAATAGGTTCAAGACTCAATTAAGCCTATATGACATGGCATGAATCATGAGAGGATCACTATAGCAAAACTAGTCACAAGATCCAACAAGTCATATTATGATTCAGGTTTGTTCACAGATAATAAAGCTAGCATGGCAAAAGCTAAGCTATACATAAAAAGCCATAAAGAAGTCTAGCAAACTAGCACAAGACATGGCGGGGATATAAAGCATAAAATCAAGTCATACAAGGATAATAATCAAAGCTCCACAAGTTTATATTACAATGCAAGTTCTGAAATGAAAAATGCATTATGATACAAATGAATGCAAAAGAGCAAACTCCCCTCAAAAGCAGGCCAAAAGGACTAACAACCCCCAACTCTCCCATAAAGAAGCAAAAGCGAGAAGAATCAAGAGCCTTAGTGAAGATATCGCAACTTCTTTGCTCGGACTCAACAAAGTGAAGCACAACGTCACCCTTCTCAACATGGTCTCTAAGGAAATGATATCTAACGTCAATGTGCTTTGTCCTAGAATGTTGCCTTTGGGTTTTTGGCAATGTTAATGGCAGATGTGTTGTCACGAGAAAAGAGAACACTACCCAAAGACAACCCATAGTCCCTCGAGTAGACAAGATCCAAAGAACACGAGAGCAACTCTTGCTCTGACTACATACTCGGCCTCGGCGATGGGTATACAGTGAGAGGACTGTTTCCTAGATGACCAAGAGATAAGAGATGTGCCTAGAAATGACAAGTGCGTGAAGTACTCTTCCTATCCACTCTACACCCGACAAAATCGGCATCGAGAAAAAGCCCGAATAGAGAAGCGAGAAGAAGAATACCAAAGTCCAAAGTCAAGAGTGTCTGAAGATACTGAATATGAGGCCTTGCTTGCGATGAGAAGCTCGAGGAAGCTCGAAATCGGCGCCACGGACATACAACAAAGCTGTATGTCGGCCTCGTATTTGTGAGGTAGAGGAGGAGCCGATCATCTTTGCGGTACTCCTACGGTCCCGGGCTCTCCATCCTCATCTGGGTCGGCCACGGTGGTCGTGGCAATGGGAGTAGACATTGGCCTCTTGCTTCCCATGTCGAAGCGAAGAAGGTCCTTTGTGTACTTACTTTGATGAATGAAGGTGCCTTCTTTCGGTTGCTTGACTTGAAGACCAAGGAAGAAGGTCAATTAGCCCATCATGCTCATCTCGAACTCCTGCTCATAGAATCGAAAATCTGGACACCAAAGCATGAGAAGAACCACGAATATAATGTCATCCACATAAATCTGAACCAACAAAAAGTCATTGCCATGCACGAGAGTGAACAAAGTTTTATCAACCATTCCCATTTTAAAATCATTTTTGAGCAAGAAGCTCTTAAGCCTATCATACCAAGCTCTAGGGGCTTGCTTCAATCCATACAAGGCTTTGGAGAGTTTAAAAACATGGTTTGGGAACTTAGGATTTTCAAAACCGGTGGTTGCTTGACATAGACCTCTTCTTCTATGAAGCCATTGAAAAGCACTTTTGACATCCATTTGAAATAGCTTGAAGCCCTTGGATGCCATAAATGCTAGCAAAATCGAATGGCTTCCAATCTAGCTCTGAGGCAAAGGTCTCCTCAAAGTCTAAGCCCTCTACAGGAATACCCTTGTGCTACAAGTCTAGCCTTATTGCGAACTACCAACCCATCTTCACTTTGCTTATTTTTGAAAACCCATTTTGTTCCAATTACATTATAATTAGGTGGAGGTTCAACTAAGGTCGGACTTTGTTTCTTTCAAAATTTTCAAGTTCTTCATGCATGGCATTGACCCAAGAGGCATCGAGAAAGAGCATGGGTGACATCTCGGGGTTCAAAAAAGCGACAAATGCGAGAATGTGCATGGGAATCGGGAGAAATGAACACGGAGGCGAGTGACTCGCTCATGAAGATCCCCAATCATCTGCTCGGTGGATCTATCGCTGAATCTGAAGAGGAGCTCTGGTGTTGAAGTGGCCTCTACCTCATGGTTTGTGGAGGTAGGAGCAGAGCCACTCGATCGTCGGTGAAGGTAGGAAGAAATTTGCTCATCTGAAGGTGATGTAGTAGAAGCGGGCTCTCCAACCCTCTCGAAATGGTGGAGGATGGGATGGGTCCTCATCTCGAGTCATCGTCGCGAAGATGCTTTCTCGAATATCGAAACACGTGTACTGCGACATCGGGTCTAGTACAGGACTAGCCTCATCAAAAGTGACCGCAAGTCTCAACAATTTTGTTAGTGTCAAAATTAAATACACGATAGCCACGAGAATGAGCGAGGATATCCAAGAAATATGCCATCGAACATCTAGATTCAAATTTATCAAGGTTGCCATGTTTAAGAATGAAGCACTTACAACCAAAAGTCTTGAAATGAGAAACTTTGGGCTTATGACCAAATCTGAGCTCATAGGAAGTCTTACCAATAACAGATCTCAAGAACACCCTATTAGAAATATAACAAGCGATAAAGATAGCCTCATTAAAACCTCCTAGGTGTGGAATGCTCATCTAGCATGGTCACAGCCATCTCTACAAGGGTCCTATTCTTCCTCTCTACAACACCATTCTGTTTGGGGAACTCTAGGTGAAGAAAAGCGGTGCTCTAGCCCCTATCGAGCAGAAGGTGGCAAAGGAAGAATTCTTGAATCTGTCCCATTGTCACTCCTAATGGCTCTCAAAGCTCCGGGAAGATCAACAGCAAGTCTAAGGACCAAATCTCTAAAAGAAACCAAATGCCTCGTCCTTAGAAACCGGAAAATAAACCCATGAATACAGGAGTAGTCATCCACAATCACAAGCACGTACCACTTACCACCGTAATTTGGACTCTAGAAGGACCAGCAGTGTCTAAGTGCAAGTGACACAGTCCATCGGTCATCACTAAGGTAAGAGGAGGATGAGAAGCGAAACCATCTTACCATGTCTCTGAGGTGTGCACACAAGGTCTCTAATGACCTTGACCTAGGCAAACCTCTAATCAAATCCACCTCTTGACTCTAGTCAAGTGGTGAAGCCTATGTGACCAAGCCTCACGATGCCACAACACTAAATCATGGGAGTCGGAAGCTACAAGACACCTAGGGCTAGAAGCGAGAAGAGACACGAAATTAGCACAAAAGATCTTCTCAAACCTAGAGATCTCAAAAACAAGCTCACCAGGAATCTAGAACTCTACACTCACCACTCTTAAATCTCACCTCTAGACCTTCATCAAGCGGTGAGAAAGCGAAGCGATTATACCTCGGCTTACTTACCAAGCGGCGTCCTTGAGCATGAACTTGTTGTTGGCGCGCCTTTGTGCCCTTTCATCACGGTCGGTAGAAGCATCCCCAAATGTGATTAATTCATTCGGGATGCGTGTGAGGAGAGAACCATCTAGAATCTCCGGTCATGTGTCGAGAACACACGAGTCAACAAGCCATATGTCCTCCTTCCTCGCACAGCGGACCTATAAAGCACGAACAAGAAACATCGTGCCTCGATCTTGGGGTTAGTGATAAAAGACTTGGGAATCGATCTTGAGTCACACGATGCTTAGGCAAAGCGATAGAAAGCGGCGATAAAATGGTTAGGAGCAAAATCATGAGAACGCACGAGAACCACCTAGACCTCTCGAATCGACCTACCAAAAGGTCGGTACTCCCCTGTCTAGATGCTACTCGCAGTCTCTCCTCACGAAATCCTAAACGAGCAGCGCCTAGAGCCACCAAAAAGAGTCAAAGAAGTCATCTCTGAACCTAGGCCTATGTCTAGCGGGGAAAAACAATTTGTCGGCTCTAGAGACTATAGCGGTGAAGAAATTCCTCTAATGGACCTTAAAGCACTCATCCTCTCCTTTCTCTCAATTTTGGCTCTCTGAGGAGAACTCAACAATGTGACCATTCTTCTTGCGAGAAGGTGCAATGGTACTTGACCTTTTGAAGTGCGACACGATGAAGCACAAGCACTATCTTATAAGAAGGAGTTTGGGCAAAACCGGTGAGACCTAAAGACAACCTTAGATGGCTCGGGGGTTCTACCTCAAACAAGCCACTTTCAACAACTCTAACAATCTTAGGTGGATGATTCTTGGAATGCTCTAGGGTATTAAAACCTAGCCCACTATTTTTCACACTCACCTTAGATTTGTCTAGAATCATGTTGAGGTTCTTCTTCCCACCAACAAATCTCTCAAGAGATCCTCTGAGATAGTCATTTTGTTTGGCTAGTTCAACACAAGAAACACACTTATTTGACTTGCTAGCCCTATCAGACTTTTCCTTATAGTGAGCTACCTCGGCTTTCAAAGCCTCACAAGACACACAATAGTTATCCTAATCTTATCCAAGCTGCTCTTTGAACTTAACTCTAAGCGCTTCTTGTATCTTATCTACACTATGCCCAAGTTCAATACAAAAGTACAAGAATCGAGAATCAACAACTTTCTTGGAAGCAGTCATGGACATGGATTGTTCAATTTTAGCCTTTTCTTCTAGTGTCTTGTTTAATGCATCATTCTCAAGTGTGAGTTTAACAGTTTTCACATGAAGCAGTTTTAAGTCTGAGAATCATTTCGACATCTCCTTCATTTTAATCTTATTTTTCTCACAATGAGAGCGGTGTGACTAGCATCAAATTTACTCAATTCTTTTGTAGCACTATCAATTTTAGTTCAAGCAAAGCACAATTTGAACAAGGCAAAGGGATAGCATCAACGATAGTCACATCTAAAGCAATGGCATTCATGCAAGCGAGGACTAGACTTGAGAGTTTCTAGTTCATCGAGCATCTTTCAATTGATTTATATGAGAGGAATGAGCAAGTCTTAGAGTTACCAATTCATCATACATTCGAACAAGCATCACAAACATCTTGAGGACTAATCGATTTGAGTGTAGCAACTTCTAGTTTCAAGTTATCAATCATGATGTCACGATTCTTAAACATTCTAGCTTGCTTATCTAATTTTCGTTCGAAATGACCAAAAGCACGTTTCATCGGCGGTGAGGGACATACCTCATCGGGATCATTTGAAAAGGGTCGTCGTCGTTGGAGGAGTCGACGTCGTGGCTGTCCTTGGCCATGAAGCACATGCCGGTGAAGTCTTGATCCTTCTTCTTGCCATGAGAGTCATCATCGTCGTCCTCCGTCTCCGAGTCCACATCGCTCATGTTCACACTCTCAAGAGCGGTAAGGACTTGGCTGACGAACTTGCGATAGTTTGGTTTCTTGCCTTTCTTGTCTTTGGCTTGATGACGCCTCCGAGAGTCCTTCTCCTCCTTGCCCTTCAGCTTGGGGCACTTGGAGCGAATGTGGTTAGGCTCACCACACTCGAAACAAGTGACAGGACCACCTCTCCTTCTGTTCCTCACTTTGTTGTAAACTCTCGAGAATTTGGTGGATAGGAGGGCTAAATCATCCTCAGGTATTTTCTCTAGCTGCTCATCGCTCAAAGAATGCAAAGCGGACAAAGAAAGACCAGATGAGCCAAAATCCAAAGAATCAGAAGAGCTACCCTGAGATGGGTCAACCACTAAAGCCATCGACTCTGTCTTGGGGAGTCGCGAGATGAAATCAATCTCATGCGACTTCAATCTCGAGTAAAGCTTATCCATGGTAAGCTCACTCATGTCGATGTTGTCATTGATGGATGTGATCTTCATTCCCAGACTCTCACATCAAGAGCACCCAGAACTAGCGTGCATTCTCGGACTCGATGAATGTGAGACCTCTGAGACGTAAATTATGAAGAATCTTGGAAAACCTTCCCAATAACTCATCCAAAGATTCACGGGCTTTTGTTCGATCTTTGAGTATTCTTTCTTGAGTTGGTTCTGTCTCACTTTCTTGATAGTTTGTAGAGCCCTCGTGGTAATCACGGAGGGTCTTCGGATCTCATGAAGCGGACTTGGATGAGACCTGCGCTCAAACTCGGATCGACTAAGCCCTTGAATCAAGAAGTTAGAGCCTTCTTTGTTAGCCTCTACATCGGGATTGATTACATCTTCATCGTGAAGCCGACATAAGCATTTTTGACCTTAAGCCAAATTGCGTGCCCTTGAGCCTCGATGTAGGCTTGCATGCGAGCCTTCGATAAGCAAAATCAACTCCATCGAAAATATGAGGTTTGAGTGAATACTTGTCGATCGCCATGGCTCCAAAGATCGATTAAGATCTATGAGAAAAGCTAGCGAGCTCGATACCAATTGTAGGACGGAATAGGCGACTAGAGGGGGTGAATAGGAGCACCAAATTTTTCACTTTGAATGGATTCAACTCTTAAATCACTCCAATAGCTATTAGGGCTATGAAGATGAATCTTAAGCCGCAGTGGAAGACTTGTAATGAATCCACTCCTAAACCCTCAAAGCACAATGACAAACTCCTGAAGAAATCACGAAAAATCGGGGACAAAGGTACTACCCTTTGTTGTAAATGTGGTACTACCTCATTCTTGCATCTTGCCACGAGCAAATGTGCTTGAGCAAAAGTCGCGGTACTACCTTTTATCACGATGATGAGCGAACGACTGAAAGCGAAATCGAAAATCGGCGTAACTTTTAAACCGTAAGGCCAAACTCCACCAAATTTGGAACACACCTTCCTAAGGGTATTAGGAACCTATTCCAAGTGGCGATCGTCCAGATCTCGTCAAAGTTTAGATCTTTTCAGTTTTACCTAAGAAGGGCATAGAAGCGAAGCGAAAGCGAAAAACTTGGTCCAACTCTTGCTCGTGGGAGATTGATGATCTAGGTGACCTTAGATACGTTCCCACATGTCACAGCAAGGAGTAAGAGTGCACAAGAACAACCAAAAACCAAAGGATCAACAAAATCTCCAAAACATCAAAGTAAGGTGCAAGAACAAGAAAAAGAGCGAGAGAGCTCATCTCAAAGAACTTGCAAGGATTGATTGATGATTGAAGATTCATGGTTCTGACCACTCCATCCTTGAGGCACAACTCATTACATGAGCATACAAGGCATCAATCCCTAAACCCTAGCTCTCATCTTCCTTTTCTAAACCCTAAGACCAAATAGGGTTTTTCTCGATGGACTCCCTTGGCTGCTGTGAACAGCACACAAGGCTTATATAGTGGAGGCTAGGAATCTAGGAATATTCCATTAGGGCACCCATTAAACCCTAACACACAATGGGTTAACACTGCATACGCATCTCAAAGCGTTGTCTTCATCTTCGATTGACCTAAACCGCTTCTCCAGCGCCGACCCATTTGCGGTTTAGCCAAAAGCCACAAAGGCGGTATTTGGTGAAATTACCAAAATACCCTTCTCGATCCTTCTCCATAGGCCAGAGTCCAATCGATCGAAGCAATCGCTGCTTTCATACGTGTAGGTTGATCAACGGCTCTCATCATGTCGGCAAGTCTCTCCGTCCAGAATCCCATGGAACCTCCAAGGCACTTGCACCGACCTCGCAGCTGATCCAACCGGTACATCGAGCTGCGGTTCGATCCACCTCGTCCATACATGCCATGCTTGAGTCACTGACCTCACGGCATCCATGATGGATTCGGACCTCGGCTCTCCAAGCTTAGTCCGATCCTCCTCGCCGATTGACCGTCGTTGACACTGCAAGCCACCTGACAATAGGCGAGAAATCGTCTCCGGGAACAAGTTCTTCACAACTTGACCCCGTTAGCTCAAAACATGCATCATGCAACACATATGCAATGATACCCATGAACTTGACCTAACCCAAAATCAAATCTCCAAGAAATTTGACAATCGGCTCAATTCACTCCTGGCGGTACTACATACACATATCCACGGTACTACCGCAGATGCAGTGTCTGCTCTCTACACTCTTCTTGGTCGTACCGCACCTCTGAAATCCCAAAATCTCCAAAAACAACTCCTCTCGGAATTTGCATACCGCAAAACAACGATCATCACCAAAGTGCGGTATTGCGACAAGCAAGATGCGGTCATACCGCTCCACAGTGGAAATCCAAGACCATTTTGCATTAGTTACGGTTTTTCCATACCGCTTAACAACAAGCGGTCGTTTCATAAGCGGTATTACATGATTAACACGCCGGTACTACCGATTATCTGACGATTCTTTGAAACTTTCGACAAACATGAAATCCAACAAACCTTCAACTAAATTGCCAATTGTATCATCACCTAGGATTATGAGCATATCCTCAAGGTGTTCACAAACAGTTTTATTAAGGAACCATCTATGATGCTCGTGGAACTTTTTGGACGTGTGCGCGGGAGGCGAAATGTTTTGGCGCATCATTATCACAGACGGTTTATTCCACTAAACCGCTTGTGATAGTTCCTTCTATAGCTAAAAAATATTCTATTTTTCGACTGGCCTCAGGGGATGCTAACCATGCCCTCTAAAAACAAGAAAGCAGCTGATATAATTACAGATAGAATGATTTCTTAATTAGTGAATTACAATGGAATAATTCCTTAATTACATGCCAAGTTTGTTAATTATAATGGAACAATTTTCCAAAAAGGTGTCATCGTGAGGATCATTCCACTTGCTATTTCGTTTTAAAATATAGCCCTTCACAATGATCAATGCGCATATAGCTAGCTTCCTCACTAGGTTTTTCTCGTGCCTGATGCCATCTTGAAAGGAGGCAACTCGCTAAATTGATTGTACTCTTCCTCATCCACGACATTCTCAACTCTAACAATTCTTCTTTTTTCATGAAGAACTACGTGGCGGTTATTATTTGCCGGGTCATTTACATAAAAAACTTGAACAACTTGCATGGCGAGTACGAATGGTTCGTCCTTGTATCTGACACATTCGAGGTCACAAGAGGACGCCAGACTTGTCGACCTTCACACCTGTGGAAGTTTGACCCAATGACACCAAACAGGGGGATCTTGAAAAGTACGTTGTCGAACTCCGAAATCTCCTCTACGAACCCATAGTAGGAGTTCATCCCAGCGGTATTGAACTACTCGTAAAACGCATCTATCGACACCACTGCTCCGATCAGTGTGCTCTTCCTATCCTCGGTATGTCAGATAAAATGTGTACCCATTTATGTCGTATCCTTGCTATGTCACAATTGTAAATTTTGGCCCTTTTGCCAACCATGGAGGCGTACCATCACTTGATGATGGCCTCCCAGTGAATCGCACCTTCAACCATGTGTTGAACTAGTGGTTGTGCTTTCTCATGGTCCAAACCTCTGACAGGCCTGAATTCTGTTGGTGTACCATGTTTTTATGCTCATCGATGTACGAGGACACTTGGGTCATGTGTTGCAAGACCGTGAAATGGGATTGAGCGTACGCGTCGAAATTGGGAGTGATTGCTTTCCTTCCGATGGTCCCGATACCCTCTAGTCTCCCCTCATGACGAGATAGAGGCACACATATCGGTTCCACGAGCAATGTAGTCGACACAGAACTCAATGACCACTTCGGTTGCATAACCTTCAATGATGTTGCCCTCCGGCTGAGATCGATTCCGTGCATAGGATTTGAGAATTCCCATGTACATCTCGAATGGGTACATATGACGTAGGAACACGGGGCCATATATTATTATCTCTTTCACAAGGTGAACAATGAGATGGACCAGGATATCAAAAGATGACAGAGAGAAATACATCTCAAGATGACATAGAGTCATCACCACCTCAGCCTGCAACGCATCCAGTCCTTCGAGATCGATGACCTTCTGAGCAATTGAGTTAAAGAAATAACACTGCCTCATGATTGCCGCTCGGACCTTGATCGGAAAAATATTTTTAATTGCAACCGAAAGCATTTGTGTCATCAGCACATGACAATCATGAGACATCATACTAATTAATTTTAAATCTTCCACAGAAACAAGTTTCTTCATGCTGGCGGAGTAACCAGATGGAACTTTCACACCATGTAAGCTTTGGCACAGTTCCTTTCTCTCATCCTTGGACAGAGTGTAGCAAGCTGGGGGAAGGTACGTTCGTCCTTTATCAGTCTCTTTCGGTGCTAACTCGATCCTTATGTTCATATCAACCAAGTCACACCGTGCGTTGACACCATCCTTTATTTTGTCACGAATGTTCAGTAAGAGACCAATCAAGCTATCACATACATTCTTCTCCACGTGCATGATATCGATGCAATGGCGAACTTCTAAGTGCTCCCAATAAGGTAAGTCCCAAAAAATGGATCACTTCTTCCAGATGTTCTTCTGATGGGTCCTCAATTTATGACTCTTTCCAAGCACAACATCGATATCCTTGACCATATCATAGACTTCTTTCCCTCTAAAAGCCCTTGGAGCTGAATTGTCCTACTTATTTCTATCGAATTGTTTCTTCATTTTGCGGTATAGGTGATACCTATGAAGCAACCTACGGTGCCGCATGTACAAAGTTTTGCGCGAGTTGTTTAGTCACACACTCTCCGTATCATGTAAGCAGTGCAGACATGGTTTGGCTCCTTTTGTATTGAACCCCGATAGGTTACTAAGGGTAGGAAAATCATTGATGGTACAGAACAACATGGCGTGTAAAGTGAAATTCTCTCGTTTGTACGCATCCTATATCTATACCCCTTCGTTCCACAGTGTCACAAGACCTTCCAGCAATGGTGCTAGGTACACATCAATATCATTCTCAGGTTGCTTCGGCCCTTGGATAAGTAGTGACATCAAAATGTACTTTCGCTTCATACACAGCCAAGGAGGAAGGTTGTACATACATAAATTCACGGGCCAAGTGCTGTGTCAGCTACTCATGTTACCGAAAGGATTCATTCATTTGTACTCAACCCAAATCTTATATTCGTCGGTTCCGCACTAAAGTCTTCGAAGCTCCTATCAAAGTTTCTCCACTGGGCAAAATCAACATGATGTCTTATCTTTCCATCTTTCTTACGCTCCTCCGAGTGCCAACGCAGCAATCTTGCCTCCTTTCAATTTGCAAATAAATGCTTCAAACAGATAATTATAGGTAGATACCACAACACCTTAGCAAGAGGTCCTTGCTTCACCTCGATGCCCTCGTCGTCAACGGAGTGATTCTTACGCTTGTATTGGGATGCTTTGCACACCAGACATACATGCATGTCTGCATACTCTTTACGATAGAGGATACAATCGTTCGGGCATGCATATATTCTTTCTACTTCCATTCCCAATGGACAAAGAACCTTCTTAGCTTGGTAGGTGGTTCTGGGCAACACGTTTCCCTCTGGAAGGATGTCCGCTAGGAGACGTAGTAACGCCGTGAAACTCTTGTCGAACCAACCATTGCTAGCCTTCAATTTCTATAGTTCAAGCACGGAGGACAATCTTGTGTATTCCGGCTTGCAGCCTAGGAACAAAGGTTTCCCCGAGTCCTCCATTAAGCCCTCGAATCTACCAAACTCTCTCTCACTATAGTCCCCTTCTACATTGCGTAGCATCTAATCTAGATTGTCATCGTAAGACCTACCCTCGTCGAAAGCATAGTCCACATCCGACATATCGTTGTCTCCCTCAATGATGTTACTTCTCCCTCAATGATGTTACTACCTTCCGGTATAATCTGTTCTTCACCGTGACTGGTCCAACATGTATACTCCTTTTTGAAACCCCTTCGAATCAAATGGCCCTCGATTTGCGCCGGGTTGGTAAACATCTTCAGATTATTGTAATCAATGCATGGACAATACATAATTTTTCCCTTTCTTCAACATATCCTGCTCAGTAGCTCTTTTAAAAGCAGACACGCCATCAATGTACTCTTCACTCACACGGTTTTTAGCATACATCCAGCTTCGTTCCATCTGCGCTACACACGTAACAAATTAGATTAATGCACGCAACTATTCTTCCCATTGACCAAACATACTACAAATTGAATAGCGATCAACCTAGGGCAAATATAAATGTAAGGATTACAGATCGTCATAATTGAGGCTCACTATGATGTAAACAGTATTATTTTACACAATACATGACCAAGTGAATGTATATATACATGTTGCTCATTGTTCTATTGTAAATCTTAACTGCCAATAACCACCTTGGATGATAAACCTAGCTATCATCCATGCATCTCTCTAGATTATAATGCATATAATTAGAAGCAAATACTAACCTTAGATCACCAAGAATAAATAGATCTACAAGCACACATGCAAATCTACGGTATTTAATTCTTTCACCAAACTCTCAGGCAAGCCGCCTCCTTCAAAGCAGCCAGATATCGAAGACAGATCTATCTGGAGTGGGGATGACAAGATATTTAATTGCGAATATCACAGAACCGTTCCTAAAAAACCATTTGTGATACATAACACATATGGTTTTAAATAACCACCGTCTGTGATAATCGTAGGCTCCCACGGTTCTTGTAAAGAACCTTCAATCAAGGTATATTACCTTGTTCCATTTTGGTACAATGACTAAAAGGATCTAGTGGTACCTATGAGTATGTCGCTATAGTCATTAAACCTAAGTTTGTGTTGCGTGTAAAGAACAAATGAAATTTGTATAGCAAGTAGTGAAACACTTACCCCTGGTTGTAGGGCACCAGTATGTAGTCCTTATCGTGGCGAGTAAACAATCCCCTCGTTATGTACTTCTTGGCGTAGGATGTGTCTTGGGTGATGCTTTGCTCAGAGATCAACTGTGGGTCGAGGAAACCCATAGGTTGTCATGATCGCTGGGCTTCTTGCATTATGTGTCTATACATAAGCAATGAGTTATGACATTTATCGGTATTGCGTGAATGTAGAACTTGATTATACACACTTACAATGTCCAGCATCGTAGAAGTGAGGCGTCGAGGGTGTCGAGGTTGAATAGATCAAATAAGTCTTCAAAGCCCACGATGAAGTAGCCCGCCTCGTAGAGGAAATGGTTCTCAATAAGTAAACTTGAGTTTGATTTCTTGCGGTTTGGATGTTTCTCCAGTAGCTATGAAATGTGTGTGATGTTTTAGCATTTGTATGATTCTGTAGGCTGGAGGATGTCAATATTTCCAGTGGGCAGACACCATGGACAAAGCAAGGGAGCGCAACAATATAGGGCAATGGATGGATTCTGGGCTGGAGCAGAGAATGTAAGTTGTACTAGAGTAGAGGCAAAACATGCTGGAGTTGAAGATGGAGCGTGTTCTGGACCATATCAAGTGGCTGGAGAAAATTTTGTGTGTGTGTATCATTGTTGTAATTTATGGAATATTTGTGAAGTAGTTGGTTTCCTGTAGTAGTAGTAGTAAAAAATACCACAGATAGTTTCAACCACAAACCGTCGGTGATACATATCACAAACGGTTATAGTTAAAAAAACCATCTGTGAAGTATTCATTATCACAAATGGTTGTTGTTAATAACCATCTGTGATAATTATATATCACAGACGATTTTTTCCACTAAACCGCCTGTGATAGTAAACAAGTTCAGTATAGACAGTAACTTAACTTCAAACTGGATTTTTTGTATTTACATATGGCCAAACAACGTGGCTAGTCACTTCTTACAAAAGATTTTAAAAAAGTAGAAATAATAAAAGATCTAGTCTTTCTAGTGGCCCAAGTAGCCTACTATCTCCGTTATCAAAGCTTCAGAGGCGACGCCATCAAGATCGGAGGTTCGAGGATCGCAGTAGCTCAAACACTTTCAACCGTTGACGCATAATCGTTCCATACTCGCCCAAAGAAGCTCCTCCTAAGGAGCCAAGTAGAAAAGCGTCCATGGACCCTCTTCTCTTGCTTGAGGGGTCTCAGCTTGGTCGACTCGGTCGCTCGCCGCCTCGATGTCGTATTCCAAGCGACGGTAATCCTTCTGCAGACGTGCAACCTCTTGCTCGAGGACTACACCGATGGCGAGGTTAGCTCGCCGGAAGTTGCAAATCACTCAGAAGACACGGCACAGGAGGTCGTCTAGACAGCGCAACGTCGCTATCACGTGTCCCGGCATAACGTCCGCCGGAGGAGGGAGGACACTGTGATTACAGTGTCCTTCTAGCCGACTTTCGCCATGTCTGGTGGCTCGGTGCAGGCCAGGATGGCGGTGTAGGCCATCAATGCCGGTGTCAGGGGAGAAGAGTGGGGAGCCATTTTGTTTTTGCTTGAGAGTAGCTAGAACGATGCGTGAGGAGTACGGTGGCGGATAATCTCATTTGTGCTTGAGAGTATAGCGATGTGTGAGTAGTACAGTGGCAGATGATCATTCTTATAAAACATGCAAGGAGTAATGTCGGCGCGGGAGACGAA